>OZ057398.1:32733155-32895655 GCA_964056695.1 Melieria picta | reverse complement strand
TGGGGAAATTTGCCACAAGCGGCATCTCTGTCTTGGCGTTTGTGGACTTTAAGCTGTCGATTTGGAGGCAATTTTCGGGAGCTTCGCTGGCAGCTCTAAGCGAGCTTTCGTTGACTGTCGCCCTAAGCTGGGCGCATATAGCTGGTCTCGCACTCTGCCTTCTTCTTTTGCTGCGTTGTGTGGTGGTGCTTTAATGTTGCTGGGCTTTGTGTGCGCGCAACGGCAACATGGAGTTGTATTGATTTTTATGCGCAATTTTTGCACAATATTGTTGTTGTTTTTAATGCTCACACCCATTTATTGAACAGGCAAGGGATACACACATTGCAATTGTTATGGGAAGCGGTCTGAGTTGGAGTTAAATGGGCACTGTGAGGTGTATAGTTAAAATTGTTTTCTTTAGATAAAGAAATATTTTTAATTTGAATTTTTTTATTTTTTTTTATAATTTTTAAGACCCAAACGCCACTTTGTTTAATTTTCTAAATTAATTGAGGAATATTTTAATTAATTTCTCAACCATTATTTCAAGCCCCCGCTGATTGTTTTTGCCTTCAACCCACATAAATAGCAGCAAAGCGTTTAGTCCTGTCTTTGCATAGGCAACGCTGAGCACGCAAAGGTGAATGTCCTTAGAGCGTGAAAATTTGGTACGCGCATGCGCACTGCGCCAAAGCTCACCAACGCTCAGGTGTTGGTGTGGTGTGGTGAATTTGTGCGCATTTTTGGGCGCGTAATTTTCCAGCTTATGTGAATTTTCGGCTCAATTGTGCGCTCCAGTAAATAGGAAAACGGCAGCAATAAGGAAGAAAAGCAAATTGGTGGAAATATGCGCAGCGCTACACACACACACATACAGACATTTACACGTACTTGTCCTTTTATGGGTAAATTTTACTACTTAATAGTAAAATATTTACACACACACACCGCACAATGCAAATGAATGTTTTTAGGCAACACTTTCATGTTGTTTTAATGATATGCACAAACAACAACAACAACAATAACCATAAAAGTTCAGGCTTGTAGCATGCAAAATTGTTTGTTTCTTGCCAATGCACGCCGCCTACAATGAATTTCAATTTGTCACTTCGCAGCAATGCAAATGTTGTTGGCATTGTGCTGTTGTTGCGCATATCCTGACATATCCTGTCATTGCACAGATTCGCTGTGCAGGCAGTGAAAAGCGTAAAACCTCGACTTGGCTGCTTTGTGTATTTTGTGTTAGAGTGTCGACATGTTGTTAGCGAATTTTATAAATGCCTCACAAAATTTGCTGAGTTGTTCAACGTTCGTGCAACAGACATGTTCGAGACAAAGGAACAAGCAGAAAAGCGTTGTAAGCGCGCTTTGTTGCACAGCCATGGGATTTGCTGGTGTTTAGCGTTTGTTGACTGGATTTAACTGGGTTAGGAATGCCGTTGACGCTGCACGCCGATTGATGGCTTTGCTGCACATGTCTATTCGTTGTTGTTGGAGTCATTCAACTATTGCGAGGTACCTTTAATTATTTGAATTTAAAAGATAAGACAAAAGAGCAGATCATGTAATCAAATATGTAGTATGAACTTTTAAATCTTGAACTGAAGAAAGAAAACGTAGCCATCATTTGGGTAGTTTATGGTCTTTGACGACTATGTGAACTGAAATTGTAAACTCTTCAGAAAGTGTATTAGTGTGTATTAATTTTAAGTTAAATAGAAGTAGTTAGTTTTTTTTCTAATAATTAAATGTAAAAAATACATATTTTTTATTGCTTTCTTTTATTGATTGTAGTCCTGAAACTTTACCCATTTCATGTCCAAAAGCAGAAAGTGAAGAAACATTTAGTTTATTCTCCATGAAATAATTGGAACATTTTCGGTCCGATATACGAGGTGTGACAATTAAGTAATAAGTAATTTTCGGTCCGATATACGAGGTGTGACAATTAAGTAATGCGACTGATTCCATAAAAGCCGTATATTTAAAAATTATCCTTCAAAGTAGTCCCCTTGGGCAGCTATACAACGATTTCAGCGCGTTTTCCATGCTTCGTAACATTTCTGGAACGCTTCGACTGGGATGTCCGCGAGTACCCTCGTCACGGCCGCTTGGATGTCCTTAATCGACTCAAAATGGGTTCCTTTGACCACAGATTTTGTTCTACGGAACAAAAACAAGTCACAGGGTGACATATCGGGCGAATTTTGCGGCTGTTGCAACACGGCGATCCCTTTAGAGGCCAAATACTGGGACACGCTGAGGGCGGTGTGGCACGGCGCGTTGTCGTGATGAAGGATCCAGTTACGAGCGATGTCTGGGCGCACCCTGTTGACTCGTTTTCGCAATCTTTCGAGTACTTGGCGATAGTAAACTTGATTTACGGTTTACCCCGATGGAACAAATTCTTTGTGGACGATTCCACGGCTATCAAAAAAGGCAATAATCATCGTTTTCACCTTCGACTTGCATGAGCTCGTGACGAGCACCACCAACACACGTCTATTCAACACGACACAGCAGGCGAACTAAACAAGCTAGAGCGATTTTAAATATATCAATGGAGAGGGGAAGGCTGCCTGGGGTGGGGAAAGGAATTTCAAGGTCTCAGGTTTACCACAAGCGCAGCAATAAAATCAGTATCATTACTTAATTGTCACCCCTCGTTTTTGCAATCAATATTTATGAAAAGTTCAACTTTTTGCGCTCAAAATGCTGGTTTTCTTAGGATTTAGTATCATTCAAATTTAGCTTTAGTGATGCCTTTTGACATGTCGCCTCTATTTTAGGTGTGTAGGCTCGATTCATTACAAATTTAACCTTACTTGCTTAGTTACTTATTTAGTTACTTCCACACCTACTTACTTACTTACTTACTTTCTTAGTTACTCTCTTACCTAACCTTACTTACTTATTTATTAACTTACTTTCTTACCTAACTTACTTTCTTAGTTACCTACTTACTTCCTTACATACTTACTTACCTTACCTACCTACTTACTTAATTACGTACCTCTGAATCTGAAAGTAGGAGACGATCTTGGCCACAAAAGAAGGAAACCCCAGAATAGATCGACAACTCTGAAAATAGTGGACGATCTTGGTTTCAAAAGGAAACACCACAATACATTGCCAACTCTGAAAGTAGGAGACGATCTTGGCCACAAAAGAAGGAAACCCCAGAATAGATCGTCAACTCTGAAAATAGTGAACGATCTTGGTTCCAGAACGAAACGCCACAATCGATCGTTAACTCTGAAAGTAGTGGGCGATCTTGGTTTGAAAAAAAAAAACACCACTACAGATCGTTAAGTCTGACAGTAGTAGACGATCTTGGCCACGGAAGGAAACCCCACAATAGATCGGCAACTCGGAAAGTAGTGAACGATCTTCGCCCCAGAAGGAAACTCCACAATAGGTCATCAACTCTGAAAATAGTGGACTATCTTAGCTCAGAATGAAATCCACAATAGCTCGTCAACTCTGAGAGCAGTGCAGGATTTTGGTTCCAAAAGGAAACACTTCAACAGATCGTCAACTCTGAAAGTAGTGGACGATCTTGGTCTTTTAACAACCCATTACTGGGCTACAACCTGTCGCGAAAGATCTCTTCAAGCGCCTCTACGCCAGTTGATCACAATAAAATATGATAGAGTGTCTTCAACTTAGTCCTTCCATCGGAGACATGGTCTCCTTCTTCGTTGTCGACCTTCAACTACCGGCTGGAATACCTTTTTCGCTGGAACTTATCGTTCTTAAAGGAGACATGGGCAATCTCGCCATTGAATGTTTATTCATTGCGTTACTTTCAAGTCTTTAAATAGCTCAAAAAATTTTGATCTACTGATGTCATATTGGCTACTGTTATATTTATAAGTTCTGCCAACACATCGGCGAACTTACGGGAAGCTAATGGAAAAAAGTGATGTTTTCGGAAGATTTTACATTCTGAAACCTTTTTGCTTAAACAAAACAGGCTGAAAATAGCAACATCTTTAAAACACCTGACGTAGATTGTAATCACAGTAGGAACGGTGATGTGATTGCGAACGATACACCAAATTTCCATCGTAGATGTTTCTTTTTCTTGAATATAAAATTGCAGGCAAATTGAAATCTCTGTCTCTAGAAATGCATTTTTTTTCAAATATTTACTTAGTCTAAAGTATCCTTAATTCAAATTTTATTGAACAAAACCATTGCGCCCCTATCAGTGTGATGGATTAAATGCATCTTCCAACAATAAAAGAGCATAATTTGATGCAATAATTTAAAACTTTCTTTATTATGTATTTTTTTGTGCCTAAAATGAAGAGTTCGTCATGAGAGGCAGCTGCTAATTTTTAAAATCTTGTTGTTCTGAGTTACTTTTATAAGGAATTAATAAGGAACTATCTTTGATTTTAAGAATTGATTCTGAAAACGAACACAGCCGAATGATAGAAATGGAACTAAGAAGCAGACCACTGCTTGCAACGCAGCTTAATCATAGAAATGGAATTGAGAACTAAGAAAGTTTGGTTTTAGTAAAGTCGAGACCATTGGAAAGTTTCGAAGGTCGAATTGAAACCCTTTCAAACAGCTTCAAGAAATGATTCAGAAAACAAGCACAGCTTAATGATAGAAATGGAACTGAGAACTGAGAAACATTGGTACCGTCGAGACTATCAGAAAATTTAGGAGGTGGGAATGTAATCCTTTTAGACAGCTTTAAAGAGTGATTCTGAAAACGAACATAGCTTAATGATAGAAATGGATCTTACGTAATGACAGAAATTGAAATCAGAATTGATAAGAGTTTTCTTAGTAATCCGAGACCATTGAAAATTAGGGAAGTCAGAATAAAATCCTTTTACGAAGCTTTAAGAAATGATTAATAAAACAGAACAGAACGAGAACTGAGAAAAATTCTTTAGTAATGTCTAAGCCATTGGAAAGCTTGGGAGGAGCTTGAGAATTTAGACCTTTTCAACAATAGACCGATCTAAAGGCTGATTCTGAAAACAAACAGTAACAGCTTAGTAATATTAAGACCATCGGTGAATTTTTGGAGGTCTGAATGAAACCTTTTCAAATAGCTTTAAGAAATTATTCAGAAAACAAACACAATTTAATGATGTGCGAACTGTGGGAACTGAGAAACGCTGGGCTTTAGAAACGTCGAGAGCATTTGAGGGCTTGGGAGGTTTGCATTTAAACGTTTTCAACATCTACAACTAACCATCGGTATTGAATTTTTAAGTTAATCAAGAAGTTTAATTAATCAATTGAAATATATTTCGAATAGATAGTTTGGTAAGATAACCTAAAAATTGTTTCTGATCTGATATCATTTCTTTACAGCAACAAATGGGGTGTTTTTATGTCGCTAATTTTTTTATATTAAAATCTTGACTGCAGTTACGATTCTTGAGATCATTTGGTAATTTGCGAGAAATGACTCGGAATTACATTTCAATTATTATTAAATTTAACTTTGAGAAAAGACTGTTACTGGGTAGCTGAGAAATTAACCGCTGGCAGTCGATTCGTTAGCAGAACGAAAGATTCTATGGTTGAATTAATTTGTTAGGAATGTTTGTACTTTGTACTTTATGTACAATTTTCTTAAAAAAAAGCTGAAATGATTTCAATGTTGGTCAGATATTCTGATCAGTTAAGTGAGTTCATTATTTAACTAAGAACTGTTGTTTCTTGTTCTACTGTTGTTCCAATTACGAACATAGTAGCACGTATGTGATCCTTGTTGGTCCCCATTGTACTTAAATAGCAAAACTAGCACTGTTTATTAAACACGAAATCAAGCAACATAACCAGCAACATCACCAACGCAACATAATCAACCATCACGTCGCATCGACTGCATCGAAATACTCAACAAATACATGAAACTGAAGCCACAGTGTGGAAAATAATAACAAAAGACACTCAGCCGAGCAAATTTTGGGGTGTTTTTATATCAATTTCCGCTTTATTTCGACATTCGTCTATTGTTAGCGGCATTTTAACTGCATTTACATTCTCGCGCATTTAAGTGTCGTATGTGTCGCACACCCCGCAAGGCACATATGACAAGTGAATAGGGTGAATAGTTCATCACTTTACGTGCACACAGTTGAGCGCATTTATTGTAAGTTGCGGCAAACATTTTCACCACAAGTTCCTTTGCATATTTTGCGGCTTCCTCAGTGCGAAGCTGCAACTACTCGAACGAATTCGCCGTTCGCCGCATATCGTAAGCGGTTTTCCATGCCGCTGTTGCTTGCTTGTTCGTACGTTTTTCGGCTTTTGTGTTGTTGTTCGTTTGGTTCGTGTCGCTGCGATGCCGGCTGTTGCTGTTGTTGCGTGTGCGAACCGCGAGCGTTGGGCCCACTGTGCGCGTAGTAAATGCGCGCTGCTGTTGTGCTGTGCTGTGCTGTGCTGGTCAGGGCGCCGCTCGTAAGGGGTGGTGCGGTGTGCGGGTGTTGGCCGCTGCTCGGCTGGCGGCGCGTTGCGGCTAGTTGGCTGCTTGTTGACTGAAGTTGTTTTCAGTTTGAATCGAATTGTTGTGAGCGATGGACGGAAGAGGAACAGCTCGTAGCGCGCAGTGAATTTCGTTCGAGTTGTGTTGAGCCAGTGAGCTACTAAGGCAGTGAAAGGGTGACGGCGCACTTGTGATGGCACATTGATTGGTTGCTTGCAAAGATTGGAATTATCAAAAAATAAATAAAAAAGAAAATATCAGCAAAAAGTGAGCATGAAATAATAAATCTTATTGTAGCGAACGAAACGCGTTAAGGGTGGAAATCTGCTGGCACACGGCTGATGCGAAATTTTCATAATCCAAATGTTATCATCTGCAAAAGAATTCAATCACATCAACCGCAAACCAGTCGAGCGAAATCCAATCACATAAAATTTAGTGAAGCGCTTCAGCGCCTAAAAGTCTGCCACGTTTGCTAAACGCCAAGCCAGCAGCACACCAACACAAACACATAAACAAATAAAAAATAATAATAACTTAAATAAAAGATAGCAGAAGGCATAACGAAAAGGAAGTGGCAACATTGCGCGAGAATAAAAGCGAACGCAACAAGGCGAGGACAGCATCAACAACAACGCTTAACCTGCAGTTCGTGTCCTCTGTCTGTCTGCCTGGCTATAGTTTGTCGGCTGTGCGCATCTGTGTGTGTGTGTGTGTGCATGTAAATAAGAGTGCGCCCGCCAATCTCGCAGCAAACACACGCACACACCTGCACAGCACATCAATCGGACCGACAGTCGAAATTTCTCTCTTCCGTAGTGAATGAGTTCGTGTATGTGTGTGTGTTTGTGTGCGTTGATGTGTCTGTGTACTCTTAATGAATCCTTTATCAGTCTAACCCCAAAGCAGCCAAATAACAACAAAATCAAAATAAAATCAAAAATAAATATAAAGCAAAAAACAAAGAAACCAAAGACATCAAGGCAGCAACTGTCAACTAGCGAAACCACCACTGGCGCATCGAAACGCCGACAAAGCATAATTTGTGGCTGCTAAAAGCCGCTTATGTGCGTCCTGTGAAGTTAAACGCGTCGCGTGGTCCTTCGTGCCAGCCACTGCAGCGGCCAAGAGTGCAACAGTGCAATTTGTAATGACAGCGAAATTTCGGGTTTTCTACAGTTTACAACAACAACACTTTCTACACTAACAATCACAACCACTACTAAAGCATTTGGTGTGGATAAATCGTGGAAAATACAAACCAAAAAAAAGACTGCAACGTTTTGTATTTTTCTAACCAATGTAAGTATTTGATTTGATTGAGCTTTGATTAATATTTAATGACACAACTGTCTATGAGTAACATGGAAAGTTGTTAATATTGTATAATAATAAAAATAAATACAAATTAAATTGAAAATTAAACAGAAGCGTTAATCAACGAACTCAAGTTGCGACTAGTCCAAATGTCCTTACTGGATTTTTAATTTCATTGCTTCAAACATGTATGGAGAGAATTTTAAATCTCTTACAAGTCTGACCGAAATTATTTTTGTAAAAATCCAGCGCCATTTCTGCGAGACGTGCTCGTCATGTACTCGCATACATAATGAGATTTAGTGCCCCGGGGACTTTTGAATTAATTACATCTAAGACATGAAATTCAGCATTAAATTGTGGCTTCTGCGTAATTGAATCTAATCTGCAATTACTGCACATAAACTCAGATTTATTGGAAAAAAATTTGGACAAAAATTGATTAAATTAAAACTTTATCGTTAAATTTTAACATGAAAAGTTATCAATAACACTGTGCGACAGCATTTTTCACACTGGGAAAAATCCATATGTGCGTGAAACTAGAGACCAAATATAGTAATACTGCGTACTCAGTTTTTCATTTCTACACCCTTTGTCCTTTTAAAAGGACTTCAAAATTTTGAAGGGGATAAAAAATAAAAAAAATATAAAAAATACTTAAACTAGTTAGAATATGGCGATATGTACATCAGATGAAAGAGGAAAGGCTCAAGAATTTAAATAAAACTTATTGTTTATCTATTTGTAAAAAAAGGATATCAAAAAGGTCCTTTTAAAATTTTAATCCTCTAAATCCTTGAAAATTTATAACGAATTTTCTTGAAAAGTAAGTATGTTAGAACCCAAAATCTCCTTGATCACGTGTCAGAATTTCATTACTCTAACTTTATTGGTTCGAAAGTTATTAAAAAAAAGGCGGAAGCTGCAAGTCTAATGAAGTACAAAAATTCTACTTTATTTGAGTATCAGTATTTTAAATAATAAATAAATACAAAATCAATGAAGCGAGAATAATGAAATTTTGACACGTGATCAAGGAGATTCGGGGTTTTAACATACTTACATTTCAAAAAAATTCTATATAAATTTTCAAGGATATAAAGGATTCAAATTTCCAAAGGACCTTTCTTATATCCTTTTTTTACAAATAGATAAAAAATCAATTTTACTTCAATTTTTGAGCTTCTCCTCTTTCATTTGATATACATATCGCCATATTCTAACGAGGTTAAGTATTTTTTATATTTTTTTATTTTTATCCCCTTCAAAATTTTGAAGTCCTTTTAAAAGGACAAAGGATGTAGAAATGAAAAACTGAGTACGCAGTATTATTATGTTTGGTCTCTAGTTTCACGCCCATATGGATTTTTTCTGGTGTGAAAAATTTTTTTAATTTTTGTCGCACTGTGTAATGATTTTTGTTTTGATTTGTTTTGATTTCATTTGGATTTTGTTAGATCTTGAACTAAAATGGCTGCAAGTTCGGTATCACATGAAAGCTAATACATTCGATTAGATAGTAAAGTGGGTACTGCCACCATTTCAACTGATCTATTGTGCTTCCTAATTTCATTTAGAGGACCTCCCTTAGGTCCGGTGTCCTAATGAAACTTAGAGGTTTAGGTGTTTAACGTCACTGAGTGCCAGTTTGTGTTGACCCAGGTATCGCCTCCTGTTCTGAGGTGCAGCATCGCTGTGGAGAACGAAATGTTTCGATCACTGGCACTCGCTCACTGGGGGGCTCAAACCCCTCAAATATATATTTGTTACAAAAAATGTGGTTGGCAAATATGATTTCAACTGGAATTGGGCTTAAAAGTGAACAGAACCCCACAAAACTGAAATCCTGTATGGGTCACTGGTTCCGGTGTTTGAAATGTTTAGAATCCCTATTATGAACTGCAAAAGAAATCCCGTGTGCGCCACTGGTTCCGGTGTTTGCAATGTTTGGACTCGGTATTCTGAACTGCAAGCATTATTCTTATTCATAAAAGTTACTAGAAAGAAATTTACTCGTTATGAGAGGGAAGTACTACACTTCAAAACTAACCAAATTTTCATTCCTGTCATTCCAGAGATTTTCTTTCATTAGAAAGTGACCAACTGAGAACTATTATTGGTGTCCTGACGAGTTATTGTTGTTAAAAAAGATAGCTAAATAAAAATATTGGAACTATTGAATGTTGAATGCTTTCTGCAGTACCTGAAGGCATGAGGAAGAAGAAAACACGTTCTTCATTTTCTACATATTTACTTGTACTGGACTCTCTTAGATAAGGAAGACCCACTTGGAAAACTTTTTCTCCGACAATCTAGGGACTAGTCTACAGATAAGATAGCCTACTTAGCCTCATTTGAAGCACTAAGTAGTTACTTTAGCAGTTTCACAATTCTAGCCCCGAGGATTAAACTAGTTCAGATCTTCTTGCCTTAGAAAGTGACCAACTGAGAAATATGATTGGTGTCCTGACGAGTTATTGTTCATAAAAAAGATAGCTAAATAAAAATATTGGAACTATTGAATGTTGAATGCTTTCTGCAGTACCTGAAGGCAGTAGGAAGAAGAAAACACGTTCTTCATTTTCTACATACATATTTACTTGTATGTAAATGACTAAACTCATCTTTGTGTAACAATTTGCATATCAAAAGAAAGAGAATGGTGTCTTTTTTTCTAGACAGGAATTCTTTCTTTCTTCCATTCTTCAAGGATAGAAAAAAATCCAGCGCATTTTTACCAAATTTAATTTTAACCTAAACAAGCTGCATTGGCTTGATGATACTCCTCAATATGTGTCAAGAAGGAAACTTCTTCGGCTACAATCTTTAGAAGATAGAAGATCGTTCCTCTCTATCCAATTTGCATATAATCTTCTCTCAGGTAAGATTAATTGCCATGAGATATCAAAATTCTTTAATGCTTTTGAATCCTCCATAAACTTTTGAAAGTGCAGATGGTTCATTGAATCATTCCACAGAACTGCGTATTCATTCAATGAGCCAATTGCGAGAATTATGCGCCTTTGCAATTTTTATGCTTCCGTGTAAGACTTTAGTGATAAGTATTTAACATTTAAGTTAAGCTTATTAAAAATATTTAATTAATTATTTAATAATTAATTATTTATTTATTGTCTTAGTCTGTGAGAGTTTGTCGATAGACCCTTTCGATAGACCGAATTAAATAAATAAATCAAATCAAATAATCAATTATTCAAAATATTTAATTAATTACTTAATAATTAATTAATTATTGTCTTAGTCTGTGAGATTTTTGTCGATAGACTTTTTCGATAGACTGAATTAAATAAATAAATCAGGAACTCAACTATTGTACGATTTTTTAGAAAATAATTTCAATGTAACTATTACAATGCAACATAAATTATTTTTGTTGATTTTAATTATTATTTGCGACAATTAATTTTTACGTTGCGTAATAACTGTTATGAGAAACACATTTTTTTTCGTTTTCGTTAATTATTATTTTGGGATTTTTTTTCGTTGCTATTATTATTACTATTATTTGAAAGAAAATTTTTTTTACGTTGCTTCATAACTTTTATTAAAGAATTTTTGTTTTTTTACGTTGCCTTATCGCATTTTGAGTATGAATTGATTTTTAATTGTTTAGTTGTTGGTGGAAATTTGTTTTCTGTAGTTAATTTGCGTTTATCAATTTGAAACCATTATAAATCAATTCATACCCAAAATGCGGTAATTCAACGTAAAAAAATGTTTCAAAATAATAGTTATCGGCAACGTAAATTAAAAAAATCATAAATAAAAGTTATGAAGCAACGTAAAAAAAAGTTTCTCAAAATAATAGTTATCGGTAATATAAAAAAATAAAATAATAAAAATAATAAAAATAAAATAAATAAAAGTTATGAAGAAGTTATGAACGTAACAAAAAATCCCAAAATAATAATTATCGACAACTCAAAAATATATATTACATGATAATAGTTACAAGTCACGTAAACAATTTCTTATTGGGAATAATTACACTGTACAACACAAAAAATAATAACAAGGTTCTGACAACGGATTCTGACGGACGGATGCCATTGTTTTCTGAAAAACTGGTTGCCCTTCCATCTGCTTTTCCACGTGCAAGTATTGTAGGACATTTTAGTACCAATTTTGAAAACACGAAATAAACACTTAAAGACATTTTTAGTTTTGGCTTAATTCTGGCGGTCAAGTTAATTTCTGAGCTTTGATGTATACAGAGACCTATAGTAGAATTTTATGGGGAATATTTTCGTGGTACATTTTGTCCTTAAAAAGTCCTGTTTTATAGGACATTTTTGACATTTTAGAAAAAAGGGTAAAATTGACCCATACAAATAAGAGCTACAGGGTTAAAATGCTTCACAAAAATGTTCTTCGTAACCTAAAATGTGAGGTTACATGGTTTTCGTATGCCGATTCACCATAAGAATGTGTAAAAAGGGGAAAACGCTGACCCCCCCTAAAAAAATTTCAGACGTAAACTTTCAAAACGCCGATACACGTATATTTTTTTTGGCCCCCTCTACCAAAATCCGTTGTCAGAATCTTGTTATTTAAAAAAAATTTGATTTTGTTGTGCAGTGTTATTATAAAGCAATATTTTTAGAAATTTCTTGAATAAGGGCATTTTTTATTTCCAAAAATATGGATAATAATTATTTAAGGACTCTGAAATGAATTATGGATCTCCCTCGTATTTGCTATGTCAAACATTATCTCGATTGGTTTTTGTGACTAAGTGTTCATAGATTGGACTCAATACTGGCTAGAAACGAGAGACGTCAAACATCTGAACATTGCATAGCTTCAATAATTTAGTATATATAGGGAATGTTCTATAAGCAATAGAAGAGGAAACTTTCGATAATTTTTGAATTTTTAATCTGTAGTACGTAGTTATGTTTCTTGAAAGCCAACTTGAGTACAGTTAATGGCTCATTGTGTTATCTTACAAAATTAAGTTTATTTTTAAACCACTTGTAGTCAATGCTTTGGGTTTCTTGGACCCTCTTTAATACCTCATCCCGGCAAAATTAATGAATAGGTAGTCTTCTCGATATGGCAGCTGCTGTGAAAATTGTCAACCTGCCGTTTTCCGTGCAAACAAAATTGCATAATAACATTTAATTCCATTAAAGAAAATGGCTGCAAGCGTTTTTCGTTTTCTTGCTTTGCTACCAAAACGATTTGTGGGGAAGTGGGAAAACGATTTTTGCGCGTCGCCTTTCCATTTCAGTTCTACCGCTCGTACGGCACATTGTGTGCCCTACATGCGCGTTTAAAACTCATTGGAATTCATGTCATTTGCAGTGCACTGCAAGAAAAATAAAAATGAAATAGTAGAGCAAACAATATTTGTACAAATGAAAAACGAAGAAGAAAGAAGCAAAGCAACGAAAGAAAAAAAGGAAATAGAGAAAATGTGCACAGCGTCGGCCCACAGTGAACATGAATCGCAATCCCCAAGGATCAAAACTGTTTGTTGCTGTTGTTGCTATTATATTACTCGTTGTTGTTGTGTAGTTAGTGGTTGCAAGATTGAAGGCGACGCGGTTGAGCCTACTGGCTGCAAATGCCAGTCGCCAGCAGGAGATGTTCTTGTTGTTGTTGTTGTTTTTGTTGTTGTCTAAGGCAAGCACACACTTATGGCCACTGTATAGTGACTATGGTGTTGTTGTAGTTCGCTGCTGTTAGTGATTTGTGCAGCATTCATTAAAATGCTCATTTCTACGTTGAATGCTTCAATTGCTGCGCGTTTCACTTCTGCCACTTCCTTATTTTCATGATTTCGTTGCTCGTCTGTAGGTGTTGGCTGCTAGACTTTCTTGCTGTTTTTTTATAGTTGCACATACTGTCGTCGTGACTATAGCAACAGGACGTCTAAGGCACTGCATGTCACCCACTATTCAAACATTGCGTCCGTTGCAGCGAAATTTTTCTCACTCTGTCAAAAGCATTTGGCCCACTTTTCTTGTTGTATTCTTTGCTTCAACTTTGCATTTCGAGCTCTCGACTTTAGATTGTTCTGTATTGCTGGAATTGCAGTCATTTGCACTCATTGCTCAAACCACTCATTGGCGCACAAATTAATTGCACCCATCAAATTCCATGTTTCTATGTTGGGCACTCGATTTGTTGTTGTTAACATTAGATTTGCATTTATTTTTTGTTGCTATCTAAATGAATTTTTTCCGCTCCCACATCTATGAGATAACATGTAATTTTTTTCTTACAAACCCGCATAGTTGCCACACATAGTAAACATTCGAATTTATTTGTGTGCCGTTTCCTTCAAAGCTTTCTCACATTTATTGGTTTTTGTGTGTG
Organism: Melieria picta; assembly: GCA_964056695.1. NCBI lineage: Eukaryota > Metazoa > Arthropoda > Insecta > Diptera > Ulidiidae > Melieria > Melieria picta. The sequence continues at coordinate 32,881,542 of OZ057398.1, read as the reverse complement.
TTTTATGTGTTCCCGCAGTTTTGACCATCACACATCGAATGTATGTAATTTGCTGTCTGCATTTTTGTGCGAATTTGTTGTCGATTTGTGTTGGTGGCTTTTGGTGTTTGATTCCATTGTAAGCCTCGCATCCAAATTTACTGCACCATTGCATTGCCACAGCGCGGCTTCCTTTGAAGGTGGCATCTGAAAAAAAGCTTTGTAAAAAGTTTACGCTTGTCTCTGTCTACGTGTGTGTGTGTTGCTGATTTTTTAACAGTTCATTGCACCCTGATTGCACTTCATGTATGCATTTGTGTGGCGACTGCTCCTGGCTAGACAGGTGTGGCTGCGTTGCATATCCTGCGCAAAGTTGGCATTCAATGTTGGGTTTTTATGCCGGTAGATATAACTTGACAATGGCTATGAACTTGACAATGTCTGATAACAATTTTTGCTCAATGCATTTACGGATTTTTTTTTAATTTTATTTCAAACACACACGGAACAACAACAAGAACTTTCAACATAAAATCAGTTCGAAGAAGTGTAATTGAAGATCAAAACTGAAAGCCTGGCGTACAATAATGGATTTGTTTCAGTTGGTTCGAGTCTTAGGAGAAGGAAAAAGACTTTGTGGTACCACAATGGTCCCTAGAACGGACTCTAACACCTGTCGGGCACTATGGTCCTCCCTCCTCTTGAGGATATGTACTGTCCCTGAGTCGAAGTTCTATCAGACAGCTCCTTGAAGTCATCACTGGACACAGCGCCATTGGATCTATGCGCCTCTCATCCAATGATGCCTGCGGAAGCTGCGGAGATGAAGAAGAAGGCTGGCTGCTATCTTTTTGGAAAACCGAGAAAATCAATGTTAAAGAGTGACTTTGAAGAAAGTGAACTATTCATGGCTATGCAATGAGTTCATTATCATTTAACTGGCTGTAGCTCCTAAACAAAAAACGATAGCTTACTGAAATAGTAACTTTTTCAGCCTTCTAACCTTGTAACTTGTATCAGCATTTCTAACAGCTAACTGATGTATGCATCACCATTTCTATCCAGCATAGTTTCTAAATTAGAGGAGATAGATGACTTTGGTGGTGACTCTTTTTGCAATACAACTCTTCAGCTTTAAAAAAAAAAAAAATGATCGACACGCCCGCTATTCCACAGGAAAGGCGAGCAAATCGATGTTAAATAGGGGCTATGGAAAATATCAACTATCTGCAGCTATGCAAAGGAATAAAAATCCTGGAACTACTTATAGCTTCCCTTAATGAGAATATTTTCTGTAGAACTATCTCGCTTTTCGAAAATGGGTGGTTCCACTCGCTATCTTATCGGGAAGCCGAGAAAATCGATGTTAAAGAGGGGCCATCTAAAAGTCGACTATCAACAGATATGCAAAGGGATCAAAATCGTGAGAAGATACCTGTAGCTCCTAAACCAGAGAAAATAGCTTCCTTTAATGAGAATCTTTTCTATAGAAGAACTATCTTAATTTTCGAAAATGGGTGGTTCCAGTTGCTATCTCATCTGAAAGCCGAGAAAATTGATGTTAAAGGGTGGCTATGGAAAAAATCTATTATCTACAGTTATACAAAGGGATCCAGATCGTGAAACTATCTGTAGCTCCTAACCCAGAGAAGATAGCTTCCTTTAATGAGAATCTTTTCTGTAGAAGAAGTATCTCGCTTTTCGAAAATGGGTGGTTCCAGTCGCTATCTCATCGGAAAGCCGAGAAAATCTATGGAAAAAATCGATTCTCTACAAAGGGATCAAAATCGTAAGATGATACCTGTAGCTCCTTAACTAGAGAAAATAGCTTCCCTTAATGAGAAGAAGTATCTCGCTTTTCAAAAATGTTTGGTTCCAGTGTCTATTTCGTCAGAAAGCCGAGAAAATCGATGATAAAGAGTGGCTATGGAAAAAATCGGTACCTGTAGCTTCTAAATCAGAGAAAATAGCTTCCCTTAAAGAGGATCTTTTCTCTAGAAGAAATATCTGCTGTTCGAAAATGGGTGGTTCCAATCGCTATCTCGTCGTAAAGCCGTGAAAATCGATGTCTAGGAGTGGCTATGGAAAAAATCGATTCTCTACAAAGGGATCAAAATCGTAAGATGATACCTGTAGCTCCTTAACTAGAGAAAATAGCTTCCCTTAATGAGAAGAAGTATCTCGCATTTCAAAAATGTTTGGTTCCAGTGTCTATTTCTTCAGAAAGCCGAGAAAATCGATGATAAAGGGTGGCTATGGAAAAAATCTACTATCTACAGTTATACAAAGGGATCCAGATCGTGAAACTATCTGTAGCTCCTAACCCAGAGAAGATAGCTTCCTTTAATGAGAATCTTTTCTGTAGAAGAAGTATCTCGCTTTTCGAAAATGGGTGGTTCCAGTCGCTATCTCATCGGAAAGCCGAGAAAATCTATGGAAAAAATCGATTCTCTACAAAGGGATCAAAATCGTAAGATGATACCTGTAGCTCCTTAACTAGAGAAAATAGCTTCCCTTAATGAGAAGAAGTATCTCGCTTTTCAAAAATGTTTGGTTCCAGTGTCTATTTCGTCAGAAAGCCGAGAAAATCGATGATAAAGAGTGGCTATGGAAAAAATCGGTACCTGTAGCTTCTAAATCAGAGAAAATAGCTTCCCTTAAAGAGGATCTTTTCTCTAGAAGAAATATCTGCTGTTCGAAAATGGGTGGTTCCAATCGCTATCTCGTCGGAAAGCCGTGAAAATCGATGTCTAAGAGTGGCTATCTCGTCGAAAAGCCGTGAAAATCGATGTCTAGGAGTGGCTATGGAAAAAATCGATTCTCTACAAAGGGATCAAAATCGTAAGATGATACCTGTAGCTCCTTAACTAGAGAAAATAGCTTCCCTTAATGAGAAGAAGTATCTCGCTTTTCAAAAATGTTTGGTTCCAGTGTTTATTTCGTCAGAAAGCCGAGAAAATCTATGATAAAGGGTGGCTATGGAAAAAATCTACTATCTACAGTTATACAAAGGGATCCAGATCGTGAAACTATCTGTAGCTCCTAACCCAGAGAAGATAGCTTCCTTTAATGAGAATCTTTTCTGTAGAAGAAGTATCTCGCTTTTCGAAAATGGGTGGTTCCAGTCGCTATCTCATCGGAAAGCCGAGAAAATCTATGGAAAAAATCGATTCTCTACAAAGGGATCAAAATCGTAAGATGATACCTGTAGCTCCTTAACTAGAGAAAATAGCTTCCCTTAATGAGAAGAAGTATCTCGCTTTTCAAAAATGTTTGGTTCCAGTGTCTATTTCGTCAGAAAGCCGAGAAAATCGATGATAAAGGGTGGCTATGGAAAAAATCTACTATCTACAGTTATACAAAGGGATCCAGATCGTGAAACTATCTGTAGCTCCTAACCCAGAGAAGATAGCTTCCTTTAATGAGAATCTTTTCTGTAGAAGAAGTATCTCGCTTTTCGAAAATGGGTGGTTCCAGTCGCTATCTCATCGGAAAGCCGAGAAAATCTATGGAAAAAATCGATTCTCTACAAAGGGATCAAAATCGTAAGATGATACCTGTAGCTCCTTAACTAGAGAAAATAGCTTCCCTTAATGAGAAGAAGTATCTCGCTTTTCAAAAATGTTTGGTTCCAGTGTCTATTTCGTCAGAAAGCCGAGAAAATCGATGATAAAGAGTGGCTATGGAAAAAATTTACTATCTACAGCTATACAAAGGGATAAAGATCGTGAAACTACCCGTAGCTCCTAAACCAGAGAAGATAGCTGCCGTTAATGAGAATCTTTTCTGTAGAAGAACTACATATCTGGCTTTTCGAAAATAGGTGGTTCCAGTGTTTATATTATTGGAAAGCCAAGAAAATCAATGTTAAAGAGTGATAAAAGTCGACTATCTATACCTTTGCAAAGGGATCAAGATCGTGAAACTACCTCTCACTTTAAAGAAATTGGTGTTTTCCGTTGCTATCTTATCGGAAAGCCGATAAAATCGATGTTAAATCGGTGTCAAAGTGGTGGATGATTGACTGACTTTTAAAAAATGTGACTATCTATACCTTTGCAAAGAGATTAAAATCGTTGTAAGCGTAGTTTAGAAAGTATACTTCTTAAAAGTTTGATTGAAGACATTTGGTGATTAAATAGAAATTAAAAAAAAAATGTTCATGTAATACCATGCAATTAAATTTCCCTGTAAAGCACGAGGAGTGCTAAAGATTGGTACTGTTTAATCTTGGACCCGTATTTCGGTGTTTGGGATACCCCAACTAAGTTTATGAATAGATACAATTTATATATTTTTATTTATATATATTTGTACAATACATAAAGTAACGAGTACTTTATTTATATCTGTACTGTTAAGATGAAAATGTGTTGATGGCTGTAAGCACAGTTTTAAATTTAAATTATAATTGAGTAGTCTTAACACTAGAAAGACTGCAAGTTGTCCATATCTACAAAGACTACATATTATATCCGCTGATATCTCGAAAAGTACACATCGAATTCGGCTCATTTTTCACCAAAAAAATTTAAAAAAAAATTTTAAAATTTTTCACAATAAAAAAATAAAAGTCATCAAAGCAAAAGTTGATAGAAATACTAAAGAAAATACAGATATTTAAAAATTAAAAACCATCAAATTCATCGCAATGGTTTTTCTAGTGTTAAGATTTGCGCTAATTTCGAAAAGAAAAAATTAGAAAAATTCAACTTGTAGAACAATTCACCTTAGTTGTGAACACCCCTAAAGCCATTTGACTAAATACGTGTAAATATTGCACATTTCAGTTTATGATTTTATAGCACTGTGTCCATTGCAAATGTTATTTCTTTTAATTAGTTGAAAAAAGTCATTTGAATTTGTGGGCAGTGCGGCAGACTTGAATAAATCAAATTAAGCATAAAACGCGAATTAGTGGACGCGCGACAAGTTTGCAGTGAAAATTATGGAACTAAATAGCTGCACTTGACTGCATAGTTGTTATTGTTTTTATTGACGCAGCGGCTGTGGGATGTGGACAGTGGACTGGCGGCACGTAAGCCGGCATTGGAAGTGACCATGTTTTGCATGTTGGCTGCTCGCTTGCGACGCGACCTTAGCAAGACGACGGCATTGAAATTGACAAACCGGGTTTTTGTAATTTACAAATTGTTGCTGAAAATTGTGCACAACATTCAAAATGATTTAATTGTGTGTGTAGAGTGATTGTTCTTTCAACGAAATGAAGCATGACCGAGTGAACACACCTTTCGCCGGCTTATGCAACTTCCTTCGAACTTGGCGACGCGCTCTGCCATCCAAAGCTTAAAAGTGTCATTGCCATTTCAATGCATGTCCACGCCCATTGTTGTTGTTGTTTTAAGCGCAAAGACATATAGCAGTGCCCGAAACTGTGTCAACAAAGCCATAGCAATGCGCACGCAGTGGTTGGCAACAAACATTCGAAGCGATAAATTGCCTTCGTTTGCGGTAAAATTCAGTTTTCCTGCTTTGTGCGTCTTTTGGGCTTCGCGGCTGCTTGGCTGCTTAGCCGTTTTCTTTCTACATACTTAGTACCTATTTTTGCAAGCCAAAATCGATCGGTTGCTTTGCCATTTGAATGTGTAATTTTATGCTGGCCGCAAGTTTTCTGTTGCTGTTCGCTTACATTTCCTTCATTTGTTGCGTCTATTTGGTATTCTAACATGTTGTTGTTGTTATTGTTGTTGTTGTCACATATCGCATGTTATGTTGCGTAGTTGGTTTTCTGTTGCTCTGGCAATTTTTTGCTTTCAATAATTACGCTTTTACGCGACTCAGCCATGCAGCGAGACGTCACGTAGCGGCAACGCGTAGCTCAAAGGAAAGTCACGTCAAAAGAAGTGTAAATTTTGCGCAGCACATCGGAAGGAAGTTTCACTGCATCTACCCGGTGCTGACGCTTTCCCCCCCACCCTTTCACACAAGTAAACAAACCGAACGAGTGCTGCTGATGTGAGGTGGATATTGATTTTTTTGTCATGGCGTGTCGAATATGTGACCGCGTTATGTGCGACCTCAGTCCCAGTGGCGCAAAATAAGTCGAGATCTGCGCCGTTAGACAACTTTTTAAGGGAGGCTGAGAAAATCGAGGTTTATATGATGAAAAGACCTGAAAAAAACTGTGTCTGTAGAACAGAAGAGACTCAAACCATATGTCGGCTGACAATGAGTGCAAATGATTTGAAATATTAGATGAATGAAAGTATTAAATTAAATTTCATTATTTACATATTTCTTTAAAAATAAACGAGTATCTCTCCATATGAGATGGGAGATGAACGTTAGAAGTGAGCTTTCATTCACCAATTTTTTGTCAATAAAACTGCGACAAAGTCTCTAAAGAAAAAAGTTGTTCTTTTATTTTCATGGATGTTCACATCATTGGTTCGAAAAATGTCGTTTCTTATATTGTCTCTTTGACCAATGTTTCTCACTACTTTCAAAATATAAATCTAATTAGATCAACAACGGGTTAAAAGTATCTATGGAGTAACAAATTTTGTTGATCCTTTTGACTTCAAACTTGGTGAAATTACTTCAAATGTAAAATAACTCGATACGTGTTTTTAATTTTCCAAATTTTAAAATTGGACCTGGTCAACGATGGGTTAAAAGTTTGTATGGAGAAACTGTAAAAAAACATGAATTAATGGGCCCATTAACTTCGAACTTGGTGAAAGTAATCTTAATAAGAAATAATTACGTGGTTTTCACTTTTTTAAAATCAAAATCTAAAGGGGTCAAAAATGGGTTAAGGAGAAACAAGAATTATTGGGGCTTTTGACTTCAAATTTAGCAAAACCACTTCAATCGGGAAATAATTAAAACGTGCTTTTAATTTTTTTTGAAAATCGATATCTACCGTGGTAAGCCAAGGGTTAAGAATTTGTTTAGAGTAAATGTGAAAACACCTGATTTAATGATTTGACTTTAAAATTTTTTAAAACACTTGAAATCAAAGATAATTAGACATATGTTTTTTTGTTTAATAAAAATCTGACGAGGTCAACCAGAGGGTTAAGAATTTGTATGGGGGGGAAACAAGAAAATTTGCGTGCAAAGCCGCAAGTATAATTTCAAGTAGATTTTGCTAAACTGAACTGAATTTTTAATCTGTTAGTTGTTAGTAAAATTCGTAATTAGAAGCACAACTTTAGATAAAAAACCGATTCAGCCACAAAAAAGGTGTAAAAAAAGAAACCTTTTCAGTACAGTTTACAATCTGTTGCCAATCACTCACCTATGTATGATCACCTGCATCGAAAGCGTATTCAGTCAATAAGAATTGGCGGGAACTGTTTTAAAAACACCGTAAATGACATTTTGACTTCGATAATTAAATAGAAAATGCTGCTTAAAAAATGAAATTCACTTGGACCATTAAGTCCTATTAAAGTATCATAAAGTGCGCCTTCGAGGAATCAAAAATACAGAGTTGCTGTACTGTCTGTAGCACCGTTTCGAAAAAATAACACCGTTTCGAAAAAAATACAGCCGCCTCGATTATTTTCCGAACTGTTTCATTCTCTAATTTCACACTTTATGTTTTATACCTTTGTAGTGTTGCCACCTTGGCCGAAACGCTCCTTGAGCATTTTAGCGTTGCCACGGAATGTGTGTTAGTGTCAGTTATATTCTGGACTATTTTCTGCACTATCTATGTACATATAATTTTTTGTCCTGACTGACTGACTGATTCAAACCGGTAAAGCTACAAATATGAAATTTGAACTGAAACTCTTGAACCTGAACTGAACTGAAATTCTTGAACCTGAACTGAACGTGAAACTTTTGAAAAATGAACCTCCGATAACACGCGGTTTTTTGAAATTTGGGGTCTAAATGGGCCTAACATGGGTTAAGGTGTTGTATGAAGAAAGGCGATTAAATGTACCTATTGATTTGAAATAAATTGGTGGAAATTGGTGAAAATACGCCAAATCAAAAATAATTCGACACGTATTTTTCAATTTTTCTAAAATCAAAATTTAACTGGTGAACCAAGGGTTAAGTTTCGTATACGGAAAGACTACGAAAAAACCCCGAACCGATTAAATTTTTGACTCGAAAATTGGTGAAAACACTTCAAATCAAAAATAATGTGACAAGTGTTTTTAATTTTTTTGAAAATCAAAACCTAAAGGGTGAAGCAAGGGATAAAAGTTTCTGTGAAAAAATATGATTTTTTACGCCCTATGACTTCAAACTTGGTGAAAGTACTCTTGGTAAGAAATAATTTGGCACATGTTCTTCATTTTTTCGAAAATAAAAATCTGACAGGGTCAGCGATGGGTTAAAAGTTTATACATATGGAGAAACTGTGAAAAAAGCAAGCAATAAACTGTGAAAACACTTCAAATGAGAAATAATTAGATAAGTACTTTTTCATAAAAATCTGACGGGATCAACAAGGGGTTAAGAAGAACTTGATTTGCTGGCCTCTTTGACTTCAAACTTGTGTGCGAAGCCGTGGGGCCGTGGGGATAGTGTTTCCATAGAAATGCATTCAGTCGATTTTAAAATAACATAAACTGGTGTCCATCTTTGATGCGTGCTCGAACAAAATTGACTCAAGCAATCACAAAACTGTCTGAAAAGTTTTTCTAGTACGATATCTTATCTTTCAAAAACCATCTAGAATAACCCGATAGCATTTATACAACGCGAGATACAGATCACCAAAGCCATCTATTGTCATCTTTCATATTCTTACTCAAATTATTCGTATTCAGATTACGAATTTTCAAGCTGCCTAATAGATCAATACTTTCCCCAACAAATTGTTTCTTTCAAAATGTTTTTTTTATAAAAGTCGTATTTGCAAATTTTCACAAAGACTTTACTTTACCATGTCGGTTTAACTGGAGTTACTTAGTTATCCAATAATTTTTCACACATCTACTAAAGACCAGAAAAACCATAAATTAATTTTAGTTGTTAAGCAACATTCTCAAAAAAAATTTCACAAAAAAATAGTAAAGACTACAAAAATTCACTAATCAACTGGTGTTACTATGCCATCTAAAAAGTTCCCAAAAATTTTTTAAAGACCCGAAAAATCTAGCAATTAACTGGTGTTACTACGATCTCCTAAAAATCAACTTAAGACCCGAAAAATTTACTAAAGATCCCAACAATCCACTAATGCAACATTAAAATCTGCAAGACTTTCTTGTAGACAAATCTTACTTATAAAATGCATCCTAAAGGACAAAGATTCTCTTAAATCTAAGAAGAAATCTCCTAGTCTGGGAACAATGAAACAAATTCAAACGAATATCACTCCTTCTTACTTCTCTCTTCTTTTAATGGATTCAGGAATTGGCAAAATGGGATCTATTCATCCTTTGATAAGAAATAGTTACGCGATCATGTTTTTCGTTGATTTGGAAAAAATTTGAATTAATTAATTTTTGAATTTTTGTAAGTAAAAACACTTTGTTTTTGGTGTAAATTAGCAGACAAAAAATTTAAGATCTTATAAATATGTCTAATTCAAATTGATTAATTTAACTATAACTATTTTATAATTATTTAGTATATATAATTATAAATAAAACTACTTAAGGATATATTTTTAATAAAAAAATAAATCAATTCAACTTTCCAAACATGAAACTCTGTCTATGGCCCTGAAAAATCAGTAAAGTCAACTCATTTTCGTTCTATTTTTCTTTTACACCAAAGCTTTACAAAAAAATCAAACACCGTATTGAATTACGTGCTAAAAAGTAAACAAAGTGTTAACAAAAAAAAAAAAGGGATTACAAAAAAGTGCACAAGTCAAAGTTTTGTTTCGTACAATAAAAGTCTTTATTGTGTATGGCAACCACAACTGAGCGAATTTGCAACAAAAGGTTAAAGTGGCAAAAGTTGCCAACAGTGCTAACACAAGAGACATGAAAACTTTTTTGCGCAATTCAAGTGATTGTTGTTGCTGCAGTTGTTGGTTATTGTTAATTTTTTTTTCTTGATACACACATACACGGTTTATGGTGTGAAGTTTCTAATTAATGCAGTTTCTGAACTGGCACCAAAAACCGCAATACTAACAAATTCAAGCGAGAGCAACAATAAATTGTACATTGTAAAAAATGTTCTCTTTCAAACATTTAAAAGACAATCATTGAGCAATTGTGATGATTCTAAAACAGAAGAAGTAAATATTCGTAGACAATGGGACAATTATTATGAAAATGTTTACAGCTTACTGTGAATTTTTTGCTCTTTGCTCGATGCAATTGTTTGGGTATGACATATAAAAGGTGGGCTCGAGAGGATAACTAGTGACAAGAGCTTTGAAGATTCAGTTTCAAAAGTTTTGTAGAAAATGTTGAAGTAAATTATAATGAAGAAGATATCTTTCTTATGTTACAAGTCGACATTTGCTTATGGAAAAAGAGGACATGTTGTGTATATTTTAGACAGAAGTAGAGTAAAAAGAGAATACTATAGAATAAAATAGAAAGATGTTGTTGGGGTTATAGTGCACTGAGACCAGTACTGATCTATTATGACCCCCTATTAGTTACTAACAGCTGGAGAACATCGCTTAGAACCAACGACATAATAAAATTTAGTAACTCAGGGGGTTCAAGTCTGTGATGTCCAAAATAAAAAAAAATTTTGATGTATGAATCTACAGTCTGAGATCCAAAACATGTATATTTTCCTTACCTAACATATTTTGGTCCTGAAAGTTCAAAACAGAAAATTGAGTTAAAAGGAGACAAGTTTCCACTTTCATTTCATATCCATGTCTTCATCATTGTACAACCGCAAATATTTAAAAAAATCTTTGAAATGTGTCAGTCATTGAAATTTTAAAGTCCTTAAAAAGGACTTTGGGCCAGAAAATGAAAAACTGACTATGCCAGGTTACTTTGAATGACCTCCAGTTTCACTCCTATATCAACATTTGGATGGGTCTCGACAAAAATGTTTTTGTTTTTGTCGCACGGCGTAATAAATGTAAAGCTGGTGTTTTCACTCAGTGCTTCATAACTTTCTAATTTTTCTTTGCACAAATAATATATCTTTCATCTCAGATTTTAAAACGAGGAGAGATCATTTCTTTTATCTATAAAACAATCACTCGAAAATTTCTAATTTTTACAAATGGTCGAAAATTCTTCCCCAAATCTCATCTGATTTGGACAATATAAATATCGTTGGAAAGCCTAAGTTATTATCTTTTGAATGACGACCATTTTTGTTAGTCTGATGATTCGTTCACGAGATATATGCTCACAACTGAAACAACAGGGAAAAACTGAAAAACTGTTTTTTCGAAGATTTTTCGAAAACGCTACTTAAACAAATTTTTTGATTTTCTGATTTCCAGAACACGAAGTTTAGCGGCCAAAAGTTAGTCTAGAAAACACTTTTATAGGTGAATTTTTCATGTCGAGTAATGTAATCGAATCTATATTATCAGGTCAGATTAACTACTTGAATTATATCATCAGATTACTTTTTATAAGTAATGGGGTTTTAAAAGGATTTGCTTCAGGCTGTAACAAAAAGTAAGTTATAAAAGTTCTATTACTAACTTAGTACTTCTTCAGATTCTCTTCTTCAGATTCTCTTCTTCAGATTACTTCTAATATTTGGTAGGTTTTTAAAAGGATTTGCTTCAGGCAGATTAGTTCCATTACTTACTTATAACTTCTTCAGATTCTGTTCTTCAAATAACTTCTTATAGTTTTAAGGTTTTTAAAAGGATTTGCTTCAGGCAGATTAGTTCCATTACTTACTTATAACTTCTTTAGATTCTATTCTTAAGACTACCTCTAATAGTTGGTAGGTTTTCAAAAGGATTTGCTTCAGGAAAATTAGTTCCATTACTTACTTATTACTTCTTCAGATTCTATTCTTCAGACTACTTCTAATAGTTTTAAGGTTTTTAAAAGGATTTGCTTCAGGGTGATTAGTTCTAATACTTACTTATTACTTCTTCATATTCTATTCTTAAGACTACTTCTAATAGTTGTTAGATTTTTTAAAAGAATTTGTTTCAGTTTGTAACAAAAAGCACAGTGGAAAAGTGCAGAACACTTTCATAACTTACTTATTAATTCTTCAGATTCTACTTCTAATAGTTGGTGGGTTTCAAAAAGGATTTGTTTCGAGCTACAAGAAAAAAGCACAGCGAGCAAGTACAGCCTGCAAGCTATGACAAAAGGTAGGCAACAACGATTTATGTTGGGTGGTGTTGGGAAATTTCTTAATTAGCCATAATTGCCTACGCGTACAGACAAAACACACATAGACCCACCCAACAAATATCCACCCGGCCAAGCAAGCAATGAGCTAAGTGCATTGTCCTTTTTGGAATCCACGGCAGCGAAAGCAAATGAATTGAATAGCTGGCAACTAGCCAACCCCCATCTAAGTGTTGTTGCAAACTGGTATCCCAATGGTCGATGTTGCATTTAATATTTTGCTGCACGCAAGGAATGCATAAAAAACAAATACAAATAAATAATCTAAATAATGGCGACATAAGCAAAAAGTGGGAGAAGATGGGGAGAAGTTGACCGAATGGGTGGCCAATACAGACAGCAGACAGCTTGGCTACCGTCGCGCGTAGTTGCAGTAGTTAGTACAACAATATTTGTGGTTGCTGCAAGGAGTGGTCCCACAACGCATTAGTTTCCAAATGGGGAGTGGGCTTTGTTCAATGCTGGCCGCTGACATTAAATGCACTGCAAATGTTGCCACCACCACCACCACCCCGTCAAACTGTTGGCAACTCTGCCATTAGGCAGTTGATTATGTCGAAATGTTAAATTGTCAGAAGTGAGCGCGAGGGTTGAATTTTCAATGTGGCAACATGACGTAAAGCCATAAGCGAAACATGAGCAGTTGCCACAGTTGTCAAATCAAGCGACAATAATGGCGGCAGCAAACACAATTAAAATTGCCGCTAAAAGACCGCCAACCCAAAAGCGGCGACTCGTAGCAATGAAAAGTTGTAGTCGGAGTTGCACAAAACCACAACAAAACGGCAAATATACGAACCAACAAGCACGGCGCGACCACAACAACTTTGGCCGTATTTGCACTCAGACAAGCGGCAACAACAACAACAACAATGGTCGGTTACTGTTGCTCGTAGTAACCACCTGTGGCAAACGAGCGGCTGCCCACACCTGCACTAACGACTCGCCGTCACCACTTTTGCAGAACCATTCTTGTTATTGTTGGTTTATTGTTGTTGTTGTTGTGGAAAATGCACTCCTTGCATGCGCTTCGCTGTGCCCCTTTTACCGTTGCACACTCACGCCGCAAGTCAATGGCCAGCTGCTGCTTTTAATTCCAGTGCCCACCAAACTCGACAGAAGGTGGAGTTCAATTTGTGTCGACGTGTTGTTGTGTCGCTTTCAAGTTCAAGCACTTCACTTCCTTTGTCGTTCGCTGCTTGTGTTGGCTGCACTTTTTGCAGGACGAAGGTGGTTTGAGCTGCCTGCATTTTGCTCAAAATGTTTTACTGGCTGCTGGTGCATGCCACATACGTTGTAAGCCTTTTAGCTTGTTTTGTTGTTTATATTGTTGTTGCTGTTGGTTATTGTTGGTGTCAGTATAATCAGGGGGTGGGTTAAGTTATTTGTGTTCCATTGCATTTGGCACAGCACTTTGACAATAATTTATGTCCTCTTGCATGTGTGGACTCGGTGTTTGTTGTTGTATGGAAATAAATAAAATATAACAGAATTTTAAGACACGGCTGTGCCGCTAGAAATGTTGAATGTTTGTGTTCGTGAAATAAATTTCATTATTTTTATTTAGGAGTTTTGGCTTAACTCTAACTTAAGAGACTTTTGAGAATGACAGATTTGACAGTCAGTTCCATTAGAAAAAAAGTTAAAAAATTTCAGATAGCCTTGGAACATATGAACTCGACGATGCTCGATTTGTATACGTAATCTATATTATTAGGTCAAATAAACTGAGTTCCATTTTTGTTAATTAGTCTGTAAGAATTGTTCAAAGACTACTAAATAAATAAATAAATAAATAATAAATAAATAAATAAATAAATAAATAAATAAATAAACTGAGTTATATGAGTCAGAATAATACTTATACTGTATGGGGTTCCAAAAAGATTTGTTTCAAGTTGTAGCAAAAAAAAAAAATAGCAGGAGTCAAAAGTGTTCAACTCTTTTTGTGTATCTTGAAAAACCTAAGGGATTTTTTTTTTAACTCTAACATAGAAAACATTCTTATCTCTGGATAACACCGTGCGACAGCATTTTTCACACCGGGAAAAATCCATATGTGCGTGAAACTAGAGACCAAACATAATAATACTGCGTACTCAGTTTTTAATTTCTACATCCTTTGTCCTTTTAAAAGGACTTCAAAATTTTGAAGGGGATAAAAAATAAAAAAATATAAAAAATACTTAACCTCGTTAGAATATGGCCATATTTATATCAAATGAAAGAGGAAAGGCTCAAGAATTGAAATAAAATTAATTTTTTATCTATTTGTAAAAACACGATATGAAAAAGGTCCTTTGCAAATTTTAATCCTTTATATCCTTAAAAATTTACATCGAATTTTCTTGAAAACTAAGTATGTTAAATCCCCAAATCTCCCTGATCAAGTGTCGAAATTTCATTACTCTAACTTTATTAGTTCGAAAGTTATTAAAAAAAAAGCGGAAGCTGCAATTCTAATGAAGTACAAAAATTCTAATTTATTTGAGTATTAGTATTTTAAATAATAAAAAGATACAAAATCAATGAATAACCTAAGGGATTTTTTCTTAACTCTAATCTAGAAAACTTTCTTATCTCTGGATAGAAAAGACTGTAGTTGGGAGTTTGAGAAGTAACTTCTTTTCAGGGATTTTTTCTTAACTCTAACCTAGAAAACTTTCTTATCTCTGGATAGTAAAAACTGTAGTTGAGAGTCTGAGAAGTAATTTCTTTTTTCAGGGATTTTTTCTTAACTCTAAGCTAGAAAAATTTTTTATCTCTGGATAGAAAAAACTGTAGTTGGGAGTCTGAGAAGTAACTTATTTTTTCAGGGATTTTTTCTTAACTCTAATCTAGAAGACTTTCTTATCTCTGGATAGTAAAAGCTATAGTTGGGAGTCTGAGAAGGAACTTCTTTTTTCAGGGATTTTTTCTTAACTCTAACTTAGAGAACTTACTTATCTCTGGATAGTAAATGCTATAGTTGGGAGCATGAGAAGTCACTTCTTTTTCAGGGATTTTTTCTTAACTCCAACCTAGAAAACTTTCTTATCTCTGGATAGAAAAAACTATAGTTGGGAGCCTGAGAAGTCATTTCTTTTTCAGGGATTTTTTCTTAACTCCAACCTAGAAAACTTTCTTATCTCTGGATAGAAAAAACTATAGTTGGGAGCCTGAGAAGTTACTTCTTTTTCTTAGGGATTTTTTCTTAACTCTAATCTAGAAAACTTTCTTATCTCTGGATAGTAAAAACTGTAGTTGGGAGTCTGAGAAGGAACTTCTTTTTTCAGGGATTTCTTCCTCTCTAACTCTACTCTAACCTACAGAACTTTCCTTTCTTTGGAGTGTAAAAGCTATAGCTGGGAGCATGAGAAAACACTTCTTATTTAAGGAATGTTTTTCTTAACTCTAACCTAGAAAACTTTTGTATGCCTGGATAGTAAAAGCTATAGTTAGGAGTCTGAGAGGACACTTCTTATTTCAGGAATTTTCTTTCTTAACTTTTTTGAAAACTTTCTCATCTCTGGATAGTAAAAGCTATAGTAGAGAGAGATCACTTCTTTTTGAAATAAATTGAGGTCAGTTCCATTAGTGCATCTTTTCTTAAAGCAATGAGCAGGTTTCAGTGAAACACTTTTTGTAGGCCTTGGAAAATCGAAAGGACTTTTTTCTTATCTCTGAACAAGGATAATGACTGAATACTTTCTTTTAGATTTTTTTTATTATCGATTCCATAGTATCCAATGGAAAGAATTCAAAGCAATTGGCTAAGGTTTTTTAAGGTATTTGTCCGGCCTGTTCTCATACCAAGTTTAACTTATTTAAGACAGTCAGAACGACAGGATAAAACATTAGTATTAATGCATAGGAAACGTCCAGAAACTTGGAGACAAAATAACAGAAATTTGCTCTTGCTTGCATCTGCCTCCTTGCATTGCAAGTAGCGCAGCCCACTTCCGCTAGAGAAGAGAGTCGTTTCTATGAAAAACTCAGTTTGAAAGGCCAGAGGAAACATGAGTCTACAGTGGTCTGTGGCTGTAAGTTTTGCAGCTGCCTTAAGAAGGATCAGATAGGCTCTGGATGTCGATTAGTTCAGTCGCAAAGCTAAGCTAGTCTTATAACTAAAGGTGCAGGAGTTCTCCTTCCCGAAGGATCATACTGTCGAGTCACATATCGCCTTAAAGACTGAAGAGGTTGTAACATTTCGTACTTTTATATACATTATTTTATATGTTTTACTGTATATGTGCCTGTAAATTAATATATTTTTTTTTAATTTTGTAATTCACTTTAACTGAATGAGTTAACGAGTTGAGGAGTTAACGAGTTGCATCTGTGTGCAAATTCGCAAATTCGTTTACAGGAAGTTATTTCTTAGTCTCATTACTGAGCTGTTGTGCAAATTTGTTTATGTACTCGTTAGTTAGCTATAATAAAATCAGAGAGTAAAGAAGCTTACGATCCCGAAAAATAATCCATCCAAAAAAGTAAACAACCAGAAATTTCTAAAATCTTAGTTAACCCATTCGCTGCCAAGCCTAAATTATATGAAGTCATTCCCATTGCCATTTATATTTTGAGCAAAGCTCTGTTATCCACAAAAAATTTGCTAATTCGAAAGCCTGCATGTTATAACATATTTAAAGTAGGACGAGTATACTCGTCTTGGCAATACATGACACCCTGCCAAAGACGAGTATACTCGTCCTTGGCTGCGAATGGGTTAAACAAGCTTAAACAAGTATTTTATCAGCAGGTTTGCCAGGTGGTTTGGCAATTAAATGCATTTTGATGTTATTTGTCATGAATATTTGGTTCTTAGTTTTAAAGTAGGAACACAATTTTTTTGATTGAAAAATACGTCTGATTTAGTTCCTTAAAATAATATATGCAATCCCGAAAAAAAATCCCGGGATCCCGGGATTGCGGTTTTTAGTCCCGAAAATCCCGGGATTGCAAAACTGGTCCGGGATTGCAATCCCTAGTGTGTAGGTATATAACAAGTTATAGCAGCATGATTCAATTACATTACTAACACACATTTGACTTCAGCCGGAAACGGAAATGGCAGAGTTCAACTGCTGAATTTTGCTTATCGTGAACTGTTGTATATATCGACATATTACATTACATACTACATACTACAAGTATACATACAAGTACATACATGTTGTAGCAAATAAAATGTACTCACGCACGAAATAGCAACAACAAATTAAGGCAGTTAGAAGGCAGTCTGCATTTTAACCTATTTTCCTTTTTCAAAATGTTCTCGTTGGCTTTTCTGCTTTAAATGGTTTGTGTTTGGTTTCTTGTTTCTCTCGTTTTTTTTCAGTTTTAAGTTGGTTTTGTCTGCGGTCATGAAAAAGTTTTAAATTACCAAATGAAACACAAAAGCACAATGACGACAACAAACATTCAATTAGAAAATATTACCGTCCATTGCCATGTCGAACGCATCGTCAATTAACGTTGGTAAGCAATTAGGTCAGTTGCCAATAGATTAGCGTTCGCGTAATGAAGTTCACATGGAACGATTTCCACGGAACCGAAAACCAAGCAGCAACAAAACACACGCAACACAAAATGGCACAAAAACGAAAGCAAAAAAGTAAAAACAAAATGTTTGCAACAAAGAAAATTAACAGCAAAAGCAACAAAAGGGAAACGTGCGGGTAATTAAATTAGCAGTCATGAAACATGGACGCAAAGCGCAAAAGTTGCCTTGAAGACCGGCACCGACACCGACACTCGTCCAAATGTCGACAGTTTCCCACCGTTCGTCGGACCTATTTGGCTCCAGCTGATATAACGTTGTTCAAAAATGATCTAATGATATTGTATCACCGTCAAAGTATGCCGGCAGCAAACGCTTTCGGCCGTAGTTGGTTGTGCGCGTGCGCAGCGCTGAGCGTTGAGTGTCGCCAGACGCAAATGGAAAATGCGGCAGCGAACGCGTTTGCAATTTTGGCAGCATTACTTAAACGGTTTAAATCAAAAGTGTAAAGTGATGTATTTGCTAAAAATATTTAAGCAATAAGAAAACTATTTGCAATATTTCAACTAACGTGCTCTGCATGAAAGAACGAAAAAAAAGAGACGAGCGCTGATCTCAACGCGGAACTCAAACCAATGGTTGGTAAACAATTTTTTATTAGAAAATATTTGTCGCATTCATTAGCATAAGCCGGCTTCAAAACACATTTAGAAAAATGCGCAAGCATAACAACAACAACAACAACAACAACAGGTGTTTGTTGAATGCATATTTTGACATATGACAACCAAACCAAACTGTCCACACTTGTCGCTTATGTCATGCAACCAGTTTGTTGTGTGTGGCCACATGCTTCTAACTACTTCACAGCTTTCTTGAGTTTGATTTAGGAAAATAGAAAAAATGCGTTGTTTAGTTGCTCATTGAATGTTTCAGTCAAAGAATGACACAAACTGTGTTCGCTTGTGCCATTGTGACAGCCGCTGTCATAGTTGACGCATATTCGCATTTAGTGTGTCAAATGCGTAACAAATTAGCGAGTTGGTTAAAGGCCAACAGCTGTTAATGCTGTCAGCGCGCAGTTTGGTGTGTTCTCTGCTAGATCGTTTGGTTATAATTGGAATTAGCAGTGAGAGGTTAATGGAATTGCGTGATAATTTGGTGGCGACAAAATGATGGAATTGCTGTCCAACTGTGTCATCAATCATTCAAGCAATTAACGCAGCTTTAAATTGCAAAATTTCTTTTAATTTAGGGTAACCATAAAATGTAGAAAATGTGGTCATATACAAATTTAACTGTTTTTTTAATTATTATTTTTCAGTTGAGTTCTTTAGGTCATTAAAAAGATTAAAAGTTTGTATGAAAAAATATCTGTCGTTAAGTCAATGGAACCAATAAATCAAGTATTTTTTTAACCCTTTGTGGATCCCGTTGGATTTTTATGAAAAAAATACTTATCTAATTATTTCTCATTTGATGTGCTTTCATCAAGTTTGAAGTCAAACGGCCCATAAAATAAGAAAAAACCATCTTCGGTTGTTGGAAGAAGCAAGAAAGAAAGTCTTAAGAAAGTATTTTTGTTTGTTTTCGAACTTTCAACAAATCTGGTTAGGAATCTGGTCCGCGTCGAACATCTTTTTCGCAGGAGCTTCATTGTCCATATTGGACAAGTGAACGTAGTCGCTCGCTTCATGCAAATATACATTTAGAATCATCGATCTAAATCAACTGCCAGATACCTGAAATAACTTTCTCCTTAATCTTTTAAAAAAGCTGAAATTTCCTCCAAGAAAATTAAAAAATCTCCCAAAATTATTTTTTATAATTTTTCCCATAGGTATGAAATTCGCTTTTGTAAACTTTCTCCATTCATTGCATAAATTATAAATTTTTAAGGCATACAATTTAATTTCAAAAAATTTGACACTTTAGCTTTAAATAATTCAAGACTTTAATGCCACTAATGATGTCAAATGTATCTCCTAAAGTTTCTCCTAAACAATTCTTTCTCCTAAAAATTCTCCTAAAAGGCCAAGAATCTCCTAAATCTAAGAGGAAATCTCCTGATCAGGCAACACTGCCGTGGTGCTCAAAAAAAGGCTCATTGTGATTCCTAATGTGTTTCCAGTTAGTTGTGATCGAAATCATGCTGAACTTCGAATAAAGATGGCTAGTTCGCTCTAATGTCACATCAGGCAACATGATCTCTGTGCTGTGGTCAGTTTATATTTTTTCTTTGCAAATTAATTGCAATCCCATAGTAATGTGGGTCAACTGTTCGTCTAAAGAGTTAATAGTACAAAACTTCACTAGAACTTTTCTTCGTATAGATACATTTTGTTTCTATTTCCTAAGAACACCTCTCCGTTTGTTCATCGTCGTTTTTATTAAACCATAGATCATCTTCTTGCTTCTTAGATCATTTTAAGGGTTCATAACCGATTTAAATGTATCACGTTGAACACAAACGCTGGCCTTGATAGAACAGCGGGTAATGCGCTGACTTTTCACACCAGAGGCCCTAGGTTCGAATCCTCACTTAGGCTGTTGAAACACTCATCTACTTCTAGTGCTATCCACATGAAGGAGATGAGAATTACAAGAATCACACAAGCGCGTTCTTGGCAAGTAATGGGAAAACCTCCAAGTATGAAAGGAAATTTGCCAAAAAAAACCGCCGTTTGGATTCGGCGTTCAACTGTAGGTCCCCTCCCCTTTTTCCCAATCCGTTTGATATGTGTTGTACACATATCACAGTGTTGCAGTACACATTAAAAAAAAAGGTTCAAATGTGTGGTATCACTCTCCTCCCCTATTCTTTCCCTTCTCCTACTCTCCCTCATGAGCATAGCATGGGTTTTAGTAATTTGACTATAATTTCATTGTATTTATAATATTTATTTAATTTTAATTTTTATTTAATTTATATGCGTTCTGTGACATTAGTAGTTAGTAGTAGACATAGTTTACAAATGACCTAAAATGGTTTAGTATTGACTTCCGTAAAGTATTTTGACATTCATATCTGAGAAGCCCCCATGACGTTTTCAAATTGGTTCTTGTATGAACAGCTTAATGGCTCATTCTATCACTTAAGTTCTAAAGCCCATTATTCATAGGAACCTACTTGAAGTTTAATTGCCATTCAATTCAAAGCCCTACTGTCACGATTTGATGCAAACTGTATTAAATAATAAAATTATCGAAAAGAAAAAAGATTAGATTGGCATTAATGGCACAACAAGTGCCTGCATATAAAATTTCATAGTATTTGCAAACAAAATATTCTCAAAGCAATTCATTTCGATTGGTGTGAGTTAACCAAAAATATTGATTTGACAGAAACGCGTATGTTGAGCGCAGGGCTTAAACTAATTATGGAATTTGCCAAGGTGACAGCAACATGCAGACGTTGCCATGAATGTGTGGCAACAATGCTACACAGAGGGAGAGAGAAGAGTTGAGCTTATGAAATGCCCAAACAACCAACCGAAGGGAAAGCAAATCGATAACCAATACTAAAGCAGACCAATCAATATTGGTTGTAAAAAAAATAAAATAAAATAAAACAAAATAAAATCAAATAACCTTAAATAAAATAAAATAAAATAAAATAAAATAAAATAAAATAAAATAAAATAAAATAAAATAAAATAAAATAAAATAAAATAAAATAAAATAAAATAAAATAAAATAAAATAAAATAAAATAACATAAAATAAAATAAAATAAAATAAAATAAAATAAAATAAATATTTTTTTTAATTTTATTTTATTGTTTTATTTTATTTTGTTTTGTTTTATTTTATTTTATTTTATTTTATTTTATTTTAATAAAATAAAATAAAATAAAATAAAACAAAACAAAATAAAATAAAACAATAAAATAAAATTAAAAAAAATAAAATAAAATAAAATAAAATAAAATTAAATTAAATTAAATGAAATGAAATGAAATAAAATAAAATGAAATAAGAGAATTAAAATAAAAAAAATGAAATAAAATAAAATAAAACAAAATAAAACAACATAAAATAATATAAAATAGAAACATTAAAATAAAATAAAATAAAATAAAATAAAATAAAATAAAATAAAATAAAATAAAATAAAATAAAATAAAATAAAATAAAATAAAATAAAATAAAATAAAATAACATAAAATAAAATAAAATAATATAAAATAAAATAAAATAAAATGAAATAAAATAAAATACAAAGAAATGTGAATTTTTAGAATCTGCCTAAGAGAGCAGCAACAAATCGCTTACATCGCAATTGATTGACATCATGTAAACATGGCCATTAATCAAGCAACCGAACGTCTATAAATTATCTGCTAAGATTTTCGATGATATCATTAAATCCAGACGGCAGCAGGCCGCATAAAGACCAGCTACGCTACAAGGTTATGCTGTGTCTAAAGCTTTCCAAAAATTGTTGCTACAAGCAGCGAAAATTTATGCCTCAAATATTTCGGGAAAGCATTTCCTGCATTTCAGCAGAGCACAGTGCGTTGCATTCAGACTGGTCATAAATATTTATGCATTTGATATATTCGTATCTATGTAGATTCACAAACACACACATATACATATATAAATATTTCTATATAGAGCAGTATTTTGTTTTGAATGTGCTGCGCGCTTTTCAAAACTTCCCTACAGTCTGTCGACCTACTCGTCGCGGTCTGTTGGCCCACGTCCCCCACGCTTGCAAGTTCTGTGCACCGAAAAGTCAAACGGATTACTGGCGCGCAACACAACAAGATTTCGGTGCAAGATAGTGCGCCCAGTTTCATCTGTTCCCTTTCGTTCTCCTCAAGCACACAACAGTTGCTCTGTTGCACGCATCTTTGACGCCCCCGCGAGCAGCGCTGCAAGTGGCAACTGGCAAATGGCAAAAGTAGCTGCCACCGAAACACTCAACTCGGCGCTTTGTTGTTGTCGTTGTTTTAATGTGTATAACAAACGTCAGCTGTGCATTTATCGCAATCATTTTGGGTGATCACCCCATCGCTATCGCCAGCGGCAGCAACAGCCGCACTCACTTCAATTGTTTCCAATGAATGAATTTTCCATATCGTCGCCTGAGAAAACAATTGTCGTATGTACTATGAAATTCAATGGAACATACGACATTCGATTTCTGCAGCGACGATATGCGAAGTGCAGCGCCCGTCGGGCGTTGTAATTACTGATGCCAATGTTGTTGTTGTTATTGTTATAAATATTGTGCTGTCACTGTCGCTGCTGTTGTATGGCGCGCTTTAATCACAGCGTACGCCAGCAGCGGCTACAACAATTACTTAACAACAACAATAAAAAACAACTCTTTTTCCCACTAATTTCATGTTGAATATTTTGAAAATGTTGCACACACACACAAAATTTTCATACATCAGCTGGAAATTGTAAATTTTACAATTCGCTCTGCGATTGGACGGAAGTGCGGAAATTATTTGGTAGCCGGTGGCCACCTGTTTTGTTGCTTTATTGCTCATTACAACTTTGTGTTTATGTTGTTGTTATTGTTTTTGTTGTTTCGTTTAATTGTTCTTGTTCGCATTTATGCGGTTGCGAGGTTTTATGGCTTTGCACAAAAAGTGCCTCTTAAATGTATTTAATTCATTTATTTATTTGTGCGTGCGAAATGCGGAAACCAACCAAATTAAGCGTCCAAAACATTTTCGCTACAATGAGAATAATAAATAATAATATAAATCGTTAAACTTTGCTCTTAAAATGAACAACAACAAAGGATGCGTGCGCCGAAAATTAAAGTGTCGAGAAAAAAATTCAGCATTCACTTTGATGACGCCAGCTGCCGGTTGAGTTGCCGTCTGCTTCGGCTTACCGGTTTTCTAAAGTCAATTAGCCAAATTCCGCGACGAACTTTTGGCCGTAATTAAGTGCGCGAAACTTGAGGCTTTTAATAGCCGCGCGAATGTTGAATGTGTGTGAATGTAAAATCTGTGTGTAGATATAATTTGTGGTAGAAATTTTAGTACGGTTCGGTTCATGGGGTAATTTTATGATTTGTGTTTTAAGGCATATTTAATTATATATGTAAAGAATTGGAAGAATTGTACTCTTCATTGGAATTTATGGAAATTTTGAAAATTAACTTTCGTTTACTAAAACCATGAATGTGATTCTGAACTGAAACTTCAAATAAATTTAATTTGATTGACTGGTCGATTTCTTGATTTGGTTCCTAGACTTTTTGAAGTAAAACTTTTGTTTTGAAAGGAAATTTTGTTACATACTTAGCGAGTCTCGAACTATGGCGCCTCTTCTACGCATTTTTTGGAACCAAGCAATAATTTTATTAACATTTGAATGGGTCAAAAGTTCTGTTGCACGGTGTAATAGGATTTTAATTTAATTTAACTGAAAACTGTTAGAATCCTGAATTAAACAGAAACTCTTCAAAAGCGCTTCAGTAAGTTTATCTTACGGCCAGCTGAAGTCATCACCTTATTGGCAGATAAATAAATTGTATAAGTAAATTTTGCTTTGACATTTATTCATTCATTCATTTATTCATTTATTCATTCATGCATTCATTTATTTATTGATTCATTCATTCATAAACAAATTAGAGCCAAAGATCAGGAACAAATGCAGTATAGCGAACCCTCATGAAAAAAAACCCGCAAATTGGGCCATATAAAGCTTATTTTTGTGAATCTAACAAACTAAAAATTTTACCTGGGAAACGCCCACAAAAGGCGTGGCTTGGGGTCCGGGGTATATTTCGTTGTAAAGGAAATTTCACAGGCTACAATATGGTAACAAGCTTATTATACCTTAATAATAAATTTTTTCGAAAAAAAAATCGGTTTTTGAAAAATTTTCTTTAACAATTTTATTTTTCGCTTAAAACTTTTTATTAGTACATACTACGTACATAATGGTGTACATTAATAGAAAGGTATGAAAAAAGCCTTTCGTTTGATACCCATATCGTGTAAATCAGTTGGAGATTAATTGAGTGTTTTTGATAAAAACTTTAACTTTTTAAACTTTTTTGCATTTCCCGGGCAAATTTTTAGTTTGTTAGATTCAGGAGCCAACCCTCTATATAAAAGCATACTCATTTTTTTCACGAGGGTTTGCTATACTGCATTTATGCCCAAAGAACACTGGGTAACAACTTTTACGTCACCCTGTACTATTACACCGTGCGACAACAAATTTTACACACAAAAAATCGATATACTCTCAAAACTAGAGGCCAAATGTAGTTAAACTGCGTTTTTAGTTTTTCTCTCTGACCTCAGGATTTTTCTTAAAAGGACTTTGAAATTTCAAGAACATGTTTATTTCAAAAAATTATTTTAAAAATTGAGCGCATAATAGAATACAAATATGGGTATCAAATGAAGGAGAAAAATCCTTAGCATCTGAGAAAATGTAATTTTTTGGTGCTAAAGGACGAAGAGGTATTGAAAATGTCCTTTTGAAAATTTATCCTTGAATATCCTTGGAAATTTCCAATAGTTTTGTTTTGAAAAAATATATCTTAAGGACTAATTTGTATACTATCACATCCTTGAATTTCGTCCTTCTAACTTTATTAGTTTAAGATATAAAAAATTTAATACTTCTCTCTATAGGATATGGATAATTTCCATATCATTAAGGATGCTGAAATCGTATTTATAGAACCATTTGTGCACTTAAAAATAACAAGCTGATCATATGATAAATGGTTTAAATACTTTAATTGTATTTTATAAATATTTAATTTTACATTTAGCACACATTTGTAAAATGATTGACGCCTATCCTAACTCCATTCGATCAACAGGATGGCGCAAAAGTCATCACCTTATTGGCAGATAAATAAATTGCAAATGGTGGCAAAAGAAATGTTTGCTTTGACATTCATTCATTCATTCAATCATTCATGAATTGATTCATTCATTTATTCATTCATTTATTCATTCATTTATTCATTCACAAACAAATTAGAGCCAAGGAACACTGGGTGACAACTTTTACGCCACCCTGTTTTATTACCCGCAAAATTTGCTCCCTTAAATTTGTAATTGGCTCAACAAAATTTCCTGTCCACATTAAAACTTGGTTTTCTAGTAGATAAAGCAATAAATAAATAAGTAAATATGTAGAACGTCAACAGGGCAGGACAGAAGTTAGTTTCGTTTGCGCAGCGACATAATTGAGAGCAAACAACAGCAACCGCAATAATTGCCGCCCGAGCATTACTGGGCTGGACGTAAGTCAAGGTGTCGTCTTAGTTGTTTGTGGGTGTCAAACAATCAAGCAGCCAAACGACCGAGCAGCTCGACACAGCGGTCCTAATAAACAAATAAACAAAAGCAGCAGCCAACTGAATGATTATGGAAACATGACCAAGGCGACCAACAGGTCGCACTGGGAAAATTGCGTTTGCATTTCAGGTGTGTGTGTGTGTGTGTTTTTTTCGCTCTGCCTTTACAACTTTATGAGTATTTATTGCAATGCAAATGTACACAAATGTTTTTTTGTTAGTGGCTGCTGCTGTTGACTCGGAGGTCAAGTTTAGCTCAAACCTATTTTACACTCAAACATTATGAGGCAATTGCATAGAAATGACGAGCATCAGAGCGCTGTAAGTAAAAAAATTTTTGTCTGTTCACCAGCACCGAAAACATAAAGAACCAGAACAGATTTGTGGAGGCTGTTGACTAGGAGGCGTTCGCCTCTTGACTCTTTTATTTTTTTGTAATGTAATGAGTTCAGCATTTAATTGAGTGCTGACGAACAAATTAGTCATGGCAGCCAAATGTGGCCACACTGCAGATGTGTGGCGTCTATTCACAGCCTGGCGTGCAGACAAAGGGCCGACGAACAGTCGACAGGGCAACGGAGACGCGTATGGCGTTTGTTTGGTTTTGTTTATAAATACAACAGAGCAGCAAGAATCGAGTCTCGATCGAATAAATAGTTTTCCTTAGGCCGCATTGATTTGGCAAAAGTTCAAAGGAAGTGTGTTTGGGCATGTGTTGCTTTTTGTTAATATTTTCTTAAGCTATTCAATTGATGGCTTACATACATTATGTTTAAATAAAAAAAAATTAAATAAACAAAAAAATTAAATAAACACAAATTTGGCAAGTTTGTGCTTATTGAACGGAAAAATTGGCCATAATTGAGTTTCGAACTATGATTTGTGAACAATGTACAAGTTGAAGTTGGATGCGTAATAAACGCACATAAATATATATGTATTTAGACATCATTTAGTGTTGTATGGGTATGCTTAATAATGGGTTCTCGATGCTGAAGAGCCTCTTATTTTATATGATTTGCTGAAAAAGTACATGAGCTACGAAATTGTGGGGCTAGAGACAAAAAAGCTGGGAAATTAGACAAATTACTCCACAACAGCTCAGAAGTTGCTCTTAGAGGGTTAAACTCTATGACTGACCCCTACTAGTTTTCTCTACTGAACATTTCTTTCAAACACATTTGTAACCTATCTCCAACCCTTAATGGGACTCCCATACAAAATGATCGTTTTTATAAAATGGGCTCCAACTTTTCGGAGGAAGGTCCCAGATGTGTCAAATGTAAGACCGATTCTCATTTATTTTCCCTTCCGAATGTTTCTTCCAAACATATCTACCAGCTATCTCCAAGTCTTAATGGGGCTCCCATACAAAACTAGCCATTTTCTATGGAATTGGATACCCACTTGTAAATTTAATAGTTAATTAAGAGAAGAAACATCGTATCTCAGAAACTACTAAGCCGATTTGAATGATGTATTCAACAATCGGCAACATTTTTGAGTACAAAAAATACAAAATTACTTAAGGTTCGGAAATTCACCACCAGAGGGCGTCTCCCATACAATCGGAGTTGTGTGGTTGTCACTGTCACTGACTCAACAAGAGGCTAAATATTACAACTGCGTTTTTAGTTTTTTTCTCTGACGTCAGGAGATTTTTAAAAGGACATGAATATTTCAAAAAAATATTTACAAAAATTGAGCGCAATGTAAAATATTAAATTGAGTATTTTTTTGCAAAAGCACAATGGTATTGAAAAAATTAAACATGAAATTATTATTATATTATTAAAAAAAAATTTTATTTTAAATTTTGAACAAAAAAAAATTAAATTATTATTAAATTATTAACAATTTTTGTTTTGAATATTAATGTTGATTAATATTTTATGTTGAATATTAATTTGAGTATCAAATAAAAAATAAAATTCTTTCGAATCCAAAAAAAATATTTTTTTGCGGAAGTACGAATTAGGTTAGGTTAGGTAAGACAGGCGGCTTGCTGGTTCTCAGCAAGTACACTCGGAGGCCCCAAAGGCCCATTGTGATGCCCGATGAGAGTGTGGCAAGCCCTTGTCATCCTGTATTCGGTGCTGGCTGAAACCAACCTGAGCGTCGAATGAATCTGGCAATATCCTCCAGTGGCGTGGTAGAAACCAAGCCCAAATCGCCCAGCACTCTGCCCCCTAGATACCGGTGGCGTATGCTGTGAAGCGCAGGGCATTCGCATAGGAGGTGCTGCACAGATTCAATTTCCTCCTCATCTTCGCAGCTGCGACAGTAGTCTCGATGGGGCAGACCGAGCCTTTCTGCAAAAATGCCGATGGCGCAGTGCCCCGTTAAGACCCCCGTGAGAGTACGAAGTGTTGATTTGCTAAACCGTAAGAGTTGCAGTGTTCTCTTTTGGTCCAGTTTCGGCCACAGCGCGCGTGTGATCCTGCAGTCAGGCCGAAGGCTCCATTGATCATTGGTGCGCTTGATTGCCTTCCTGTCCAGATCAGTGTAAAAGTCCTGAAGTGGCGGGTAGATTCCTGCCACCATGCTCGTATCCGTAAGCTCCGATCCTTTCCGAGCCAGTTCATCCGCTCTTTCATTGCCAGGAATGCCTTTGTGACCAGGCACCCAGCAGAGTGTGATATTGTGGTCCCGGATGCCATACAGAGACTTACGACATTCCATTACTGTCTTCGATTTTACAGTGTGAGAGGCCAGTGCTTTGATTGCCGCCTGGTTGTCTACACAGATGATCAGGTTGGATGGAGGCAAGTCCAGTACTCCGATCATGTGTGCAGCCTGGTTTATGGCGTATACCTCGGCCTGGAAAACACTGCACCGATCAGGTAATTTAAATGACCTGCTTAGTGACAGTGCATCCGAAAAAACCCCCGCACCTGTCCCGCAGTCCATTTTCGAACCGTCGGTGAAAATTGGGATCTCGTACTCCCCTACGGCAGTGTTGGTATCCCAATCCTCCCGGGTTGGAAGTACGAATTAGGTATTGAAAAAATTAAAAATTAAATTATAAAATTATTAAGAAACATTTTTTTGAATATCAATGTTAATTAATATGTTATGTAGAATATTAATTTAAGTATCAAATAAAGGAGAAAATTCCTTGGAATCCACAAAAAAAATATTTTTTTTTGCGAAAGCCCGAATAGGTATTAAAAAAATTAAACATTAAATTATTAAATCTGTATTAATTTATTAAAAAAAAATTTTATTTTAAATTTTGAAAAAAATTAAAATTTAATTATTATGAAATTATTAAAAATTTTTGTTTTGAATATTAATGTTGATTAATATGTTATGTTGAATATTAATTTGAGTATCAAATAAAAAAGGAAACTCCTTCGAATCCAAAAAAAAATATTTGTTTGCGAAAGTACAAATTAGGTATTGGAAAAATCAAAAACTAAATTATTAAATTATTAAGAAAACTTGTTTTGAATATTAATGTTAATTAATATGCTATGTCGAATATTAATTTGAGTATCAAATAAAAGAGAAAATTCCTTAGAATTCAAAAAATATATATATTTTTTACGAAAGCACGAATAGGTATAAAAAAAATTAAACATTAAATTATTAAATCTTTATTAATTTATTTAAAAAGAATTTTTGATTTTAAATTTTGAAAAAACTCAAAATTAAATTATTAAATTATTATTACATAAATAATTAAAAATTTTACCCTTAAATATCCTTGACAATTTTGAATATATATTTTTTTTTAAACATGTCAGAAGAACTTAAATGCTCACTACCACATTCTCGAATTCCGTCTTTCTAACTTTATTAGTTGAGAATTTATTCATGTGTTAGTTAAATATTTTATGTTTATCGTACGGTGCCATAAATTCTTTGTTTTATAGAGACCAGTAATTAATAGTTCACATAAAAAGCGCACCAGAAACATAAAATCGAAGCGCGAATGTAATAAAATCGAAGGTCTTTGTTGAAAAATCCAAAAATATTCGATCTACATAAATGTTGTATGATTTTTATTAAACTTTTGTTCTTGTAAAAAAATCAGAAGATTTATGTGCTCATTGAATACAACTCGTACAACCCGTTAGTATGTATTGACTGAATTCCGTGAAAAAAATATTTCCTCGCTTTTTGCTTCTAAGTGCTAAAAGAATTTCTATTTTGTGTATAAAATTCCAAACACAATTGACCCTGTCAGTTTTTTATGGCACTTAAAGCATTTTTCTTAAAACTATGCAGCAATCAGCTACTTCTCCCCCTCACCCCTCACCCCTCACCCCTCAACCCTCTCCCTTCTTCCTCTCCTCCTCATCACTTCTTAACAGCAATTCGCCAGCGTCAGCTGCCAAAACTCGGCGACTATTTAGTGGCAACAAATTTTATTTTATTAGGTTGTTGTTGTATCATTTTGCCGGCAGTCGACATCTGTGAAATTTCTTGGCCACTTGCCAACCAACGAACGAATGTCTGGAAAGCGCTTTGACACTAAAAGTGTGCGGTGTGACTGAATTTCGGTGCAATTTTTCATATGTTTTGCTTTTGTTTTTGTTTTGATTTTTATTTTCGTATTTCATTGGGGCTCATCTTGTTGTTGCCATTGTTGTTTGTGTATTGTGCAAGATTTCGGCACAACTATTTTTGTGTTCAGTAGGCGTACGCCCAAAAATTATTGACCTCAATTTGCACTGATTTGCTCCAGAAATGCACAATTTACGAGTGTTCGCTGCAATTAAATCTGTGTGTGTGTGTGTGTTTGTTGTTTGTTATTGTTGTTGTTGTTATGTGTGCAAAAACATTTATAAGTAATGTAACTCGCAACAGTTGTGCGAGTTGTGTGGTTTATTTAAATATTTTATGGGCCCAAATGACAACTGCACACCGGCTACGTAAATGTCTAAATGCCAAATGCTTGCACCAAAAATTTTAATCGAAAAATGCTAAATTTTTACGGAAATGTGTTTTTAAGACGGTTTAGAAAATATATCAAAAATTAAATAAATTTATATGTAAAACAATTTTTGCACATATGATTGACTAGCAGCAAGTTTGAAGTCAATGGGCCTAAGAAATCCAGTTTTTCTTAGCCCTTTGTTGATCCCGTCAGATTTTTATAAAAAATGCTTATCTAATTATTTCTTATTTGAAGTGTTTTCACCACACATAAAATCTTGTTTCTCCATACAAACTTTTAACCCATTGTTGACCCCGTTAGATTTTGATTTTCAATAAAATAAAAATCACGTGTCGAATTATTTCTCACTAAGAGTACTTTCATCAAGTTTGAAGTCAATAGCCTCATTATTTAATGCTGTGAAACTGTGAACTCCATACAAACTTATAACCCATCGTTGACCCCGTCAGAATTTTATTTTCGAAAAAAAATTAAAACACTATCGAATTATTTCACATTTGAGGTACTTTCACCAAGTTTCAAGTCAAAAGGCGTAAAAAATCATGTTTCTTCATAAAAACCTTTAAGCCTTGGTTCACCCCTTTAAGTTTCGATTTTAAAAAAATGAGAAACACGTGTAAAATTACGTTTGATTTTAGGTGTTTTCACCAACTTCGAGATCAATAGATTTATTGCAGGTCTGTTCCTCAGACCGCAATTCATTTGCTTCTTTTTGATAAAATGGGTTGCAATTTTTAAATAATGAAATCCTAAAACTTTTTAAAAGTAGTTGGACCCAGTGCTCTTGAACAAAAAAGAAACTCACTTGCATTGTTTGGCTATTTCTCAGATCAGGCAGCAATATAAGTCTGAGAGATAATGAACTATGAAAAACTGCCATTTTGAAAAGAAGAGACCATGAACTTTGAAATGTTCGCATCTTGTTTGTCTGTTGTTGTCTGATATATCTAAACCAGGGACCGTAACAGTTATAAGTTTTATTATAAAAATCAATGTTCAAGAGTTATTTCTTGACTTTTATTTAATGTCTCAACAAATAACCGTTATTCTTTATTTATATTTTAAAAATCCTATAATAACAACTATTTTTGATTTTTTTTTCTTATTAGTCCACAAATAACGGTTTTTTCGATTTTTATTTTAGTGGTCCTATGATAACAATTATTGGTGATTTTTATTTTAAAAAGTCACCAATAAAAATCAGTCAGCGACTTTTATTTTTTTAATCATCAATAAAAATCATTGTGACTTTTATTTATAAAAGGCATCAATAAAAAATAAAAGTCATTGAATGATTTTTATTGATGACTAAAAAAATAAAAGTTATTGACTGATTTTTATCGGTGACTTTTTTTAAATAAAAATCACCAATAATTCAATGAATAATAATTCATTCAATCATAGGACCACTAAAATAAAAATCGAAAAAACTGTTATTTGTGGACTAATAAGAAAAAAATCAAAAATAGTTGTTATTATAGGATTTTTTAAATATAAAATAAATAAAAAATAAAAGCCACTGACTTTACTGAGTCACTGATTTTATTGCTAACTTTTATAAATAAATGTCACCAATATTTGTTATCATAGGACAACTAAAATAAAAATCGAAAAAACTGTTATTTGTGGACTAATATGAAAAAATCAAATATAATTCTTATTGAAGGATTTTTAAAATATAAATAAATAATTCTTATTTTTTAATTTTTCCATAAAAATTACAAAAAAAAAAATTTATTGCCAAGTTTGATTCTCCGTACGAAAAGAAATGTATTGGTATGTTTCATTTATTTGTATGACTTGTCCTTCATAGTAATTTTTTCAAATATAGTTTTCATAAAAAACTGTTATTTCCGGTCCCTGATCTTCATGCTACTACTACAACTACAACTACTTCATTATCATGAATTTTTTCGAAACTTTTTCATTCTCTGGACATTTCTCCACTGAATGTTCCGCCTACGGTGGAGCATCTCAGACAAAATTGTTTACATATTTAACCGGAACTAAAACGCCTTTCCCGCTCTCCATTACCTTTTCATTCCGCCTCAACCTCCCTTCCGTATATTTTGCCATTTTGTTTGATTTTCTTTGAGCATTTTATCTGCACTGCGTCGCAAAGTTTCTGCAGCATCCGCACTCGCAACGAGCTCAACGCTTGCACATCGTTACCACTGGTGCTATCAGCAGATGGTGAGCCCAACAATAGTTGTGTATGTATGTACTCGTATGTATGTAGTTGGTAGTTGGGTTGTGCTCAATTATTTTTAATACTGGAGCGCCACTTCAAGGAGCAACGCTCGGCCAGCGGCTGTGGCCCAGCGCAGTGAACCGTGCAAGGTTTTGGTGCAGTACTCACTATTTTTGTTGCTGTAGTTGTTGTTGTTGTATTGTATATTTTCCATAAATAAGTTCAGTGTACTTGAGCTGATTTAGCACCGAGCTGGACTGGCCTCATTTCGCGCTCGATTCGCTTCCTTTCTTTCCAACACTTTCTATATTCTGCGCCCAGGGCGCTTGTGTCCTCCAAATGAATTTATCCCACAATGCACGCAACACTGGCGCAGCGTTGTGCAATTTTAAACTGATTTGAGATGTTATTGTGTTACTTTGCCAGTCTGCCTCCCACCGTGGGCCCACTTACGTACCGCATCGCGTGTATGTCGCTCGTGACTGTGGCTGCCGTCACGTGGGGCGCAACGCAAGAAACGTTGCGTGTTGTCGTTGTGTTGGCGGCAGCGGCAGTGAGGCTGCGCCGGCGTTCATGGTGATAAAACAATTTCATGTGTTATGAACACTTTCAGCGCTGTTAATGACATTAAAACAACAACAACAAACTTGTCACACGCTCGCCAACAAACCGAGTGCGGAAGGGCGTGAGAGCAGGAAAGGAAGCAGCCAACAGGCAGATGTGGAACGACAGGAATGTGTTGTGTTGTGTTCTGTATGTGTGTGTGTTTTTATTGTTGTGTTTTATTATTGTGTTGAATCGACAAGCGTTGGCGTTGCTAGGCAGCCATGCAGCTTTTGAAATGCAAATGCGTAATTTTTAATTTGGCTTAATCATTGTTTTAATGCTGCTAAATTTAAATCATTAAATAGTCGAAAACAACAAAAGTCAATAGACAATTTTTGCAAACACTCTGGCAGAGCTGGATTGGCCAGTGCCGGGCATGATGTCATGCCAAAACGTTGATTTGTCTATACAAGTTTTTTGTTTGCCTTCTTATTTGATTTTGTTGTTGTTGTAGACACAATAAAACTGTCATTAAAGTGGCAAGCAAAACAAAAACTACAGCCAGCGAATTTTGCACAAGCCACAAAAAACAACGAAAATGAAATTTAAACAAGTCACACAAACATAAAAAAAATTACATCATAAAAAAAAATACATGCAATCGAAAAGTAAAAAACCAAAAGCCAACAACAAATGAAAAAAACAATTTTATAGGGGCCCCAATAAACGTTTCCCGATTGTTAGGCTGCACTATTTGTTGTTGTTTTTAATGATTTTATAGCTGCTTTATGTCTTCTCCCAAACAATGATGACGTATCGGTTCCGCTTTGCTGAACATTTCTACTTTTCAGCGCTTTTAAATGCTCATCAACAATGAGTAGTAGTTGTTGTTGTTGTTTGTTGTGTGCAATTTTACATTTTCAATTGGTTTTACTGCCACATTGTTTACTAATGATTACATGCTTGCACACATATAGACATACATACATATGTGTTGATGTACGAGTATGTATGAATGTATGTATGTATGTACAGTTGAACGATTGCATACATTTGAGGAAAAATACGACAGCAAATTGCTGCGCACAATTTTATTGACACCACTAAACATGCCAAACATTTCATGTCTGAACTGGCTGCTGTTCAGTTGTTTGCCCGCTTGATTGCTATATTGATGTCATTAATATGTATGACGGTAGCCGTTTGATGGCTCAAAATGTACTCATTCCACATGTCGCCTAGCTGCGTGACTCTTTTGAGCTATGCAGAAGAGCAACAAGCAAAGATCGGCTTGATAAAAGTGATTTCTTATGTTTCTTATGTCTAATGTTATGCCATCGGCGTATTGAACTCAGTCAAAAGTTGGACTTGCTTTTTGTTGCAATATGCTAATCAGACGCTTACGACAACATATAAGTTCTGAGGAATTTACAGAAGATGGTTCGAATAGCATTAAAATGCCTCGAAGTCTTTTGTCATCATTTCTCTATAAAATTCAATATTAGTAATTTTCCTGAAGTGTAATATACAAAATTTTTGTGCTCTAATTACACTGCACAACAAAATCAAATTTTTTTCAAATAACAAGGTTCTGACAACGGATTCTGGTAGAGGGGGCCAAAAAAAAATATACGTGTATCGGCGTTTTGAAAGTTTACGTCTGAATTTTTTTAGGGGGTCAAAGTTTTCCCCTTTTTGCACATTCTTATGGTGAATCAGCATACGAAAACCATGTAACCTCACATTTTAGGTATGTGATGTCTTCAGCAATTTGATTTAAAATACTACGAAGAACATTTTTGTGGGGCATTTTAACCCTGTAGCTACTATTTGTATGGGTCAATTTGCCCCTTTTTTCTAAAATGCCAAAAATGTCCTGTAAAACAGGACTTTTTAAGGACAAAATGTACCACGAAAATATTTGCCATAAAATTCTACTATAGGTCTCTGAATACACCAAAGCTCAGAAATTAACTTGAACCCCAAGATTTAACACAAAATGAAAATGTGTTGAAGTGTTTATTTCGTACTTATTCAAAATTGGTACTAAAATGTATCTATCTATCTATCTATCTATCTATCTATTTATCTATCTATCTATCTATCTATCTATCTATCTATCTATCTATCTATCTATCTATCTATCTATTTATCTATCTATCTATCTATCTATCTATCTATCTATCTATCTATCTATCTATCTATCTATCTATCTATCTATCTATCTATCTATCTATCTATCTATCTATCTATCTATCTATCTATCTATCTATCTATCTATCTGTCTATCTGTCTATCTGTCTATCTGTCTATCTGTCTATCTATCTATCTATCTATCTATCTATCTATCTATCTATCTATCTGTCTATCTGTCTATCTGTCTATCTGTCTATCTGTCTATCTATCTATCTATCTATCTATCTATCTATCTATCTATCTATCTATCTATCTATCTATCTATCTATCTATCTATCTATCTATCTATCTATCTATCTATCTATCTATCTATCTATCTATCTATCTATCTATCTATCTATCTATCTATCTATCTATCTATCTATCTATCTATCTATCTATCTATCTATCTATCTATCTATCTATCTATCTATCTATCTATCTATCTATCTATCTATCTATCTATCTATCTATCTATCTATCTATCTATCTATCTATCTATCTATCTATCTATCTATCTATCTATCTATCTATCTATCTATCTATCTATCTATCTATCTATCTATCTATCTATCTATCTATCTATCTATCTATCTATCTATCTATCTATCTATCTATCTATCTATCTATCTATCTATCTATCTATCTATCTATCTATCTATCTATCTATCTATCTATCTATCTATCTATCTATCTATCTATCTATCTATCTATCTATCTATCTATCTATCTATCTATCTATCTATCTATCTATCTATCTATCTATCTATCTATCTATCTATCTATCTATCTATCTATCTATCTATCTATCTATCTATCTATCTATCTATCTATCTATCTATCTATCTATCTATCTATCTATCTATCTATCTATCTATCTATCTATCTATCTATCTATCTATCTATCTATCTATCTATCTATCTATCTATCTATCTATCTATCTATCTATCTATCTATCTACCTATCTATCTATCTATCTATCTATCTATCTATCATATCTATCTATCATGCTATAAAATTGTGTTTCAGAAGTATTTTTCTATAGAAAAATAAATTAATCTTATAATTAAAAAATATATGGAATTTTCTTAGAACGTCCATCTGGCAGTTCTGTGACGTTCAAATCTTCAACGAAAGCGAAAGATATATTTATGAATGGTTTCACGTTTTGCTGTACATTGTTCTACTGACTGAGTTTCGTTCTTTTTATATGCTACGCGCGTACAAACAAGTCATACAAACATATAATAAATAGTTATATCCATACTAAACAAATGCACTTAAGTATATTTGTATGTATTGGAACAATCGCTGAGCATTTGGATTTGTATTTGCATTTGCATTGTGTCACATTTTAGTTATTTATTCTTTTTACATGAATCTTTTTGTGCGCAGCAACGTGCTCGATTACAATGAACGCAAAGAAGTGCGTTGCTCTTTCTAAAGTCGCGCTGGGAAGTTTGCTTGACTGAATATGTTACGACTGTCAGCGGGTATGTCACATTGTCAGAAGATTTATGGACAGGCGCTCGCACAGGGTTTACACACTGAACATAATAAAAAAAAGAAAAATAATATGTTATGAACATATTATGAGCGCCAATAACTAACGAAATAAAAAACATGTGTGTGTGTTTTAAATGCAAGTTTTTGCAATTTTACAGTCTAGCGAGTTAATTGGGTTGTGTTCTGAGCAAAAGCTTAGACAATTTCAAATAGTTTTAAAAGTTTTTTTTTTACTATT
Source organism: Melieria picta (assembly GCA_964056695.1). Taxonomy (NCBI): domain Eukaryota; kingdom Metazoa; phylum Arthropoda; class Insecta; order Diptera; family Ulidiidae; genus Melieria; species Melieria picta. The sequence goes on along the minus strand of OZ057398.1, from coordinate 32,843,969 downwards.
TGTTAACCTTGTTTAATAAAAATTGTTTTTTCTCTCATTTCAGATCAAGCAAACTGCAATCAAAGAACGCATTTTCAACTGCGACAACACTGTGACTGATTTTCTCTGCCAAACATAAAACACTAAACAATACAAAAAAAAACTTAGTTAGCAAGCAAATTTTTCTACAGGGTAAGAATTTTCCCCCCAAATATCAATCAGCAGTTTTGGCGCATCCACTTCATTCGGCATTAGCGACATTCACTTCGGCAACCCAATTTACAGCGACGGCGACGAGGAATGCAGCGTTGTCCCTACATTCATGAGATGCGAGAACGTTTACTCAACGAGCAGCAGCGCGAGTCAGTACCGTTAGAGCAAATGGAGCGCGCCAACTTATTGGACAATCGACAATCGGCTGATTCGAATCAGGTCGGCACAGTGGTCAAGGTAGGGGCTGACTCTGTACTCGTTCAAAGGATAACTAAATAGCCAAGTTCGAATTGTCGTTTATAACTTTCGATGTAACATTTCAACTTTTAAGCCTCTGTCCTGTTTTTAACGGTTACCTTTACTTATAGTTTTGATTCAAGTGTTTGTCAGTTGCGTTTTGGATGCCGAAGCTGGAAGCAATAACTAAGAATACAAAATACAAAAAATGCAAATACTGAAAACAAAAATAATTGGATTATCCTTGCACGAGTATTGATTGCCCTACTTTTTCTTATTACTTTTTTTTCCTAACACAAAAAAAAATTTTGTAAATTAAAATCATTTTTGGCCAAATTCATCTCAACACAACTCATTGTAGACAACACACATCGTTTTGGGTATGTTTTGAATAATTTTTTCAAACAATTCCATATAATTTGTTGTTCCCCAAATACTACAAGGACACTCAAATATACCGATTTGATGGTTTCATTTGACATAAATTGGAATTGAATTTTATGTGCTATGCTAATTTGATTTATACGAGTATCATCAAATTACTTAAGGAAATTTTATGGTTTGTTTTTATTAATGCACAACAACATGAACAAGTCTACAAAAACACTTGCATTGACACTAACAACGTTCATTCAAGATGATGTATTATATAGAATTTATTTGGCATGTTATGGGGGAGAGATTAAAAAAAAATATTTAGATATTCTATATGGAATAGTAATAAAGTGTTTAAGTCCTTTTTGGATTGTCTATGCATTGAATAGTTTTGTGGTGCTAAGCTTTATTGACAGAGGTGAATATTTTGAATGTAGTTTCTGCTTCTTCTTTTCATGAATAAGAAGTATGTGTAAATATAAGGTTTAGTAAAAACAAATCCATAATGTTTGCATGAAATTTAAGCTTTTATTTAGCTTAGTTCGGATGACTCGATTTAGGTCAAACTTGTTGCCATTTTGAAGGTAATTCCATTGTGACTCTCTAATAGAAATCCTCATCCCTATTGGAAAAAAAATCGAGTGTGCTTATGACCACACGACTGAAGTGAAACTTCTTTCGCTCCATCTGTATGTACATATATATATATATGTGTGTGTACAATATATACATGTATGTACATATACATATATTAATTTTCTACAAATATTTAAATTTATTTTATGTTTTCATGTAACGCTTACGTCACGCGTTCGCCAGCTTACTCCCCAAGTCAAGCGTGCGTAAAGAAGTTTCACTTCAAAAATTAAGATAGTCAATTCTCATAAGCTTCTCTTAGGTTAGGTTAGGTTGTAATGGCTTCCTCTGCATGAGACAAACTTAGGTCTCTATATGGGCCCATTGTGATACCACAAGTTCCACCTGTTTGAAATGTGTATGCAACATTTTTTTTTCAACATATGTTACAAACATTTCGAAGAGACTGTTGAAGGGGGTTTTACGCCGAATCCAAATGGCGGTTGGCAGTTTTTCTTTCACACTTGAAGGTTTTGCCATTGCTTGATTCTTGCAATTCTCATTTGCTTCATGTGAATAGCGAAGTAGATGAGTGTTACATCAGCCAGTGTTGCCAGATCAGGAGATTTTCTCCTAGATTTAGGAGATTCTTGGCCTTTTAGGAGAATTTTTAGGAGGAAGAATTGTTTAGGAGAAAGTTTGGGAGATTTCTATTTTATGTTAGGAGATTTTTCGGATCCTTAGTGGATTTTTTGGAGATTTTTGGATAACGAAGTATGATGTATTGGGAACACTGGCAATAAAACATATTTTGCCAACTATTTCAATAATCAAAGCACCCTATTGTGTTAAAAATTTTTAAGTTTACAAAATGTAAGCTCGTTCTATCTCCTTCTCACTTATTGCTGTCACAATGAAATCCCGCCAAAAATTAAACTGTTTGTTTAATTCATTTGATATGTCTTTTGTTTTTGTTAAGTTTTTGTTGTTAAGCTGAAGATGAATAAAAACGGCTGCATTACAAAAAATTATATGTAGGTATATACTTTTATTTTTTATGAGAAGTTTTATTCCTTTAAAATGACGCAAATTATAAAAAAAATTTTAGGAGATTTTTTTAACTTTTGGTAGGAAATTTCAGTATTTTTTTAAGATTTAGGAGAAAGTCATTTCAGGTATCTGGCAACACTGACACCAGCCCGAGCTAGGAATCGAACCTAGGGCCTCTGGTATAAGAAGCGAGTGCGCCTTCATGTAGGAATCACTTTGTTTTTAATCAGATTTTAGTCTTTAACTCTTAAAAAACTTGCTGCAGTTTATTATTACAGCAAAACCGTATAACCGTCTTTGTTCAACAACTTATAAAGTCTAACAAAAACTAACGTTTTTCTGGCTCAATATTGTATGATATATTAAAAATATTTATCATAAATCTTAGCAATTCTTTAAAAATATAGCATTTATTTTTATATATTAAAAATCCTCCACAACTAAAATTCAATTCAAATCAAATTTTCCATTCAATTCGAATGTTTGTATCCAATTTTGTAAGCATGCGCCTTCAATTCCAATTTATTGTTATCCACCATTTAAGCGATCCATCGTTAATTGTTGTGACTACGTTGATGAATGATGAATTTCATAAAAAAAGATTTTATAAGAATGCAATGAAACTGTCTCAAAGTTTTCAGAAAACAACAAATGCAATCAACACATAAACTAATCGAATTATTTTCTGCTCTAAATTATTTCTTCCTCTGCGTTCTTTGATAAACAAAAATATTTGTTTTATTAAAAAATATTATAAAAATAAACACGCAAGCAGCTGCACGCCGACGGCTATCACACCAGCCCCGCACACCAGCGAACGCCGCTGGTGCCGCGGGATCTTGGCGAGGACTTCAATCTGGATTTTGACGATGATTTTCCGATCGATGCGCGACGGCCTAAAAATGCCAAGTAAGTCTATTTGTTTACACATTTCGAGTACATTTTCTTTTATTGGGCGTAGTGCAAATTTTCTGTGTGTATGTATGTGTACTCCCAATGTTTGTGCTGCTTGAATCCAAAAGCAAAAAAAAAATTAAAGAAAAACAAAAAAAAATTAATTATAAAATATTTCATATTTTTATAGTTTTTAAAAATGTTTACACACTATTGCTAAATTTTTCCTGTGCACCACAAATTTATGAAAAACTACTTTATTTCATTAAAAAAAATGTTTTGACTAATTGGCTGCTAGATTTTTTTATTGAATTTATGGCTTTAGGGCTTTTAAGTGCTTCGGAATGTGGCGTTGCGCGCTCTTTCCGAAGCGTGTTTTTTGTTGTTGTGTTCATTTCTCCTAACCCACTCAGTTCGCCAACATTTACTAACACTTTGGTAATACATGAAAACAAAAACATTTTAATTTATTCTTTGAAGGTCCTGACAACGATTAACTAAAATGAAAACACATTTCTTTTCTTTTTCTTTGCAACGTGTGTGTGTGCCTTTTTGTTTTGCAACAAAACGCTACAACATGACAAACGCAAACAATCATGAAAACACCAAAAATATAACCAAAAAAACAAAAAAAAAACCATACACACATCACTCGTTTGAAACCACTCCAGCCACGCTCTGGATCCAGTTTCGCCAACATCACATCAAAGGTTCGATTCATTTAAGCTTTCATTTCATTTGGTTTTCTTTCTCGTTTGCCAAATGTTGTTCTTGCAAATTTTGAATTTGTATTTGTATTTGAATTTGTATTTGTCTGCTTAAGTACTGCACACACGTGGTTCGGTTAAGTGTTGCATACTTTGCGGTGTTAGTTGTATGCACTTATTTTATAGTTTGAATTCGTTTCGCAGTTGTGCCCAAGTCGGAGTTGTTGGTCGCAATAGTTTTGCCTTCGGTTTGGTTTTGGTTTTGGTTTAGTGGTTTGTGCATTGGATTTGAGTGCTTTGTTGTCTTTGTGGTCCTCTGATTGTGGCATGAATTGGTTCAGATTGATTAATTGCAGATAAATGCACAACTACTGCAAACATTTTTTAAAAGCACTTGTTTGAGTATTGTTGAAAATTGCACCACAGCACCGAGATTTACAAGAAATTAACACAACTGCGGTCGAAATAAACCAATTATACGTTTAGCTGATTAGTTTAATATTCACAACAATATACAGGAAGCACTTGGGATTTAAACAGAAAACACGAGTAGCTATAAAACAATTAAATTATAAAAAAATTAAATTATTAAAAAAAATAAATTAAAAAAATTAAAAAAAAATTATTTAATTGCCAAAAGTAGCGATTTTTAGCGCTACCCAGTTGGCATATGAGGACTTTTTAATGTAATTTTCAGTTCAGTGGAACATAACCAAAAAATTTGCTTTAATATGAAAGTCGAGTTTAATTACACTACTGAACAAAATTGAATATTAAGCAAAATGAAATTGATCAAAATTCAAAATCAATTCAGAAATGTTGAAAAAAAAGCCCAAATGTTTTGAGACCCTGAACTGAAAGACAGTTATTTAACCCAAAGTTCAGATATTGAGGATGTTTTTGAAATGCTTCATTGGACGTGAATATGTGCAATCAAAAATATTTTGGTCGAGACCTTTTGAAAAATTAATATCTTAAAAAATTAAAAACCTTAAAAGTTAAAACAATAAAAAAATTATTAACTCTTATCCTATCTTAATATCTTATCTTAGGCTTGAAACTATAGATCATTCTTAGTAACAAAGGTTAGGTTAGTTAAGCTGTCATGCCAGGACGACCACTACCACGACCATAGACCTTGTCGGGTCCCTTGCGGTATCAGTTAGAGCTCCTCAGTGTTGCCGGTCGTCGTAGAAATGGTTAGTGAGAATGTATTCGTTTTAAGCGTTTTAAGTTCAGCAAAAATTGGGGGCCCTATCTAAGTTAAAGAAGAATGTGTCCCTGTGAGTAAGGCGCAGTCTTCAGATAGCCAAACAGAAGCAACGAATTTGTGGAGTCAGGTTTTGACACAATTTTCTTTGCGATTCCAACATACAATTTTCATCCATAAGCAAGAATCAAGTATTATTTTACTCTAAATCTGGACTTTGAGGGTGTATTTCAAATCCCGGGAACCGTTTTTCATTGCTCGACTAGACCTACAAAAAATGCTATATATGCAAATTCAATTTTATTTTTACGTGTTTCTATCTGTCTTCTGACCTACACCCATTAGAGAGAAGTGCCGAGAAAGCATTAAAGTATTTTTGTTCATCAAATGTGAGCTCACCGGAAGATCACCCAAAAAGGAAAAGAAATCGAAAAAATAGAAAAATTCTTAATTGAACTTAACTAAGAACTTAAGGTCCTTTAACCCATTCGAGACCGATTTCACACCGTGTGTGCAATGGATTTTCGAGGCTATAAGACAGCCTGCACACCGTGTGTGTAATAACAGTAATGTGCAATTATCAGTTATTCTGAGTAAACTAGTCGTCGAAATAAGATTTTTCTGGAACTAATGAAATCTGTAAAGTACAGGAAAACAAAATTTGGCATTGGTTTTACTGTGTACCAAAAAATCTAAAAATTATCTGAAGCCTTTCTTCGTCGTCTCGAATGGGTTAAGAATATTTATAGAATTTTATGCAGCGGACGAAGGTGAATTCTAGAAAGATGGGAAATTTCTAGTTCTCGTTCTTGTCTGCCTTAAAATGATCTTTTTAATTTTTCGTTGGTGTTTGAAGGAAGGTTAGTTGGTCCTAAATATTTATTTGTTCCCAAAAGAATCCATCTGGATCTACAGCGATTTCAAAAGAAAGGGAAAGACAGCGGATCCAAAATTTAAGGTAGCCAAAATGTAGCCACAGGATCCCGGGTGGAAGTGCATGTTGCACACACCATTTTTGCAACCTAACCTAATCTAACTTAGTTGTTTTTTCTCAAAGTCAATGATGGAAAATTTTCAAAACATGATAAAGCTTTGCATAAGTTTTTACAGAAAACAAAGCACCAAATGTGTGAATAGTTTGTCTCTAAATAATACTCACTACTTATAAAATAAATAATATTGTTGATGGCTCACTTCGGCTGAAGTTAGGAGTCATTAATCAGATTGGACAAATTTTTATATAGGAAGAAGTGGCAGCCCCCATTTGAGAACGCATTTTGATAAAAATTATGCTCATTGTATTACCACTAGTTTCATTACCACTGATCGCTGGTTTCCCTTCCTGTTTGGTATCAAACTAACTTGGGCAAGTTATGAGGTGTATAAGGCCCTTGGTTGACCTCAGATCTGTCAGCAAGGATGGTTCTAAGAATTTGTGTAGTATTTTGCATAGAGCGGAACAGGTGCAAACAGGTGGATCGAAAGAAACAGACGGTTTCTCCTCCTTAATATCTCTTACCCAATATCTGCTCCTAATATCTATTTCTCAAAATCTACAAATCTTCACCTCAATATCACCTCTTCAATCCTCAATGCTCGCAATATCTGCTTCCAATATCTCCTCTTCAATATCTCTTCTTCAATATTTCTTTCTCAATATTTTTTCCTCAATATCTTTTCTTCAATATCTCTTCCTCAATATCTTTTCTTCAATATCTTTTCCCCCATATCTATTCCTCAATATCTCCTTCTGAACATCGCCTCCTCAATACTGCTACACAATATCTCTTCTTCAATATATTTTCCTCAAAATCTCCTCCTAAATATCTCCTTCTTAATATCTTTTCTTCAATATTTCTTCTTCAATATCTCTTCCTCAATATCTCATCCTCCATATCTCTTCCTCAATATCTCTTCCTAAATATCTCATCCTCAATACCTCCTCCTCAATATCTCCTCCTCAATATTTCTTTCTGACTATCTCCTCCTCAATATCTCTTCTCCTCCTCAATATCTCCTCCTCAATATCTTTTCTTCAATATCTCTTTTCCTCCTCAATATCTCTTCCTCAATACTTCTTCCTCAATACTCTTCCCCCCATATCTGGCTCTCAATATCTCCTCCTAAATATCTCCTCCTCAATATCTTTTCTTCAAAATTTCTTCTTCAATATCTCTTTCTCAATATCTCATCCTCCATATCTCTTCCTCAATATCTTTTCTTCAATATCTCCTCCTAAATATCTCTTCCTCAATACCTCCTCCTCAATATCTCCTCTTCAATATTTTTTCCTGACTATCTCTTCTCCTCCTCAATATCTTTTCTTCAATATCTCTTCTTTAACATCTATTCCTTAATATCTTTTCTTCAATATCTTTTTCCCAATATCTCTTTCTCAGTAACTCCACCTCAATACTTCTTCTTCAATACTCTTCCCCCCATATCTGGTTCTCAATATCTCTTCCTCAATATCCTTTCTTTAATATCTCCTCTTAAATATCTCCTCCTCAATATCTTTTCTTCATTATTTTTTCTTCAATATCTCTTCCTCAATATGTCTTCCCCCCATATCTGGTTCTCAATATCTCCTCCTCAATATCTGTTCCTCAATATCTGTTCCTCAATATCTCTTCCTCCATATCTGGTTCTCATCTGCTACCCAATATCTGTTCTTCAATATAGCTTTCACACTATCTACTCCTCAATATCTCTTTCTCAATGTCCTTTCTTCAGTATCTCCTCTTAAATATCTCCTCCTCAATATCTTTTCCTCAATATATCTTCCTTTTATTCAATAGATATCTTACCCCCAATATCTGCTCCTCAATATTTCTGCCTCGATATCTCCTCTTTAATATCTCCTCCTCAATATCTCTTTTTCAATATCTGCTTCTCAATATCTCCTTCTCAATATCTATTCCCCAACATCTCCTCCTTAGTATCTCTTCCTCAATATTTTTTTACAACTTCTGCAGAAGTAATTTTCTATATGGCCTAAACTTCCAGCATGGCTGCCAAGTATGCCATGACCAACGATAATCTCGACAAAAATCTGAGCGTTAATATTTGGAGCTTTAGCAGATCTTTCATGCCAGACAGACAGTTTCGGCCAGATTTGTTGTACATATCTCTAAAATCGCCCAGGCAATGCTGGTTAGTCACCAATTGCTTCATGACCAGCGGTATGTTTCGATTACCTGGCACCCATACAAGTTGGATATTAAGCTGCTCAGCCATTTCTCCAAAAGATTTGCTGTGGCTGATCACAGATTTTGATGCCAAAACATGAGACGCCAGAGCCCTGATAGCCTCTTGGATATCTCTCTCTCTCTACTTTATTTCAGAAATTTTTTTTCATTAAAAATTTGTTTGTTTCTTTAACAACTCTAATATATAATATCAGAAAAATTTTAACTCAATTTTAGAAGTTTTTTTCAAATAAAATAAACATGCAACATTAGTCATTTAACAAAAATTGAATGCATTTTTGCCAGCGTCGCACTTGAGGTGCGGGATTAAAGTGCCAACGAACTTTAAAACTATGTACTACAAAACTCTAATCTATATGTAAGTATGTTGTATTTACTATGTACAGACAATGGCGTAACCCGCTTTGTGCATTTGTACTGCTATTGTATTATTGTTATTGTGTTTGGCGCAAACGAACGAAGCGAAATGGTTCAAGATACCATGAAACGTAATGCCAAACTTCCAAGTGGGAGACGTTGTTCTCAGCAGCACATATTCTAAACACATACATATCTACATATAGGTACGTATATATATATGGATATGTATGTAGCAAGCACAGCCAGGTTGTTGCAGTTGCGGTGCATTGTGTTGCGTCTTGCAAGTCGCCTAATTCGCTTTGGCTGTGCGTTGGCGCGTGCAGTGCACTTCATGTGGGGAGGAAGTTGTCAATGTGTGTGTGTGTGCTTGTTGCTGGGTTTCTGATAGCTGCTGTTGCTTGGTTTGTGCATTTTAATTTTTCAAGCGTTATTGGCTGGAGTCAATATTGATGGCAGCTACCGCAACGGTTGGCGCAGATGTGCTTATTGCCATCTGGGCGAAGTAGGTGACATTTGTTTGTGTGTGTGTGTGTGACTTTAAATGTGCACGGTGATAAATAAGTTGTGACGTAAAGTTGTGTCAAATAATAAACACACTCAACGTAGCGAGTTGACAATTGATTTGTGTTGCTGTGGCTGCCTTCGAGTGCAGCAGTCAGTGTTGCATTGAGGGATAAAAAGATGTGAATTTCAAATTACTAGAGGGATGAAAGTTGGCGCAAAGGAAGCGGAAATGATGTGTGAATTGTGCGAAAATTATGTGACATTGTAAGTGTGCCAATTTATACGAATTTGTTGCAGGAATTAAGCTGTGAAATTTTGTGTGCAAAACTTCTTTCAGAGCAAAACTCGGTGTGTCACTTCCCTCTTTGCTGCTCAGTGCAGCTAATTTCGAGTCCGGTTTTTTTTTGGGGGTGGCACTGATGGCAATTTTGAAGTGTCATTCTTCATTTGGTGACCACTCCCACATGCACGCACCCACCCTGCCTTCGCCATACAACAAAACAACAACACAGCAGACCCACTGTGCACTGCAACAAAGGCAACACGTGAGCAGCATCAAAGGCAAAACTACGCTCGTTTATTTTTTTTTTGTGTGACGCACTTCTTGCTTTTCATATAAACAAAGAGAGAATTTCATAAAGCGCTGCATTTTTCCTCTACTACCTCGTTTTTCCTGTTTGGCTTTGACGCCTGCAATCCCTCAAGACTTGCGCCAGCAACTTACAGTCACGTTTTTCTTAATCTGCGTATTTGCGCAGCAATTACAACAAAGTATTGACGACATGAGGGTTGCAATGCTTGAAACATTGTCAGTTCATGTGTGACGTGCCAGAAATTAGCCGCGTCCCATGTTGCGTGTCCTGGCCGTCACACAAATTACACGTAAATTTTCAACTGATAACATCAAACACTAAATAATTTCGTCCACTTTTTCAAAGTTATTCAATTGCTTAAGGCGTATTTATAAACTTGATCGAAAATAATTTTCCATCCCCTGACAGTGCGCCAAAAAATTGTGGCCCTACGCATTAATTTGCTCTTAATTACGCTGCTAAAATTTTACGCTATTAATAGCCAACTTTAAAATAGCCAGTTCCCGCTTGAATTCGCTGTCGCCCCATGTTGCTCATTCCAGCTTCGAATTTTCTTTATTCATAATCGAGCCAGCCACAGACAACATAAGGGTGAGTGTGTTCATTCGCCTACGACGCCAGTAGCTATTTTTGTTGGCATTGTTGACATTGTTGTTGTTGTTATTATTGCTGATTATTGAAGTTCACTTTGTTGCGTTGCTGTTGTTGTGTCGGGGGGGCTACACTTCATTCGTCAACTTGATATTCAATTGCAACAAGCGAGCAACCCCTAAAACATTCATCACGTTTTAACAGCAACAATAACAACAACAAAAGCAACCACAAACAACGCACATTTGTTCAAGTGCAATACTTCTGGAAAAATGCAAAGTTGGAGTATGATCGATGGCTGCGACGCAACAAGCTACCACGGTCACCAGTCACAGCGCCTATAAGTAGTCTATAAGTATTTTATATTTATGTACTGTGCGTATGTGTGTGTGTGTGTTGATGGATAAATGATGCTTGGGTCAAGTTATTTGCGTCGTGCACAGTGGTTTATGTTGTGTGTTTGTTGGAAATCAACAACAACGCAGCAACCACAGACAGCAGCAATGCTACTCGTTCCTCACAAGTACGCAACACAACACCAGTGCGCCACACCAACGGTCCATGTTACAAGCTCAGCGAAATACCCCAAAAAAGGCCAAACAAAAGAGCGAAATAAATACGTGATAACGAAAATCCCTACCAAAACAAGACAAAAATAAATGTCGAAAGCGAAGCAAGAACCAACAAAAAGCTAACTGCTTCCAAGGCAGAAAACATTGGAACACATAAACGTTCATATATGCAACATATATATGTGTATATAGCAATGTGTGTTATTGTATGTGTGTGTGCGTGCTTCCTTGCGGAAATTTCAGGTGACTTCCTGATTTCACTACTTGAAAATATTCACCACACTTATCTGTCGATGGCGTTCGCTCTCAGTCAGAAATGTGTGTGAGAGTTGTAAGTTTAAATGACTGTATGTGTGTGTGTGTGTGTGTGGGGAAGAGTAAAGTTTGCTCCATTGTTAAATTGCTTGATTAGAGCATAGAGTCGAATACTATTGTGAGAATTCTCAATCTGTCTGTCTTTGTTAACTCTCCCAGGTGTATTTTTTATTAAATCCTTCAAGGATATTTGTGTTTTCTGCCTGAGCTGAGAAAAGAAACATAAAATCGGCTATGGGTATTAAGAAAAAGCTTAAATCAAATTATGTTAACCCTTTTATGGCATCTTTTCAAATGAAAAAATAAACTTTTACTCATGGGACAAGGAAGGTTCCAAGCACTCACAAAGTTGCATGTTGTCCATATGGAAACAAATTAGCAAAAGGTTTTAAATATTAGGAAACCAATTCAATAAATATGAATTTTATTGAATGCTTTACGATTATAAAGAAGAAATTAGAATTAGTTTTGATTATTTTTTATGTGGATCATTACCACAAAAGTTTTAAAATGAGTTGAGATATTTTGAATAGCTCAGCTCTTTTTATCTCATAAACAAGTCATAGGTCAAGGCTACAGAAGTAACTGAAACTAGACCAATTTAAAAAAAAAAATTTTACAAAAGGACTAATGAGTCAATTTTTTAATAATGAGAGTCATTACGAATCATTGGCGGTTGCAAACATCCTTCAACTATTACTGTCGCACTTCTGGGAAGGAAGACTAGAGAGCGACGGTGACCCACTTTCTGTGTACATGAACGGATTAAGCAAGGATCAGGCTGCGTTCTCTTTCCGGAGGACTTCGAAACAATTTAAACCATGGGGACCAGGAGGCTTCTACATTTCCTGGACCTCATAAAGAAGATTTAAAATACTAGCACATTTCAACACTAATAAGAATGTGGCATAAAATTGCTATCTAGCTGTGGTAGCAACCACTAAGCCAAGCAACCAACCAATCTTTGGAGCCATATAGGGTGCTCCCATAAAAGTGCGCAGTTTAAATTCAGTGGAATTTTTTCTGCTATTATTCCGATAATTAAAAATAGAGTACTACACAAAGGAAAAATTTGTTATCGTTGTAAAAAATATTGATTTATTGCAACACCGATTATCAGACCGGATCATTTCCTAAAACCATTGTTGCCAGATACCTGAAATGACTTTCTCCTAAATCTTAAAAAATGCAGAAATTTCCTCCCAAAAGTTAAAAAAAAATCCCCAACAGCCTTTTTTATTCATCTTCAGCTTAACAAAAAAAACTTAACAAAAACAAAACATACTCATATAACAAATGAATTAAACAAAAAGTGTCATTTTTGACGGGAATTCATTGTGACAGCAATAAGTGAGAACGAGATAGAACGACCTTACATTTTGTAAGCATTTTTAACACAATAGAGTGTTTTGACTATTAAAATAGTTGCCAAAATATGTTTTGTTGCCAGTGTTCCCAATACATCATACTTCCTTACCTAAAAATCTCCCAAAAAATCCACTAAGGATCCGAAAAATCCCCTAGCATAATATATAAAACTCCTAAAACTTTCTCGTAAAGAATTCTTCCTCCTAAAAATTCTCCAAGAATCTCCTAAATCTAGGAGGAAATCTCCTGATCTGGCAACACTGCTTACAATTCCTATGTCAACTGACCATCAAGAACGTGGACTTTTTCTTGGGGGTTTTAAATAAATAAATAAATAAATATATAAATAAATATATAAATAAATAAATAAATAAATAAATAAATAAAAAAATAAATAAATAAAAAAAAATAAATAAAAAAAAATAAATAAATAAATAAATTAATTAATAAATTAATAAATAAATAAATAAATAAAGAAATAAAGAAATAAATAAAAAAATAAATAAATAAATAAAGAAATAAATAAATAAATAAATAAATAAAAAAATTAATAAATAAAGAAATTAAGAAATAAAGAAATAAAAAATTAAGAAATAAATAAATAAATTAATAAAAAAATAAATAAATAAAAAAAAATAAAGGAGTAAAGAAATAAATAAAGAAATAAATAAATAAATAAATAAATAAATAAAAAATAAATAAATAAAAAAATAAATAAATAAAAAAATAATTAAATAACTAAATTAATGGATGAATGAATTAATGATTGAATGAATAAATGAATGAATGAAGAAATGAATGAATGAAGAAATGAATGAATAAATGAATGAATAATGAATAAATGAATGGATGAATGAGTAAATGAATATCAAAGCAATTTTTCGCCATTTGCAAAAGTTACAGCATCTGCCGATAAGGCAATGACTTTTGGGCCACCCCGTACTTTACAATTTAATAAAATTAATACCAATCTCTCAAAAAATACGAGCTTTATTTTTATTATTATTTTATTTTATTATTTTTATTTAAATCTTAAATTTTTTTGGGTCACCCTATACATTAAATAATATTCCCTCTCGTTCAAAAACGCATCCACTCGATCGTCGTTTTGGGGCAAATTGTGACCTGCGCCGTTATCGAATATCATTCGCATCTGTTTGCTACAGTTCGCATGCAACTCTGTCTACAAAATTGTTCTGTTGCAAAGTGTTCTGTCGAACTGTATAACACAAATGCACAAAATCCCCCATAGAGTTATGAATGCAATTCAATGAAAATGCGCGTAGAATAGAAGAGAAAAACAACAGCCACAACTGCAACTATACAACCAGATAAAACAACAACAACAATAACGCAAACAGCCAAGTGCACTTAGGCCCGAAAAAAAGTACGCGTAAACACAAAAACGTAAATAGAATAATGTCCCACTTTCCACCATAAGAAACATGTAAACAACCAACAGCCAAGCACCGAACCAGACAACTACAACAACGAACTGAATTTCCCCTCAAGGAGTGAGCGATTTTCTCCAGCAATGTTGGCGCAAAAGAGATGGAGCGGCTGTCGATTGCAGCTGTTTCAGTTGCACATTTTCCGCAAAGAAAATTCCACACACACACACTCACGCACCCTCGCCGAGCGAATGCATTCCACAAGAGGGTCGAACTGCGTCGAATCGCAGCATTTGGCCGCACAGCATCCTGGCAGGACCAGCAGCGCTGGACTCCAGCGACCACATACCATACACAATACATTCTTGCAATGCCATCCCGAGCAGCGCGAAAACTCGACGTTTCGCTCGCGTTCAGTTGTAGTTGGATAGGATATCGTCGCAGACGATTGTGATTGCGTTTTGCGGATTGCGGATTGTAAAGTAATGAATTGAGTGGAAGCAGACAAAAAATATAAAATTGTGTATGAAAAAGGAAAATTAGCCACAGTTGCTGGGCTTCAAATGAATTGTGTATCTTTTGTATAAGAAAACAGAAATTGAAATCGAGAATTTTTGGGTGCGCTGAAACAACAAAAAACCCAAACTGCCTGCAATTCAATTGAAGTGCTGAACATTTTTTCTTAAGAAAAGTGTGTTGAGATTAAACTAAAAATGTGCATACAATGCGCGATTGCAGTTGAAAAAATATTGAAAAATTACAGAAAATAATTTCCAGCAAAATTCAGAGAATATATCGAATGATGGTTTAAGGTGAACAAAGTGTAGAGACTGCAGCGGCTAATGAGCGTTTTTTTTTGTTGACTCGTGAAAAAAAATTGCATTTATTTGCTTTGAAAAAAAAATCGCTGCTACTTACATACAAACACACTTTTCATTAGCAGCGCGTTGTGCGTCCGTACAAAATATCTACCAGGAATACTACAGCGCAACTTAAATATTAATCCGCCCATTTTTTTAAACTCTCTCAACTCACTCGAACGGCTGTGGACTCTCGCTGCGGCAAATGCTCTGCAACATCTTCGGCGCGCTTCAACGGCCTTTTTATCTTTTCATTGTGCGCTGCTTGGGCACTTAAGTAGCTCGATGCCCACTTTTTTCCATTCCCTGCAATTTTAGGCACCGACAAATTGTTGGAGCGCGCTATACGAACCTGACAGCCACAGCATACACACACACACACACGCACATTTGTTCACTCACTCACACTTGAATGCGTCCACCCCCACCCCCACCCGGTGGCGATGCTGTCTGTGCGTATTGCATGCCTCGATTTGTTGTTGCTGCTGCGCGCTGCTTTAGGGTTGCCAGCGTGTCACAAGCACGAAATCACAACTCGATGTGTGCGAAATTCTCACTTTATTTGCTTTGGCTGCTGGGGAGGTCACTAGGTCGGCCCGGGATATTTTCTACTATTTGTTGTTGTTGTTGTTGTTTGTATAATATTTTTTTTTGTTAGAGTCAATGATGAAGTTGTTGTTGTTCTCAGTCAGCAGTCATAGTTTGTGATTGTTGCCGTTGTTGTTATTGCTTTTGCTGCTAATGTGAATGTTAGTGGCCGTTGTGTGTTTGAGGGGAGATGGGCCATGAAAATTGGGCAGTCGCGTGTGGGGTGTTAACTTTTAACAACTTTTAAGCATTATTGTTTGGACAGCATTTAGCACAGTTTTTTTTCAAGTGTGGCTGCCTTCATTTTTATTGAAAAAAGTGCAGAGTTTTTATGATTTCATTTGCCAGCAGCTGGTTTCAATGCTTTCAATGCTGCGGGAACTTAATTGGTGCCTTTATATCCTTTTTTCCACCTCTCATCCCCACAAAAGTCGCACGCTTTTGTCTTTGACACGTTTGCATTACTTTTGTGTAGACACGCCAATGTGTAGACAACTAATTTTGTATTTAAAATACCAACCACAAACATGTTGACACGCCCTGATTTTTGTGTGTGTGTATTTAAAGTCAGTTGGCCAAAAGCGCTGCCGCCAAAGTACCAAATTTTGTATGTGCAGGCACTTGAAATTTTTATTGCCATCTAGCAGAGTAACAATTTTCTTCAAATTAACCCCTTCAGAGAGTTCTCAGCGATTAAGTTATTTGACAATTTAATCGAATTTGTAATGCAAATGCAATTGCAGGCATCATTTGAATTTAAATTACAATAGAATTCCATTAGAATGGCAACAAGAAGAGCAGAGAACGCTTCGCAATAGCAAACAATATGCAAATGCCGTGCAGTCTGGCACAGTTTCGACACAATACGCGCATGCAGCCAAAGCCACACAAAAGATTCCCCATGGTACACACACACATTCACGCACACACACATACACGCACATACGAAAAGCAAACGCAAATCGCAGCAAAAAGATTCATTGAATTCCCGAGCCATGTCAGCCAAAGCCAAAGCGTTGCGAGCGCGCATTTGACGCTTTGCAAGCGCCGAAGAGTGGGAAACAATACAGAAAAGCGCGCTTGTAGGGGCAGCCGAGAGCTTTGTGGCGCTCGTCCTTGAGCGCTTTTCGGGAGAGTGGCTCCACATTTCCCCACGTCAGCCAATCCACACAGCCGATCAAGCTCGCTCGATGCCGCTTCCGGCTCGTTTTGTGTACAAAACATTTCAACTCATAACGCCAACAACGCATCGCACAGATTTCAGCCACAGTGACAACGAAATTTACAACTTACACTCTCGAACAAAATAAATGAAATTCAATTCAATTAACCAACGTAAAAGTGAAAGTGAAATTTTTTTCTCAACTATTGCAATTATTTTTTTGTAATTTTAGCTCAAATCCAATTAAAATGTTAACCCCGCGTCAAATTACGTAAATTATGTGCTCAATTTTTTAACTAAATTCTGCATTAGTGAAATTGTGCAGGCAGCAAAATACTTAATTGTCGTTAAAATATTTGTAAATCAGCCGCACTTAGTTGAGTGTTTGTGTTGAAAGAGTGAAAATTTAATAAATTCATACGCAATGGGCGGCGGTGAAGTTAAGGTGGCCACAGTCGATGTGGAGAATGGCGACAACATGGCCACTTTGCCGGTGTCGCGCTCGCACACCACCGGCAGCAATGACAGCGCCGAGAAGAACAATGCCGCCAACAAGGAAATGGAACTGAAGAATGTCATGCCGCAGCCGCTGCAAAGGTTAATAGCTCTTAAAAGAATCTTATTCGATTTGAGATTTGAAAAAATCGCAAAAAGTTGAGTTGAGTTGGCCCAAGTTGATGCAAGTTTTGAAATGGGTAAAATCTCAAGAAGGAGATAGTTTTTTTTTAATATTTTAATACAAACATTTATGAAATATGTGAATGAATGAAAATGGGTCTTTGTTGCAAATTCAAATACTGAATGAAGACCATTAAGAAATTTTTCACGAAAAACTCCATGACACAAATTGTTATTAATTTTTTTTTAGCTTCTGTTAAGAGAAGTCTTCTACTTAATAGACTGAGATGCTTCACTATGTTAGAGTCAAATAATGGTTAAATTGTTTAGTATTAAAAAATGCCTTTGAGAACAGAAAAGTCAGTAAAAGTCTCAGCCTATTACGATTAGTTGTAATAGGCTGAGATGCGTTACTCTCATAGAGCTTTTACTAAATTTTTTCAATTAAAAAACTCCTTCAAGAGCATAGAAAGAGGGAATATTGTTTATAGGGATTTTTAAAAAATTCCTTTTAGACCAGAACAGTCTTTAGTAGACTTATGCTTATAGTCTGAAAAGTATTGTTATCTAAAAATCTATTGATTTATAATTTTTGTTAGAATTAAAAATTCCTTTAAGAACATAAAAGTCTTTAGCGGACTATTCCTCATAATGTGAAAGCGTTACTCTCGTAGTGTTGGCCAATTTTTTTTAATTAAAAATTTCCTTTAAGAGCAGAAATGAAAGGACTATTCTTAATAGTCTGAGATGCGTTACTCTTAAAAAATTTCTTTTCGACTAGAAAAGTCTTTAGTGAATTATTGTTAATAGTCTGAGATGTGTTACTCTCTAAAAATCAAATGATTTCTAAATTTCTTCAGAATTAAAAATTCCTTTAAGAACAGAAATGTTTTTAGCGGACCGTTTTTAATAGTCTGCGATGTATTACTTTCTAAGGTGAGATTTAAAAAATTCCTTTGAAAACAGAAAAGTCTTTAGCGGACTATTCCTCATAATGTGAAATGTGTTACTCTCGTAGTGTTGGTTATTTTTTTAATTAAAAAGTCCTTTAAGAGCAGAGAAGGAAGGACTATTCTTTGTATTTTGAGTCTATTCTTAATAGTCTTAAAAATTTTCTTTTAGACCAGAAAAGTCTTTAGTGAATTATTATTAATAGTCTGAGAAGTGTTACTTTCTAAGAATCAAATTATTTTTAAATTTTGTTAGAATTAAAAATTCCTTTAAGAACAAAAAAGTCTTTAAAGGAATATTCGTCATAATGTGAAAGGCGTTAATCTCGTAGAGTTAGCTAATTTTTTGTTAATTAAAAAAGTCCTTTAAGAGCAGAGAAGAAGTACTATTTTTATAGTCTGTCATGCATTACTCCTAAAACATTCTCTAAGGATCAAATGATTTGTGAATTTTGTTAGAATCAAAAATTCCTTTGAAAACAGATAAGTTTTTAGTGGACTATTCCTTATAAAGAGAAATGCGTTACTTTTGTAGCGTATTAAATAGTTTTTCTAGAATTAAAAATTCCTTTGAAAACAGAGAAGTAGGGACAATTTTTATAGTCTGAGATGTATTACTTTTAAAAAATTATTTTGGGAGCAGAACAGTTTTTAGTGAACTGATGTTAATAGTCTGAAATGTGTTACTCTCTAATGACTTATAAGTTTCTTTAGAATTAAAAATGTCTTTATGAACAGAAATGTCTTCTTCTGTTCTTAATAGCCTGAGATGTGTTACTCTCTAAGAACCAAATGAATGTTAAATTTCTGCAGAATTAAAAATTCCTTTAAGAACAGAAATGTTTTTAGCGGACCTTTTTTGATAGTCTGAGATGGAGCGATTTGTTGTTATATGAAGTCGACATCATACGAAATTAATGGAACAGGAATACCGAAACGAAAATTCAATACTTTTTGAATGGACAAAGACTAACCTTGCTTGAACTTGAAGGCGTTGAAAGGTTATGATTCAAAAGTGGCAGCTCGGAATCACAATTCACAGACACAATAGTGAATTTATTGACTGACTTAGGAGGCTGATAATTTGCAATTCTTTATGAAGGGGGTTTGGAGGTTCAAACCTCCTCAAATATATATTTGTTGTAAAAAAATTTGAGTGGCAAACATGGTTTCAAATGGTATTTGGACTCAAAAGTTGTGTACGTAAATAACTTTTGAGTAATTTTCAGCGCTCCTCCACCATAAAAATTAAATCTTGCGTGTGTTGCTGACAGTGGCGCACACAGGAATTAATTTTGGGGGGATTTTAATAAAACTTTTGAGCTCAATACCATTTGAAATCATATTTTGTATAAGCAATTTTTGTATTTAGGAGGTTTGAATCCCCAAATCCGACTCCCCTGTGTATGTCACTGCTACCAGATGTTGCATGAAATATAAATACACAATCTTTTTATGCAGAATTTCATTATTCTGATCTCCTAATGCCACTTGTACACGATTACGTGCCATCAAAACTTATTGCAGCTGTGGCGCACAACGCAGTTCATTTTCCTGCATATGCACCTTAAAATATCTAATTCAAAAAATATAAAATAAAAATCCAAAAAAATTTCAATGAGTGCACTCACACCCACACACCACACAGCCAGACAGAGTGGCAGCCGTACAATTCTGCCAGGATTACAGCAAAAGCGAGACAACAACGCTGACTGGTTGTGTGTGTGCGTGTGTGTGTGTTGAGGCTGCGTTGTTGCATTGTCATAAGGCTGGAGGCAGTAAAAATCAACAACAACAACAACAACAACTACAATAAAAGCGGCACGAACAAGGGGAGAATGCAATAAAATTGATGAATTGTGTAGCGCGCACGTTTGTCGCAACGTTGCACGGCGTACATGTCAGCACGTCACTTGGCAACCAGGCAGCCGCATTCATTCATTCATTCATGCTGTCATGCTGCCAATGGCTGCCAGCAAATCAGAGTGTTGTGATAAATACGTGAGGACGAATAAATATGCATGGAACTTTAGGGTTTTGGCTTTTGTTTTTGTACAACTGGAATGGACTGGCTGGAGCGAGTGAAGTCTGAAGGGGATTGGAGCGGTGCTGAGGGAGACAAAAACTGGCAGAAATGTGGCCAACTACTAATGAAGAGCGCTACGTGGCCTGGCAACGTTAGTGGGTCGGGCGTGTTGTGGCGACTCATTAAAATACGGGAATGTTGCAGGATACAGGATACAGGACACAGAACACACACACACGAACACTCACAACCTGTGCATTCGTTCATTATCCGTTCCTGTGCATTGGGGGGTTTGCGACTTTCTGTGTGTAAAATCTGATTTGTATTTGCGCTGCAGCGAGTCATGTCGAACGGATCCGACCGAACCGAACCGCGCATTGCTGGAGCTGAGCTGAGCTGAAATGTTTGCATAATGCCAGCAGAATTGGGTCGCTCCTCTTATGCATATTTTAACCTGACTGCTTCAAAGGGGGGAGGCGGGGCGGCGGGCAGACGATGTTGATTACAAAGCTGGTTAGTGCTGTTGGGTTGGTGGTGTAAATATTTGTTGCTTTTAGCATTTCAATTCTGAGTCAAGTTGTTTTCCATTTTGCTGCAATCCACTTGGATGTGTGTGTGTGTGTGCGTTGGCTCACATGTGTGTGAGGGTGTGTGTGTGCGGAATGCATTTGAGCGCAGCGCGGGGCTGTGAGTTGAGGTGTTGTTTGACTTGCTAACCGTTTTGCACTCTTAAAGCGTTCGCTTTGTGGCAAAAACCGGTGGAAACAAAAAGGGAAATAAAAAAAAATCATAAAAAAATACAACATTGCAATGAAAATGTATATTACAGCCACAACAACAACAAAAATGCATTGCGCTAAAATTTCCATTATTTGCATTGCTTTTCTTTTGTGTTGCGCAATGTTTTCAATAGGTTGCCTCAACTCATCAGAAGCTGTAAACAAAAGTGTAATTAGCATATTTTGGATTATTTTTTTTTGGCCAAGATTTTGTTAATTACAAAAAATGAAAATTAAAAAAAAAAATATTTTAAAAATTCACACAGCTTATAATACAGCGCACACATATCTACTTATGTTAAAAAAATTATTTAGTAAAACTACAAACAATGTCCCATTAAAAAAAAAAACAAAAAAACATATTATAAAATTAAAAAAAAAAATTAAATATTTAAAAAAATCCCAATATCCAGTTGTAGTGCCAAATTGTTGTATTTGTAGTTGCCGCCATACCAACATTCCAATAAAAAAAAAAAACACATAACATACACTTCAACCTCACTTCGTGTTTACGCGTTACTTCAACTTTTCCTTTGATGTCCTTATAAATGCGCCATGAAATCAGTCAAATCCTTCATAGCCTCAACTGCCTCCACTGTCTCATACAAACATAAACACACACACACATATTTACACTCGTATATATACAATTTGCCTATTGTAGCTCTCGTTTGTGTGTGTTAGTTGCCAGTTTTCTACGCTCAAGTCCTGTCTTCTCCTATTCACCTGTATTCCCCTATCGATCGCTACACCTTCGTTCGTCCTACGTTGCTCTGTTGACTATACATCTCCCATTGTTATGGCCCAAATGTTTTTGTAATATTCTGCCAACATTTTCTAAATTAACACTTTGTTTTAGGGTTTGTTATTCTATAAAACCAAATCCAAATAAGCGCAGTTTTCTACCAGCACGAATTACGGTACATGGAACTTATCGAACGAATCCAATTACGGGACCAATTGAGTTATGGTAACTAAAAATATTTTACTCTTATTATAAAAAACAAAAGGAACAAAGAGCACAAAGCGACTTTCTGTGCATTTAACAAACAAAAAAAACAACGTTAAAAAAAAGGTTTTCGACTTTTAGCTAAAACTTTGGATAGTTTTTGGTGAATATACATATTTATAATTGTTTTTCTTGACAGACTGACAGTAACAACAACAATTTTTTTCGACTTTCAGCTCAAACACTGTCAGATCATTTTTCTTTATGTTGATCTAGTTTTTGGGTAGCTTTTGTACACAACTTAAGGGGGTCGTCAATACGTGTAAATTTACAAAATTTTCAAAAATTTTTTTTTTTGGGAAATAGACTCCAGGGGGTCTTAAAAATATCCCCCTCAAGTGGTTTTTAATTCTGATGACCCGTTCCCCTGCAGCAGCGCTTTATTGATGGTCAATTCGTTCCGCATGATATCGGTAACGCAAAGTTTAAACCGAATTATTTCGAAACACTGGTTTTTGATTATGGAAGTAGAATATCTCGGCAAGTTTTAGTCCCACTGATCTAAAATTTGGGCAGCAACTTTTTGAAACATAGAACTTCTAAACTAACTAAAAATTTCATTGTTTTTGGCGAAATCCGCGGCGCCATTTTCGGGAAATTAAGAAAAAAAAGGTAATTTTTTTCGGTTGGAGCGTATTTTTGTATTTTCGAGAAAATATTTTTTTTTGTTAGTTACTTTAGAAGGTACATGTATTTTCTCATAATAACTAATAGCAATATTTTTTCAGATGATTTTTGGGGCGCCGGCTCAACTCCTACTAGAATTTGGGCCCAACGTTGGACCCCCACCACCGCCGCCATTTTGAGCACGCCAAAAAAAAATTTTTTTTTTCAACTGCTACCTTTTAATAAAAGAATAAGCATTAATTTTTTCCGGCGTATGCGCGATTCCAAAAATATACCGATTACACGTATTGACCCCCTTAAAAGTCCGTTACGACATGAAGACATATTTTCCACTCACATTTTTTTTTAAATCAAAATGAAAAGGATGAACCAAGGGTTCAAATTTTTTATGAAGAAACTTGATTTTGTATGCCTTTTGACTTCAATCTTGGTGAAAGTACTTCAAATGTGTAATAATTGAATACGTGTTTTTTATTTTTTTGAAAAACAAAATCTGATGGGGCCAACGATGGGTTAAAAGGTTTTATGAAGAAACTGTAAAAAAAAATATGGTGGAAGAACCCTTTGTGAGAAATAATTCAATATGTGTTTTTCAAATTCGAAATCTGACGTGGTCAACTATGGGTTAAAAGTTTATATAAAGAAACAAGATTTTATGGACCTTTTGACTTGAAACTTAGTGAAAGCATTTTATTTGTGAAATAATTCGATACGTGTTTTTTAATTTTTTGAAAATCAAAATCTAACTGGGTGAACTATGGGTTAAGATTTTGTAAGAAGAAGCAAGATTTTATGGACCTTTTGATCGAGTCACTGATTAACTGATTTATCATCGCCCAGCCCAAACCTGTACTGAAACTTCGATAGGTTGGTAGGTAAATAAGTCTGGCTAGCCACAAATGACCAAATTTAGATTCTTATTAGGTCCTTAGCGATATCAGATGGAGATCCCTTTATGAGTTGTAGTATTGATCTGTTAGATTACAAATGCTTTTGGCAAACTTCACTAAACGCCACTTCATCTTATCCGGTACTCATATGCTTCCAAGATTGAAGGAGTTGTCTTCAGGAGTAAAGGTTCTCAATAAGAAAGGCTTTTTTATGTTCAGGGTCTAAAACAAAAAAATATGGGTTAAGTATTGAATAGAGAAATGTGTTCAGTAATCCTATTCATTTCAAACTCACATCAAAAATAATTCCACACATAAGTTTTAGTTTTTTGATAGTAAAAATTTTTATGAATTAACAATGGGTTAATGTTTATGTTCAAAAAACTACGAAAAAACATTAATTAACCCTTTCGCTATTTTGTTGCCATATGGCAACATGCTTCTTTGGGGTCGTCTGCATCCTCTATGGTTGCAAGAATTCATTTTTTTGTGGGTCTTTAGAATAGTTTGAAGTTTTAGGAAAAATACGAAATTAATAAACTGAATATTTAAGTTTAAAGAAGAGAAGTATACACGTTTTTTAATGGTATATCTTGACATAGTAAAGGAAGAAGAAGCAGAAAAAAATTAGAGAACTTTTTAATTTCACGTTTTCTTTCAATTTAGATACTTTTTTGTTTTAATTTTGGCTGAGTAAATGAAGAAATATTCAAGTTTTCGTTATGCATAAAAAGTTTAATGTTTAAGTAATTATTACAGCCACAACAATGTGGTTGCTCTCATAGAAAAACACTCTAAAATACAGGGTCCCAGTATAAAAATTAAAAAATTTCTTATGGAATGTTGCTAATACATAATGTATAACCACATAGAAGCCTAAAACGTAAAATTTAAAATTTTAACTTTCCCCTAGTAAAAATCTGTAGCGAAAGGGTTAATGGGTGGTTTTGTAATTTGAAATATGAGGAGGTTAACAAAGAGTTAAGATGGCGGTTTGTATGGCGAAATTTGATTTCGACTTCAGATTTGGAAAAATCACTTTAAAATCAGTCAAAAATTATTTCATTTTTTTTATATCAAAAGCTAGAATTTTTGTGGAAAAACTGTAGAAAACATTGAATTAATGGGCCTATTGACATCAATTTCGGTGTAAACATTTTAAATGAAACTTTTTTAAAATCAAAATCTTAGGAAGAGTTGAGTTTGTATTTTGAAATATGATTTAGACTTTAGATTTGGTAAAATCACTTTAAATGATAAATAAAAATACACGCGATTTATAATTTTTTCTTAAATTAAAGTTAGATTAAGGCGGGTTCAACAATGAGTTAAAAATTTGTATGGAAAAACTGTAGAAAACATTGAATTAATGGGCCTATTTACACCAATTCCGCTGAAAACCTTTTAAATTAAACTTTGTTTTGAATCAAAATCTAAGGAAGCTAACACAGGGTTAAGTTTGTATCTTGAAATATGATTTATGTTTTAGATTTGGTAAAATGATTTCAAACATTGGCGGATTCAGGGGGGTGTTTTGGGGGTTGAAACCGTCCCCCCCCGAAATATTTGGATCGACTATAAAACTACATACAAATTAAAAGGCATTTTATAAATATTAAAGAATTACTTTTTGAAACCCCCCCCGAAATATTTTTCTGAATCCGCGCCTGATTTCAAATGATAAAAAAATTACTTAGACTGCGTTTTTCATTTTTTTTTTCTTAAATTAAAGTTAAATAAAATCGGGTAATGGATTCTTCTCTGATGAGGGTTTTTTAATTGAATTTGTCGTAGTTAAACTATTTGTAAAATAATTTGAAATTAAAAGCCCAAATTTTTAGAGCTCTAATATTCTTTAATTTTCTGAATTATATTCTAGTAACTACAATAAATAAATGAAATCAAATTTTGGAAGCAAAACTTCACTGAAACTTTTAGAGCCCCAAGTGATATTTTTCTTTGCACAAAGCTTCAACATAAACGTGGACGGTTCAAGAGAATTCACTTTGACTGACATTTAAAAAGTCCACTTGACTTAACAGTAAACTAAACTAATTCTAAACAGTTTGAATACTTTGCGCTGTCATTCAATTCTAAACTTTTGCAGTCTTGTGCAAGCAATGCTAATCCTTGAATAGTGAACTGAAAGCAGCTTAAGGACGAGTGGTTTATTTTAGTTTTTTGTGTTGAGTTGTTTGAGTTCACTCACAACATTCGGGATGCAGCCTGCACAAGGATTAAGAAAAATATGAGCACAGAAAGATGGAAAAAACAATAATGCAGACAATCTGCAATAATGCAAAGTTGTGGCATTACGTGCCTGTCAACTTTTGAGTGCCTTAAAAAATTATTGTACGAAGCAATATTTGTAGGCGGATGTCTTTAGGCGAATAAGCGAATAACTTTTAACAAGTGGGAGGTTTAAATACATTTTTTAATTTAAATTTAAACAAATTCATTAGCTGCAAATTAGCAGATCATAAATGAAAGCTTCGAAACGAATATAAAAACCAGACAGTGCCGTCAAATATAAATAAACACTCACTTACACACACACACACACATAAGCCAGCACTTGGTGCGTACGTGGGTGACATAGAGAATTGTAGACAATTTTGTCGCCATCCTTTACTCACCACACACACACACACACACACACATTCGGCCAAATATTTCTTGTGCGTGTAGCCAGAATTGTGAGGAAATCGTGTGAAGAAGAAGCAGAATTAGAACCCAAACAGCTGTGGGGCCGCCGCAAATTGGTTTATTCGAATGTAAATAGAAATAATCAGACAGACAGACTCCTGTTGATTGTTGGCGCTGAAGTGTTGCATGCCAATAATTGGCTGGATTTCAATTATCGCAACGAAAGCAAAAACGCGTCGCTCGCTTTTGTGTTCATTTAGTTGAAGTTAGCACGTTCGTGCGTTCGCCAGTGTTTTGTCTAATTTAATGCTAAATATTTTATTCATAAATGTACAAATACAAAAAAACAAAATTTTTGAGCATGTTTCTTGTTGAGTTGCGGCACGCGATTTTGCAGTGTTTTGCTATAAATTGCAACCGATGGCATCATTTGGAAAATTTTTTGTGAAGAATAAAATAAATAAAAATTTCATGGAGAATATTCTGAATTTTTTTTTAATCAAAATGCTTGAAAAAGTTTTGTGTTAATGGATTTTTAATGATTTTGTGTAGAAAAAAAACATTAATGATATTTGAATTTTTATTGAAGTGTAGTTTGGAGATGATTTCTTTGAGTTTTAAAATCATTAAGAGAGTCAAACGCACAGTGGGTTCTTAAAAATATTAACGTGAAATTGATTCTAGAGGCGCTAGATGGCTGGTTTATGAAACTTTTGAGGTCTTGTAGATATAAGTTATCTGAGTGTCAATCAGTTGCACACATAGAATTTTATTTTGATCGAGGTTCTGTAAACAACTTTTGAGCTCAATGCTACTTGAACTGTATTTGTCACTAAAAAAGGTCTGTAACAAACAATATTAGGAGGCTTTGAACCTCCAAAAGCCCCCTTATATGCGCCACTGGTCTCTGTGACTGAATGCAACATTCAAAAATGTATTAAGACTCATTCAAACTCTTTTTTCACAGTAAATTTTCACAAACATATAAATACAACAATTAAATTAAGAAGTAATTTGTGATAATGTTAAAAGTAAACAGTGATAAGGTTATCAGCGCGATTGACTGAAATTTTGGCATGAAAAGTGTAGACATTCCTTTATCTATATTCAGGCCTATAAGACCTAATTAAGAGACCATTGTGCCCTTTTTAAGGCTTTTTAAGGTAACTTTCAGAATTTTGGTTTGTACTCTATGAACTCATTGCAGTCTGACTTAACCTAAAAGTGATAACTGCAACGATCAGTGTGTTTAATCTTGGATTGAAAACTTATGTTTACAATGTTTATTAGGAACTTTCATCGATTTGATGACACCTAGAAGAATTTGTTTTTCTGAAAAGTGTCCTCCTAAGAAATCCGTCAGGTTTTCTTTCCTTGTGGTTTGTGGTCAGTTGTGGATTCATATGTATTGAGAAAATATTTATAAAAATTATTTAGAATATTCTTTTAATCTTTTTTATATTTTTATTGAGCTTAAATATTTAAAAATGCCTATGAAAAAATGTTTCACAATGGATTAAAAATTATTTTTAAATGACTTGTTTGACCAGTTATTCCTCTCCAAATTTGTAGCTGCTTTGGCAATCGTTGATTAATAGCTCAGCAGTGTTCCAAATGTTTTACAACTGCATAATCTTAAAAAATACTGCAGAAACAGGGTGGCCTAAAAGTCATCACCTTATCGGCAGATGCTGTAACTTTTGCAAATGGCGGCAAAAGTAAATTTTGGTTTGACACTAATTCATTCATTTATTCATTCATTAATTTATTCATAAATTCATTTATTCATAAATTCATTCATTCATTCTTTCATTCATTCATTCATTCATTTATTCATTTATTGATTAATTTATTAATTTATTCATTCATTCATAAACAAATTAGAGCCAAAGAACACTGGGTTAGAACTTTTGCGCTGCGTGATAACTTTTGCGCCACCCTGTATATATAGGGCGTTCTAATAAAAATGCACTACTACTCTATTCAAAACTTAAAGGCATATTTACTGAGCAAGTGGAGATATTTTTTATTGCATTTTAAAGATGACAAATTCCGATTAGGTAAGAAGGTCGCTTTACTCAGCATTTTCATTTCAACTATTCGGGCCCCTCTTTAGATGACAAAGGAGGAGCAGCAGACATGATCTAATGTCTCCAAAGCTTCATGTTCCACATTCTTTAACTTTAACTTTAAACCCATTCTATGACATTTGACCTCCTATGACGATTTAGTTAGCCCACCTGACCTCTATCTTTCTTTTCATACCGTTCTCCGTTCTCTAAGACTCCGTAGAAAGTGCCAAGTGGCATTAGTATTATGACGAAAATGCTCGCTGTCACAATCCAGAGAAACGAATAAGCCTGCGTTGAGGTGGTCGAACTAATTTTCGTAACAGTATTCTGATCTGTTCAGATAGAAGGCTGACACCACTCTTGGCGGATTATTCCTATTAAGTATAAAATAAAATATCAGCGATTACATGTCTTTAATCTTTTCGGATTGCCGATGACATTTTGACAAAGATGCGGCTTTATCTCTTCCTTATGATCTGTTCAGCTGAAAGGTTGACAACGTCTTGGCCGATTATTCCCATAAAGTATATAATAAAATATTCAGCAAATGGCTCCAACGGCTTTGTTCACAAGCCTTTGCTTTTTTCGTTTTTTGATTGACATTTTGACAAAGATGTGGCTCTATCTAACCAATGAAGCGTTGGATCTCAACCTTGAGCTCCGAAAACGTTAGTGGTTTATTCGCATAGTCCAAAAATTTTTGCAAAACCCCAAAGAAAGAAATCGCACTGCGTTAAACCACACAACTTTGGTAGTCAGTTGGGATCAGAATGATTCAATCTGGAATTCGTTGCTTCAATAAATCAATTTGTTTTCACAATGACAATGCATTCTTACTTTGTGTTGTGCTCCATTTTCGGAAATCGGAACAATAGCTGAGACTGTAAACGATAACTGTGAAATTTCAGAGCTGCCACTTGTACAGTAAAATATGGCACAAAACTTTAATTGTGCATTTTTATTTAGACAACCCATAGTTCTAATTTTCTTCCATACATAGTCTGAGAATTTATTAATAATAAACTAAAGTCTTCAGTTGATTCAAAGACATTAAGCAAAGCTTAAAGCAGCTGTTTACAAAATTTCAATGTTTTTTGGAAAACTGAACTGCAGTTTTATTCGACTTTTTAAGGCCAAAACAATTCTTGTTACCTATTCTGTAGTTTTTCAACATTCTGTAGAGAGCTTAGTTGTAAATTAATTAATTAATTAATTTATTTTTTGATTGGTTTGTTTATTTATTGATTTATTGATTTATTTATGTATTTATTTAATAATTTATTTATTAATTAATTAATTAATTAATTTATTTATATATTTATTTTTTATTTATTTATTAATGAATTTATTTATTTATATATTTATTTGTTTATTTATTAAACAAAATTTATTTACTTATTTCTTTATTGATTTATTTATTTATTTATTTATTTCTTTATTGATTTATTTATTTATTTCTTTATTTATTTAATAATTTATTTATTTATTAATTAATTTCTTTTTTGATTGATTTATTTATTTACTTATTTATTTATTTATTTATTTAATAATATATTAATTAATTAATTTATATATTTATTATTAATTTTTTATTTATTTATTAATGAATTTATTTATTTATATATTTATTTGTTTATTTATTAAAAAAAAAATTTATTTATTTATTTATTAGTTAATTAATTTATTTATATATTTTTTTATTTATTAATTAAATAATTTATATATTTATTATTTATTTTTTATTTATTTATTAATGAATTTATTTATTTATATATTTATTTGTTTATTTATTATAAAAATTTATTTACTTATTTATTTATTGATTTATTTATTTTATTTATTTATTTATTAGTTAATTAATTAATTTATATATTTTTCTTATTTATTTACTTATTTATGTATTTATTTACTTATTTATTTATTTATTTTTTCTTTATTTATTTATTCAGTCTATCGACAAAAAATCGTATCTTCTTTATTCAAAAGAAGTTAGCCTCTGCCACAGTTATTGAGGTTTGTTTGAACAAAATTCCCAAAAATTCAAAATCTTAATCTGAGCTCAACACAAATAAAAGTAGCTTTTGAACAGCACTTTAAATGGATTTTGAAATATAAACATATTTGTTATTTTACTGAATATTTATAAGCACTCTTAGCAAGAATTGCACCTCAATCGATGGCCACAGAAATTGCAACAACACAACGTAAAGCTTTTGCTGCATGGCAAATCTGTTTGCAAATATTTACCGCAATAATTTTGAACTAAAACTCTGCGAAACTTTGGGTCCGTCACTTTTACTAATCTATTGTAGCCTTCATAAATATTTTTATATATCAACAATTTTCTAAATTTTATTAATAAAATCATCTTTTCCCCCCATTTTTCTTGTCTCCTTTGTCAATTTTGTTTGTGCTCGTGCGTGCGTGTATGTGTGTGTGTGTGTTTGCTACAGGACCTCATTGTTCATCGTCACCAGTCTGGTGTACGCCATCATTCTGATTGTGGTCTGCATTGCCTACGTGATCAGCGACGTGACAACACACCGTCTGCCGGTGCTCTACTACGAGACATTCTTTACGTATTTGTACGGCGTGAGCATACTCTTCCTGTTGTACGTCTTTTGCTTCCTGCTCCAGGGTAAGTGGCCAACTTTTGCCTTCAATTTTCTTCATTTTGCTTACTTCATACATGCTTCAACTTATTTGGCTGTGAACTTGCTTCGTTTGTGTGCAGAGAGTTCCTGTTGTAATGGCGGCAGTAAACCGAAACCACCACCGAAGGAGAAAAAGTCAAAGAAAAAATTACCAGATCCCGCCGATTCGAAGGATGCGAAGGGTTCCAAGGATTCTGGCAAAAGCGGCAAGCCGAGTCCCTATCAGGTCAGTTGCATTCAAATTTCAAATTCGTTAAAATTTCAGTTTATTTTAAAAGTTGATAAAAATCATTTATGTGTTCAATCAATCCTGCCCCGCTCATTGCACCTCTCCAGAACCACACCACAAACAGCTTTGACTTTGTTTTGTTGATTTAGTTTTTTGCAAAAATTGCAAAATTGTGGGGAACCACGGGATGCTTAAATGAATGTTAATTGGCCATAATTAAGTATCTACAGTACTTGAGTTGATTTTTAGCAGCCATTTGCAGTGGCATTGTGAAATTGTTGTTATTGTTTTAATTATGATTAATTTGTACCCTGACGATTTTAATGGTCCTTGAACGAGCATTTCCAGCGCTTGACTCGTTGCGGACTTTTATGTTAGTTTAGTTAGTTTACTTTTCAACAGTTTCTAAATATGTAATTTAAGATTTTCTTTTCATTTGTAAATAATATTAAAATTGTAATTTTTATTATTGCTCACATTTTTCATATCACCACCAAAACTATCAACTATCAACTATCAAAAAAAAAATCGAAATCAATATGAAAAACTTTAACAAAACTTCACCAAAATTCCAACACGATGCCGCAAACTTTGTATCTGCTCGTCTCTCTCTCTACACACACACACACACATACACTGTACTCGATATACGTAATCGCCTAAATGTGGTAACCGCAATGCAATGGTACAACAAAAACAACAAAACTGTGACAAAACTACAATCACAAAAATGCGCTGCACAACGCGAAATGGTTAAAAAAAATTCGGAATTCCAAAAAAACGAAATGCTAAAAAATGCGACATGCTAAAAAAAACGCGAAATGCTAAAAATGTGTGTGCTACACGTCCAATGCGTACGAGGACACTTCCTCCTGCCACTACTACTACTACTACATAATACGCTATTGCCATCACACACATGCATACTTACACACACACACACCACTACACTGCCGTGTGTATGTATGTATGCGATTCCAATGAGCAGGAACGCTATCCGGTTAAGAAACGTGATCTGGTGCGCCAATCTTTGACACTCCAGGTATGCTCCACACAAAACCAAAAAA
The DNA here is from genome assembly GCA_964056695.1 of Melieria picta. Lineage (NCBI taxonomy): Eukaryota > Metazoa > Arthropoda > Insecta > Diptera > Ulidiidae > Melieria > Melieria picta. The sequence goes on along the minus strand of OZ057398.1, from coordinate 32,811,648 downwards.
AAACAAATACAAAAAACCACTCAAACTGTCAGCGGCTGTCAAAGTACCACTTCTCTACTCTGCTCTATTCTATCTATCTGCTATCTCTCTCTACTATACAGCATACTTTGTACTACTTACTGTTGTGCGCCTTGTGGCCAATGTCCTGGCACACAAATGCCTATCTCTGCGTTTGTGTGTGTACCTAAAATATATGTATGTAGTATGTGTGTATATAATGATGGTTGTCTGACTGCATTCACTCACATCTTCTCATCTTCCTTCTCTCTATGCTGTGTACTACTAACTCTTCTTCCTTCAAGCTTTCTTTCGTGCTTTCGAACTAACCAACTAACATCTCATACCTCATCTTTTTTATTCTTTTTTGTTATTTCATTTATACTCAATGTTTGGCATTAGTTCGATTTAGAGGTCGTTAGTGAATGTAACTATTAATTGTTGTTTTGTATATCCAAAGAAAATAAAACACAAATATAGATAATACAAAATTTTTATAGCGTTATATTGGTTTTGGTATAGTTTAACGTTTTGTGAATATGAAACAGTAGAACGAGGCATAAACTTGCATGAAACCAACTGTAGATTTTTAAGGTCTAGAATTTATTTTTAATTGTTGTTTTTGTTATTATTAATGACAGTATGTATTGATTCAAATTTTCTGTAATAAGGTCAAAGAAAATTTAAATAGTATCTTGTTTAATAGTATAAGGTAACAAATAATAACACCGTGCGACAGCATTTTTCACACCGGAAAAAATTCATATGGGCATGAAACTAGAGACCAAACATAGTACTACTGCATACTCAGTTTTTTCATTTCTACATCCTTTGTTCTTTTAAAAGGACTTCAAAATTTTGAAGGGGATAAAAAATAAAAAAAATATAAGAAATACTTAACCTCGTTTGAATATGGCGATATGTATATTAAATGAAAGAGGAAAGGCTCAAGAATTTAAATAAAATTGATTTTGTATCTATTTGTAAAAAAAGGATATGGAAAAGGTCCTTTGAAAATTTGAATCCTTTATATTCTTGGAAATTTATATAGAATTTTCTTGAAAAGTAAGTACGCTAAAATCCAAAATCTCCTTGATCACGTGTCAAAATTTCATTACTCTAACTTTATTGGTTCGAAAGTTATTAAAAAAAAGGCGGAAGCTGCAATTCTAATAAAGTACAAAAATTCTAATTTATTTATCAGTATTTTAAATAATAATAAAAAGATACAAAATCAATGAAGCGAGGACAATGAAATTTTGACACGTGATCAAGGAGATTTTGGGTTTTAACGTACTTACTTTTCAAGAAAATTCTATATAAATTTCCAAGGATATAAAGGATTCAAATTTTCGAAAGACCTTTTTCATATTGTTTTTTTACAAATAGATAAAAAATTAATTTTATTTCAATTCTTGAGCCTTTCCTCTTTCATTTGATATACATATCGCCATATTCTAACGAGGTTAAGTATTTTTTATATTTTTTTTATTTTTTTCCCCTTCAAAATTTTGAAGTCCTTTTAAAAGAACAAAGGATGTAGAAATGAAAAACTGAGTACGCAGTATTATTATGTTTGGCCTCTAGTTTCACGCCCATATGGATTTTTTTTGGTGTAAAAATTTTTTAAATTTTTGTCGCACGGTGTAATAATAGTTTAGGTTAGGTTAGGTCATAGAAGGAGAAGGTGGAATATGCACTTCCACTCGGAAACACTGTTCGATCCATTGTGATTTCCTTCATTTTTAAGTCTGGTATCCTTTTCTATTTCTTGGGTAAATCATAATAATAAATAAAAACTAAGATTATGATGATTTTTTCCTTTGGATTACAAAGATGGTCTGAAAAGTTTCCGACCTAACAAAGATATAAAAATTTGTTTCTTAAAAAAATTTTCTATTTTTTTACATAGCCTAAGTCTTCACACTTCACACCCAGCTCTGATTTATTGCGCCTAAAATATGCTTACAGAGCATTGAAAATGTTCATTCGAACACGTATGAAAACAATTCGTTACGGAGCGGGGAAAATATAACGCGGTGTGGTTCAGTTCGGTTGTGTCTTTATTTGCTGGGTGTCGAATAACGAATGACAAGTGGTACAATCAACATTAAACGATACAAACGGCCGAAGCCGGAGAGCAGAAAATAGGGGGAAACATAACTACAAAAGGACAAGGAAAGAAAGGGATTAGAGGTGGGATCGACAGATCACTAGAGACAGCACTCATTTAGCCAACGTTTAACACTCGGCACTCGAAAGCTTTCTCATGCCTAGGTTATAGGCATTTCCACTCAAGGACCCTGTTAGGTCTCATGCCTGAATCTTTATTCAATATGTGATAAACGTGTTCATAGTTAGTCTCTGCCATCTCTCACTTTTATTAGACTAACAACTGTTGTCTAGCATCATTTGGTGAACTTGAGTTATGTTATCGTCAGTGACACTGGCGCACTCAGAAGGGGTTTTGGGGGTTCAAATGCCGCAAATAAAAAAATTACTCATAAAAAATATGGTTTCAAATGTTATTGGGCTCAAGAGTAGTACGCAACCCCCCTCTCCCCCCAATGAGAAATCCTCTGTGCGCCACTGGTCAGTGGTTGCACTTTTTGAACGTCCCGAATGTTCATTGTCTCCCAAGCTGGTACGAAACACGTTTAAATTCGACTGCCCAAAATTTGACGCCGGCAAATGACAGTGCAGAGACCCTATAATATATAATTTTTATAGACTGATTACCTCCTGAATGACTACTAGATACTAGATTTTCTCAACACTCACAAAAACACTCACATCGACTCACTCCCTTCCGCCCCCCGGAAAGAAAACATGTGTGCGCCACTGATTGAACCTGTCAGGTACAATCAAGTCCACTTAGTCTAGTTTGAGCAATTAGCATCCATATCGGCCCACGTTAAAGACATCTTAAGAATCTCAAGTTTTGAGATTGAGTCTTGAAAACGATTCAAAATGTTTCTCAATTCTATGTAAATGCTTTTCAAGAAATTAATTGATTGGTTTATTGAATATGTCTTCACTTCCTGGAGACAAAACTATCATGCAGACTAATTTAAGTTTTAGTTTATTATTGTTTATTTGTTTTATTTTACTTTACGCTGATATCTCGAAAAGTATACATCGAATTTGGCTAATTGTAACTGTGGAACCCCAATTGTAGAACTAATTGTAAAACCCGATAAAAAAAAATAAAAATCATCAAAGCAAAAGTTGATAGAAATACTAAAGAAAATACCAGGGACTTAACTATTATAAGTTTTTTAAGAAAATAATTGCAATGTAACTATTACAATGCAAAGTAAATTTTATTTGTTGATTATAATTATTATTTGTGACAGTTAATTTTTACGTTGCGTAATAACTGTTATGAGAAACAATTTTTTTTTCGTTCTCGATAATTATTATTTTGGGATTTTGTTTGTTTACGTTGCTTCATAACTTTTATTTATGACTTTTTTTATTTACGTTACCTACTGATAACTATTATTTTGAGAACATTTTTTTACGTTGCTTCATAACTTTTATTTATGATTTTTTTTATTTACGTTGCCGATAACTATTATTTGAAAGAAAATTTTGTTTACGTTGCTTCATAACTTTTATGAAAGAAATTTTTTTTTTACGTTGCCTTACCACATTTTAAATATGAATTGATTTTTAATTGTTTAGTTGTTGGTGGAAATTAGGTTTCTGCAGTTAATTTGCGTTCGTCAATTTAAAACAATTAAAAATCAATTCATATCCAAAATGTGATAATTCAGCGTAAAATTTTTTTTTCAAAATAATAGTTATCGGCAACGTAAATGAAAAAAATCATAAATAAAAGTTATGAAGCAACGTAAAAAAAAATTTCTCCAAATAATAGTTATTGGTAACGTAAATTAAAAAAGTCATGAAAAAAAGTTATGAAGCAACGTAAAAAAACAAAAATCCCAAAATAATAATTATCGACAACGAAAAATATACTTGTTACTTATAAGAGTTATTATGCAACTCAAAAATATTTATTACATGATAATAGTTATAGGGGACGTAAACAATTTCTTATTGGGAATAATTATTACAAAGCAATAATTATAGAAACTTCTTAAATTAGGGCAATTTTTTTATTCCCAAAAATATGAATAATAATTATTTTAGGTCTCCGGAAAATACAGATATTTAAAAATGAAAACCCGTCAAAATGACCGCAATGGTCTTTCTAGTGTTAAGGCTGTCCCTGAGAATTGCATCACAAGTTTTCATGTATAAATATAATTTTAAAAAATTGTATACATTAAATTAACAAAATCATTATGTTTTGAATGTACTTGATGAATTCCATTTTTGCAAATGGCAAAATAAAAATCGTGTAGTGCATTGCAATAAAATTGAACATCTACCATTGGCCTCAACCAACATTCCATCTCTCATGAGCCATCGGGCACCATTCAACACATCCATCGCGCAGACATTTGATGTCAATTGCATTTTGTCAATAGTGCACATGAAAAAAAAACTGTCACACAAAGTAAATTATGAAATTTTCATGCCGATTTATTGCAACACACGACGCGTTGCGGTGTTATACGATATGAAGTGGCAACCGCGACAGCGCCAGCCGGCAGCGAGGCGGAGCGTGTGCCAGGTCCAAATGCAGCCAAAGCAGCAACAACAATTATGACAGCAGCAGCAGCAGCAGTTGCTGTGTCGCATACACTCGAGAAGCCGCAAGTTTGCGTAAGTGTGCGCACGCCCCTCGCCCCGTTCGCCTGTGCCAACGGCTGCTGTGGCTGCCTTTCGTGCGTCCCATTTATGGGCCACATTGCATTTAGTATTAATTACCAGTCGGCATCAAATTGCCATAATTGTGTGAAGCTGTTGCAATGGTCGGGCGAAAATCTAATAAAAAAAAATAAAATTCAAAAAGCAAAGCAAAATGCAACAAAAGTTGCAGAAAAATAAGAGCAACACTTAGAAAGACAGAATGTAAGAAATATGTAAATAGTTGTATGTATATAAGACATGATTTATTTCACGATTTTATGATTTTGGGGATGAAGAACCTCTCCTTTTTTGCGCCTTGGTGGAAAAGTACATGAGCCAAAAAATTGTGGGGCTAGTGTGAGTTTCAATGGCGTCGCAAGTCCAAAGTTACAAAAAAAGCTGAGAAATTTGACAAATTGCACCACAGCTGCTCAGAAGTTGCTCTTAGAGGATTAACATCTATGACTGACCCCCACTAATTTTCTCTACTGAACATTTCTTTCAAACATATTTATACCTTATCTTCAACCCTTAATGAGGCTCCCATACAAAATCATCGTTTTTATAAAATGGGCTCCAACTGCTCTCAGGTTGGTCCCAGATGTGTCAAATGTAAGACCAACACTCATTTATTTTCTCTACCGAATGTTTCTTTCAAATATACCTACCCGCTATCTCCAACTCTTAAGGGGTCTGCCATACAAAACTGGCCATTTTCTATGGAATTGGCTTTCCACTTGTAAATTTAGTAGTTAAGTAAGCGAGGAAACATCGTATGTCGGAAACTACTGAAACGATTTGAATGCATTTTTCAGTGATCGGCAACATTTTTGAGTACAAAAAATACAAAATTAATTAAGGTTCAGAAATTCACCACCAGAGGGCGTCTCTCATACAAACGGAGTAGTGAGGTTGTCAGCTTTTGGGTTTCTACGGAGGAAAAATCAAAATTTACTAACGAAACTCGACTAATCTCCCCATTTAAAATATAATTGCAATCTTAATTGAGTGTTAAGAAGAAATTATTTGATTTCGGTGAGAAAATGTCAATTTTTCATTCAGCTTTATGGCAGATACTCCTTGCACAGGACAACACTAAATTATATCTAATGGATGTCTAATGTGTGTACGAACGAAATCTGCATACAAAACATGGCTTGAATGTCATTCTGAGTGTTTTAAAAGCTTTCTGGGGCTTAGTAAATAATTTTGTTTTTATGAAAATTTATTTGCATTAAGTTTAAGTTAGTTTAACAAATCGTTTGTACTAGTTTTTGTAGTGTTTTGCAAAATTAATTAAAAAAAATTTATTGAGATTTCTTGTAGAATTGACGCTGCGCATGTTGTACACCCAACACTGAACACTGCCACACTTTATGCATTCAACATTAACCCGCACAAACCCATCGACACAGATTGCAGTCCCTTCCATTTCCACTAATCAACACTGGCCTAATCCCCTTTCATTTCATTACGCTGACTTTTTTAAAAAACCTGTCACCAGTCACCCCAACTACACTGCAAGAATTAATGCCCAATTCATACTATTTCATTCACAGGATTCGCAGGCTGAGGCCGAAGTCGCCGTCACCCCGAAAAATGTACGCAAACGAAAGACCACCCACAGCGATCCCACACATGGCAGCTTCTTTCTGCGCGTTGGCGCTATTGGTAAGTGGGCCACATATATTGAATTCTCAGCCACAATATCGATGAACAATTCTTCAATCTTCGCCCTTCTTTGCGACAGCATTCGGACTGGGCGCCATGATCTACATTGGACTCGAGTTTGGCTCGTTCTTTGAGATTCCGTTCGACTCGCCCTGCCACCACATACTGATCGGCGTCAATCCACTGCTTCAGATGGTTTTCACCTTCATGCAGATGTACTTCATTTTCATGAATGCAAGAGTGAGTACTAGACAACAACAACAACAAAGCTACCAACACAAAGCGAAAGCATTTAGAGTGCAGCGCAGTGGGTGCGCGACCAACTGAGCGTTTTAAAAAAAGATAACGAATGCAATTTCGATAATGATGCATTTTTATTGCTGCTCAGTGGATCGCGCATTCACTGCCATCTACAATAATAGTTTAGCTTTAACTTATGCTTTTAGGTTAATTCTTTAGCTTAAGTTTTGGCTTTAAGACTCAAACTAAACTACAGATTTTATGAAAAGCCATTCGGGTGAAATTCGGCTATTGTTAAAAAAACTAATTGACACTCTAATTGGCCAATCATGCACCAATCATCGCCCATCAAATGTTCATTTTTTCATGTTGTGCTGTAAGAATGTAAGAAAGTAGTGTGACCCTGTATGTGTAATCGCCTATTTTGAGTATATTTTAGTATAATTTAGGGTCCAAAAAGGACTTTTCAACGACGAATCGAAAGCGGAACAAAGTTTCTTTTATTTTTCTAATATTCATCAAAATTTAAACTGAAACCTTTTGACTAAAGGGTGAAAAGATAAAAAGGATAAGAAAAGAAATTATAGTAAAACAACGAAAAGCCTTTCACGACATTTACGAGTAAATGCTGACATTTACTGCACAATAGTGTCCGACCGAAGGTGGGTTTTTGGCCGAAGCCGAAGCAGAATATTCGGCATAACTAAAAAATTAGCCGAAGCCGAATACTAATAAAAATTCTATTAAGGAAAAGAAAAATGATAAAATTTAACCGTTCTTTTTTATTCATTTCTTTGTTCCACTTAAGAATTAGTAAAAGAATATATATACATTTTAGTAAAAATAACCAAAAACAGTTTCAGAGCTCCGTTTCTAAAAAAAACAAAAACATTTAACATTCAATTGACATAAATAGCTGATTAGAGATCATTTTTTTTATCGTAATCTTGAGGCCGAAAAATCGATAAAACCCGATATTTGATCAAATATTTCGAAAAAAAGCTAATTGACTTGCATTATAGGGCGAAAACCTTCGGTCAGCTAATCCATATTTTTTTATTTTTGTAAAAAGCGAAACTCGTATTTTGCGGCCGAACTCAAACCGAATATTCGGCCAAACACTAGTAGGCTTTAAAAACTATTCACTTGTTTACATTTAGTAACTTTTTCTCAAACTATAATTGAATAATGTTTTGTTGTCAATGTTCAAGTTAAGCTTTAACCCTTTCGCTACAGGTTTTTACTGGGAAAAGTTGATATTTTAAATTTACTGATTTAGTCTTCTGTGTGGTTATATTAACAAGATTCCATTATAATTTTTGTAATTTTTTAAATTTTTACTGGGCTCTGTTTTTTAAAGTGTTGTTATATGACAGCAACTATATCGATGTGACTGTACTAATACTTAAACATTACATTTTTTGCACATAACTAAACATAGAAAAATATTAAAAAATATAAGAAATATTATAATATAATATTTTATAAATTACTATGATACAATATATAAAAATCTATATATATAAAAGAGAGTGGCAGTATGTGTGTGATAGCATCACGGTCAAACGGAACGGCCGATTTTCATGGGGTTTGTTTTGTTCGATTCGTATTAAGTCAGTTCAGGTTCGTGCGAAAAGAAAATTCCGGAAAATCTATTGGAAAAGTCGGAAAATCCATGCGATATTTGACCGTGAATTTTGTACATTTTCAGATAATAACTTTGGAACCATAAGTCACACATCAATTAAATTCACTACGAACTTACTATTTAGTCATGTCCTTCGACAGGGCGAATGGGGCGAGTATTGGACAAGGGGGCGTGGCACCACCCATACAAGCCAAATCTTAATAATGCAATATCTTTGAAATTGTAAGGCGCACAGCATTGAAATTTGGTATAGCGTCGTCCCATAGATGAGTGATTCCACTGGTAAGATTTGATGGGCGTTGGACAAGGGGCGTGGCACATTTTTTGTGACCCAAATATTTTGCTGAACTTTAAGTCGCACAGCAATGAAACTAAGTGCGAACCTACCATTTATTCATATCTTTCGACAAAGGGAATGGTGCGGGTACTGAACAAGGGGGCGTGGCACCGACCATACAAGCCAAATCTTTAATATAGAATATCTTCGAAATTGTAAGTCGTACAACACTGAAATTTGGTATAGCGTCGACCCATAGATGAGTCATTCTACTGGTCAGATTTAATGGGCGGTGGACAAGGGGCGTGGCACATTTTTTGTGACCCAATTATTCCGCTGAACTATAAATCGCGCAGTAATGAAACTAAGTACGAACCTACCATTTATTCATATCTTTCGACAAAGGGAATGGTGCGGGTATTGAACAAGGGGGCGTGGCACCGCCCATACAAGCCAAATTTTTAATAGAGAATATCTTTGAAATTGTAAGTCGTACAACACTGAAATTTAGTACCCCGTCGTCCCATAGATGAGTCATTCTACTGGTAAGATTTGATGGGCGTTGGACAAGGGGCGTGGCACATTTGTTGTGACCCAAATATTTCGCTGAACTATAAGTCGCTCAGCAGTGACACTTAGTACGAACCTACCATTGTCTCCTTCGACAGAGGGCATTGTGCGGGTATTGAATAAGGGGGCGTAGCCCTGCCAATATAATTTAAATATGGTTCAAGCGCTATCCATTTCTTTACTGAAACTTAGCAGCAACATTGCTTATTTGAGGGCCTCGATTGCGTTAATCAGTAGCTCCCTATTCTTCCTTTAGTTGGGTTTCTTCGTCAATTTGCATCGCCATTGATTCGTCATCTCGCGTATTTCATTATAAAAAAACAACAAATGTCGTGCGGGACGAAGTTCGCCGGGTCAGCTAGTATAATATAAAAATAACATCCAAAAAACGTGCATACTATTACTTAAACATCAAATTTTCTACACAATGCTAAACATAAAAAAATTAAAATATATAAGAAATATTAAAAAAATAAATGTATATAAAATATTATAAAAATATTATAATGTAATATATGATAATAAAAATTATAATATAATATAAATATATAAATAAAAAATGTCTCCCATTTTTCTGCTTCTTCTTCCTTTACCATGCAAAGATATAACATTGAAAAAACGTGCATACTTCTCTTCTTTAAACTAAAAAATTCAGTTTATTAATTTCGTATTATTCCTAAAACTTTAAACTAATCTATGGACCAACATAATACTAAAGCGTCAAATTTTTTATACATAACTAAAGATCGAAATATATTGAAAAACATACGAAATAAAAAAAATTAATATATATAAAATAATATAAAAATACTTTCAAATAATATAATAAAATATTATATAATATATAAAAATATAACATAAAAAATAAAAATATATAAATTAAAAATGTCTCCCATTTTTTCTGCTTCTTCTTTCTTTACTATGTAAAGATAAAACATTCAAAAACGTGCATACTTCTCTTTTCTGGACTTAAATATTCAGTTTAATAATTTCGTATTATTCCTAAAGCTATTCTATGGACCAACATAATAGTTAAACATGAAATGTTTTGCACATAACTAAACACCTAAAAGTATTGAAAAATTTAAGAAATTAAAAAAAAAATAAATATATACAAAATAATATGATATATAAATATTATAAAATAAAATATAAAATATAAAAAAATATAAAAATTACAAATTTCTCCCATTTATCCATGCAAAGATGAAACATTCAAAAAACGTGCATACTTCTCTTTTTTAAACTTAAACATTCAGTTTATTAATTTTGTATTATTCCTAAAACTTCAAACTATCCTAAGGATCAACAAAAAAAATTTATTCTTGGACACATTGAGGGGTCAGACATCCACAAAGTAACATTTTGTAGCGAAAGCGTTAACTATATTTTTAACGAAAGGGTTAATTTTTTTAACGTAAGGGTTAATTTTTTAAAGCAGTCGTACCTCGATTATCCAGGAATCTTTAGATTTACAAATTGTCTTGACCATCTTTTCCAACACAGAATCGTCTTTTGAGTCTAAGAAGTTTACTCCTCTCTAGTGATTCCACAACCTGAGTCAAGCTACACTTTGATATGTTTTTACAGCACTCTTCATCCATTCAGATTTTTTTAGTTAACATTATCCATATTAAATATTTTTTATATAAGTAAATACTTAGTTTCCTCTCATTTGATCGTTGTAACGCTTTTGATTTCCATTGCATCGTATTTTGTTCAATTCATCATAACACCACCAACATTACAACCAAAATGTAACGAAATTTTGCAAGTAGTTGTTTAATGAAAATTTATGTACATAATCCCTTCTTTATGCAGACTAGGCCACCATTTCAGGTACGGTATTGTCATTTTGTACTCCATTCCATCCTAGTTTGTAAGCAAATTGTTTTTTGTTATTGTTCTCTCAGTTCTCTCTCTCATCCTAATGGCTTTCTACTGCAGTAATCACTCTCAGTCCAAATAAAAACGAAAGCATCTAAATGCATTTCTCCGGTATTCGCTTTAATTGCAGCTCAACATTCATCGCTTCAAGGTCATTGCTCGCTTTGGCCTCATGCACGTCGTTGCCACCAACATCTGCGTGTGGATACGCACACTGGTCAAGGAGTCGCTGCTCGAGATCACGTTGTACCATCAGCGGCGCGAGCCCGATCCCGAGGCCTCGTCCATTGCCAAGTCCATACGCCAGCACGCGCTGCGTCATGCCGGCACAGTTCTGCGCACACACTCCGGCCCCAATGAGGAATTTGAGGTGTTGGACGGCGAGGATCTGCTGCCCGAAAACGCCTACAAAACGGACAATGTGCTGTCGAAGCTGGTGCGCAAAACTGTCGACGGCATCTCCAAGTCGTTCGGCATGGGCGCCAACAACGGCAACGAGCTCGCCACGCTGCTCGCCTCGACCAGCACCAGCACGACCACCTCGACGGTGGCGCCGCGCCCCCTCTACACGACGCCCTCCTATCAGTGGCACAGCACTACTATGGCACGCAAGTTGAAGAAGTTTATCACCAGCACCACCACCGCCGCCACCTCCTCCCTGGGCACCACCTCCACCACCACACCCTCGACCACCAGCACCAGCACCGCCACAACAACCACGACCACCGAATCGCCCTTCCGGCAGCACTTCCAGCACTCCTACTCGACGGCCGCTGCAGCCGCTGCCGGCGACGATTACATGGCCTCGGCACACAGCGGTCTGCCGACCACGGCCGACAGCGCCGGCATCGGTTCGGGCATTGCGTCGTTCTTCAACAATCTGGTCTCGTCCACACCCAGCACCACTGCCACCGCGTCCACGCCCTCCACCACCACCGAGAACGCACTCAACGTCATGAGCAACATTTTCGGCCCGGCCATGGGCAACAACTTCCAGAGCTACTCGGGCATCTCGCATCCCGAAGCAACGGGCGTGGTCACCTTCGAGAACTACGAGAGTCTGGACAACATCTACCCCGCCGCGCTGTCCTCGAACATTGGCACCCTGAACTCGACCGCCTGCGGGCGCGTCGATATCATGGGCACCATTGTCTACGACTCGGCCCCGTATCTGTATCCCTTCATCATCGAGTACTCGCTAATCGGCGCCGTCGTGCTGTACGTGATGTGGAAGCACATCGGCCGCTATCCCGGCCGCATGAACGACGAGGACCTCGAGCATCGGCTCGAGGTGATGTTGTCGCGTCGTGCCGTCGCCATGGCACAGCAGGCTCGCTCGGGCCGCGTCGATTGTGTGGGCTCGTCGAAGGGTTTGTTCTTTGGTCTGTTGTTGTTGGTCGGTGCTCTCATCTGTCTGATACTCTTCTTCGTCTTGGTGCGTCATCAGCAGTTCTCGCTGCTGGCAATCTATCTGGCCGACGCCAGTCATTGCATATTGATGGCCTTCGCCGTACTCGCCATCATCATCGGCTTTATAAGGTGAACCACACACACACACACAACTCCCTCTTTTTTACTGTTTTTTTTTTTATATTTCCTTGACAGAGTTAAGAATTTGAAATTCCGCTGCGAGGAACAATCCAACCTCAATGACATCTTGCTGCGCATCTCCGCCTTCGGTCTGTTCACCTATTCGGTGTTCTGCATCATTGCCGGCAGCCTGAAGGCGCTCGAAAGCGAGCCCAATCTTCTAGTCATGACCACCGGCGCCGTCGCAGTGTTCCAAGTCATTTTGCAGCTGCTCTTCATAGCCGATGTGTCGCGCCGTCGCGTCCATCTGCCGGAGCACGACCGCAGCAAGCCCGGCCGTCAGATTGTCACATTCCTACTGATCTGCAATGTGGCCATGTTTGCTATTTACACATTTGAAGCTCAAAAAGTATTCGCCAATCCTGTAAGTAGATATGTACGTGAGCGATATATGAAGATATGTTTTACGCAACCAAACTTCAGTGTTCAAGTGTTACAAATTTCAAAACGAAACCAAAAACCAAACAAGTTATAAGTACACAAGTTGAAAGAATGTCACAAAACATAAGTATTACAAAATTTCTGTGTGTATGTTTGTGAGCCATGTTTATTGCATGAACTTTTCCCAAAGTCGTTTTAGAATTTGATTTTCTTTGGTTTTGTAAAATAGTTTAAAAAATCCATTAAGTTGTCCAAGTTTCTTTCATTTGATTTATATGAAAATTTCTGGGTTTTTTTGAGTAAACAATTTTTGATATTAAATGAAGTAGGAAAATTTTTGGGTTTTTGAGTGAGACATTTTTGATATTAAATGATATAGGAATTTCTTGGTTTGTGTCCAACCAAGAAAGATTTTCTTAACGAAATTTTGGTCCTTGATTACTTCAAGCTTCTTCAACTTATGTGAAAATTTCTGGGTTTTTTGAGGAAAAAATTTTTCATATTAGATGAAGTAGGAAATTATTTCCTTTGTTTCCAACCAAGAAAGATTTTCATAACGAAATGGTGGTCCTTGATTACTTCAAGCTTCTTGGATTTATGTGAACATTTCTGGGTTTTTGAGCAAAAAATAGTTCGTATTAAATGAAGTAGAAATGTATTTCTTTTGTTTCTGACTATGAAAGATTTTCATCATAAAGTTTCGGTCCTTGATTTCTTCCAGCTTCTTAAATTGATGTGAAAATTTCTGGGATATTTAAGTAAACAATTTTTCATATTTGATGATGTAAGAATTTATTGCCTTTGCTTCCAACCAAGAAAGATTTTCATAATGAAATTTCGGTCCTTGATTACTTCAAGCTTCTTCGATTTATGTGAAAATATCTGGGTTTTATGAGTAAACAATTTTTGATATTAGATGAAGTAGGAATTTATTTCCTTTGTGTTAAATCAAGAAAGATTTTTATAACGAATTGTTAATCCTCGATTACTTCAAGTTTCTTGAATTTATGTGCAAATGTCTGATTTTTTTAGTAAACAATTTTTGATATTAGATGAACTAGGAATTTATTTCCTTTGTTTCCAACCAAGAAAGATTTTTTTAACAAATTTTTGGTCCTTGATTATTTCAAGCTTTTTGGATCTATGTGAAAATTTCTGGGTTTTTTGTGTAAACAATTTTTCGTATTATATAAAGTAAGAAGTAAGAGTAAGAGAGTAAAGTTTAACTTATTGAAATCATACAAATCTCAGTGATTCAATTGTCTACAATCCGTAATTTTACTCAATTTAAAATAATTTTTTAATAGCATTTTCGATTCGAAGTAAAAAGTTGATATCATAAAATTTTTAAACTAAATGTTATGTTCAAGCATCTAAAGTAGTGAAAATAAATTTAAAAAATTACAAATTTAGTATGGAAAAGAAATGAAAAGATAATCAAGTATAGCAGTTCCTATATAGCTTTAGTAAACCTTTCAATTGAGCCACCATTAAGTCAAATTGGGCCTTGTTGAGGCTCTGTACTACCAAATGGAGTAAAACAGGAAAGAAAATCAAGTATAACGGTACATAGGGGTATTGCCAACAGTCTAAATTAGAGAGTCCGGAAGATCACTGTTTGTATGATCACTGTTCACTGTGATCTCTTGACTGACAAGTTCTTTGAATTCTAGTTTTTATAATCCGAGTAATGTGATTAATTCTTAATAAGAAGAAGAAATATTAGAAACCGAATATATATAAATATATATACAAAAATATATGTCCCACTGCTTTCATTAATTCATCAATTAATAAAGTCATCCCAATATTTGACAGTTTACGTACTCTTAATTACATTTTTAAGTGAATATGAAATTATAACACTATAGATTTTTATATGAAAGAAATTTCTCTGTTAAAATATAACTTTTTCTAACATAATTTGAAAAATTTTGTTCTTAATGTTTTTGTAAAGGAACTATTTGTCATACCAGTGATGGATTATTAAAAAAAAAGGATTGACTTCATTATGGTTGACGTCATTGATGATTTTTGTCCCATTTGTCATTACCAGTTCGTTTCAAATAAGGTCCGACTTCTTTGCAATAGAAATGCTTAATGCAAACATTGATTCGTTGTATTAAGTGAATCTCGTTCAATTCGTGCAGAACCCAAATATTGAGCTATTTTGCGAGTTAAAGATGTTTTAAGTGATTCTCAACTGTTGGACTACAGGACCATTCCATTTAATTATGGCTTCGATTTAGTTGCAAGTTGGTCATCTTGAAGTTAAAAAATCTTCAGAACATAATTGTTCAATCAATTAACAAACTTTTAACCAATTCTGACAAACTTTACATATCTCTTTGTGTGTCTCAGCCTCTTATCTTGACGAAAATAAAAGAGTAAAATATATCGAAAATGTTTGACATTAAATTAACAGCTGGAACAAAAATGCAAGCAATTTTCTTCTAAATTATATTAAACTAAAAGTGACTGTTATAAACGTCAAAAGTGAAAAATCATAAAAATCAAATTTATAAATAACAATTATAAATCTTCCTTCAAAACAAACCTTACGATGTCTTTTTGTGAAAACGAAAATTACTTGCTTGCCAAACCAATAGATTTCTTGTAGCCAAATTTTTACATGTTGCACACTAAACACAAAAGAGACACAATTAGAAATTTTTCAACATTTATTTTTTTCCCATAAATTAATTCGAAGTACACATCACTAACTACTGACTTCAAAAATTTCATTCTTATTACTACTTTAATTGGAAAAAATAGTTACTGTAGGTCGGATTTTGTGTTAATTGCGGATTCAAACGTTTTTTATCTCTACTGAAAATTTATTCTAAAATGTATTTTCGAGTTGTTATTGTGAAATTGGCTAAAAGTCAAACAAAACCTGAGATAAGTTGACTTTAAAATTCATTCAAGAAATATTTGTTTAACACTAGAAAGAGCATTGCGGTAATTTTGAAGGTTTTTCATTTTTAAATATCTCTGGTTTCTTTAATATTTCTAACTTTTGCTTTGATGCCTTTAATTTTTTTATGGTGAACATTTTGTTTTTTTTTAAATTAATTTTGTGAGAAATTAACCAAATCCGATGTGTACTTTTCGAGATATCAGCAGATATATTATGTAGTCTTTGTAGGCAAGGAAAACTTGCGGTCTTTCTAGTGTTAAATAAAAGTATTTGACTTTATATTTTATTATTGGGATGACATTATTTTTTGACTATGGATCACTAGAAGTAGTAGTCAGTGTCAGTTTTTATTTTGTAATTTTTTTATTTATTAGTCTGACTTTTTACATTTGGTTTAGATTCCATATTTTTCCACCACATTTTTCCTATTCCCATTAGAAGTGTTGATTGATTTAATTTCTTTCGTTATTTTGTTAATTATTACGGTTTAAATTTTGTTTTGTTTTTTCAAATATTTTCCCTTTCATATTTTTCGTAATCCAAAACTGTCCCACTGCCTTTATAGATCATTAAAAGTACATATTATTAACTTCTTTACTTTGCTTCAGATATTTTCCTTCTTTCCTTTCTTTCTTTCTAAATATAACACCGTGCGACAAAAATTAAAAAAATTTTTCACACCGGAAAAAATCCATATGGGCGTGAAACTAGAGACCAAACATAGTAGTACTGCGTACTCAGTTTTTTATTTCTACATCCTTTGTCCTTTTAAAAGGGCTTCAAAATTTTGAAGGGGATAAAAAATAAAAAAAAATATATACAAAATACTTAACCTCGTTAGAATATGGCGATATGTATATCAAATGAAAGAGGAAAGGCTCAAGAATTTAAATAAAATAATTGTTTATCTATTTGTAAAAAAGGATTTGAAAAAGGTACTTTGAATATTTTAATCCTTTATATACGTGAAAATTTACATCGAATTTTCTTGAAATGTAAGTATGTTAAAACCCCGAATCTCCTTGATCACGTGTCAAAATTTCATTATTCTCGTTTCATGGATTTTGTATCTTTTTATTATTTAAAATACTGATACTCAAATAAATTAGAATTTTTGTACTTCATTAGAATTGCAGCTTCCGCCTTTTTTTAATAACTTTCGAAGTAATAAAGTTAGAGTAATGACATTTTTACACGTAATCAAGGAGATTTTGGGTTTTAACACACTTACTTTTCAAGAAAATTCGAAGTAAATTTTCAAGGATATAAAGGATTAAAATTTTGAAAGGACCTTTTCATATCCTTTTTTTACAAATAGAAAAAAATGAGTTGTATTTACATTCTTGAGCCTTTCCCCTTTCATTTGATATACATATCGCCATATTCTAATGAGGTTAAGTATTTTTTATATTTTTTTTATTTTTTATCCCCTTCGAAATTTTGAAGTCCTTTTAAAAGGACAAAGGATGTAGAAATGAAAAACTGAGTACGCAGTATTGCTATATTTAGTCTCTAGTTTGACGCACATATGGATTTTTCCCGGTGTAAAAAATGCTGTCACACGGTGTAATATTCTTATTTCCCTCTCCCACACTTTTTATCACTCATTCGTTTTCTTTTCTCATAGTTTCTTATTTCGTTTATTCTTTTAGTCATATCTTCATGTATTGTCTTGCCTATATAGTTCAATGTTCTTGTAGTTGTGAATGCCTGCAAACTTTCCCCAATCGAAACTAATGTCCACACTTTTGTCTCCTCTCGTTCGACACACTCGTCCACAGGTTCAGCTCGACTTCTACGGCTTTGTGCCATGGTCAATAATTCAACGCGTCACACTGCCACTCTGCATTTTCCATCGCTTCCACAGCGCCGTCACACTAGCCGAGATCTGGAAGACAACGTACAAGGCACGTTTGGAGTAAATGGTTGTGCGCATTGCGATCGAAACTGCCAGCAGACGAGCGAGGCGCACTTGGCGCCACAATGAAAGTACCAAAAGTTGTGTGGGGCATGCGAGATAAAGAACAAAGGATGCAGAACGAGAATGCAGAAGTTAGCATTTAGAAAGCATGGACCGGCATTTAGTGTCGTACAGAACAAAAAGCCATAAAAAGCACCAAAATATTGTACTACATACTTTATGCAAAAAAAAATGAGAAAAACAAAAACAAAAACATAAACAACAAATTAAACAACCAAGCATGAGAATAATGAAAAATTTCAAAACTTATTTCAATGCAAGTAAGAAAAATTGTATAAGCAGAATTCAACTAGTTGCCCCTGTGGGATGGAGACAGACAGACACACTACGCAAAGACCAGTGATTAGCGTACAGAAGCGAGAAATAATGCAACAAAGAAAAAAAACTGCATTAATCAACAACAACAACAACAATTCATATTAATCGCAAATCAAATTGAAATAACATAAAAGGAAATATTGTATATTTTAAGTCTCTTAAGGGTTAAGATTTTATTAATTCTGAATTGTAGTTAAGTGAGTACAATTTGTAGATTTTCAAAATGTAATTTAAGTGACAGAAGTGGCAGATACCAATTGCAAATGCTTTATTTATGATTATTATTTACAACTACATACATACACATTTCTGTTATGCTAAACATTACAACAATGCTTTAGTGGCTTTATGCGGTCGGCAGCTGTGCAGCTGAGCAGCGGTGAGCGCCAAAACTACCCAACACTGTGCAGCTGTGAACCAATTGGCTATATTTTTATTTACTAAGTCATAATTTATAATATTTTCCCAATTCAAGTCCCATGTCCCAAGCGTTGTAAAAAGGTTTTCCTGAATTTTTTTTAGTACTTAAAAATGAACAGAAAATTCAATTTAATTGGCCGCAGATTTTGCAAATGCTTTGTATGTAAATTTCGATTTCAACCAAACTCGACCTATCGAACGATGTATTTGACTGTATATTTTTTGTTGATTAATTTGATTTACTCTATATTTATATATATGTAGATGTGTATGTATTGCTTGCGCAATTTCAAATATGTTTGCAGTTTGTTATTTTTTTTCCTTTGGGCCTATTTATTGAAATGTATTTAATGTATGATTTGCAAACAGTTGAAGAACATAACGTAAACGAGCAACAAGAGCTAATTTGTAAGAGAAGAACAAACATACAAACATACATACAAACAAACAAACAAAAAAATAAATACTAAAGTTATATACAAAAAAAAACAAAACCAATTCGTGACAAATTGTTGTTTATTTATTTTGTATGCAGTTGCTAATCGACATTTTTCCGTATAGTGCAGAAACAACTACAAAATAGGTATTTGAGAATAATTTTACCAAATAAAATTAAAGTAAACTATAAGCGTGTTATTTATCAGTATTTTTAATATAAACGAAAATATATATATAATACATTATATGAATGAAAACATTAAAAACCATAAAATACCACAAACCATAATGACAAAGCAGACGTTAAGAAGAACATTTAAGATGCAAATTATGCAAATGAAAAACAATTCTGTAAGAAATCAATAACAAGCGCGTGTTATAAGCTTTTCAATGTATGTAAAGGTTCGTCATTTATATACTAAACTATATACAAAGTGAAAGAGTTCAAGTTGACGTTGACGTTGGCGTTGACATTGAAGCAACGAAGCAATGAATTGAGACAGCAATGATCGATTGGGTGAAAACAACTCGAAAGGAACTAAATGGATGCTTGAGATGATCAAGAAATTTATTGACTATAATTCATATTTTTTGTTGAATTTAGTCAACTGAGTGTTTGATTGAATTGAATCAGAAAAGTTGAACGGCAATGTGCAATTTACATCGAAGTGATTCTGACAAATTTAAAGTACTGGAACTTTGATGCTTAATGAATGAATTCTCATATGGGTTTTGATTTGATGTATAAGCCGTCGTTCCATTTAGGATTTTGAAGCCCTTTATGAGCTAAAATTTCAATGGATTCAGCTAACGATTGAGTCAACCAAACTTCAAAGGCGAAATTTAACATCGAAGTGATTTGAAGTGTTTCTGACGAATTAAAAGTACTGGAACTTTGATGTTTACGTAGCCGTTCGACTCAATTTCCATGTGGCGTAGACTTTGCAGTCCTTCAAGAGCTTTCTAAGGACTCATCTAACGATTGAGAGACCAAATGAAGAGAGATAACAGTCGAGAGCAGTTGAACGTTAATGTGCAATTTCACAAATAAATAATTTGTTAAGTTTTAGGCGATTATAAAGTACTGGAATGTTATTATTGAAGCAATTGTTCAATTAAATTCCCATATGGTATTTAGGATTTTTAAGTCCTTTATGATCTGAACTTTCCATGGATTCAGTTAAAAATTGAGTGAGCTGAAGTTGAACAGCAATGCGCAATTTAACAATGAAATGATTCCCTGAGTACATAAACTTTGATGTTTAAGCAGTCGTTTAATTCACCGATGAGATGTAGAACTCTTGAGCATTTTATAAGTTGAGGTTACGACGAACTCAGTGAACGCTTGACTGATAAAAACCTTAGTGACAATGTGTGAATCGCTGAGTACTGAAACTTTGACATCTAAGCAGTCGTTCGATAAAACTCTCAACTGGAATTTGGAACTTTTGAGTGCTTGATGAGCTCAGCCAATATTCGATTAAGGACTATTGAGTTCTTTTTAAGCTAATCTTTTTATATATTCAGCTAAAGATTGAATTGGAACTTAACAATTAAATGATTCACAGAGTACTTTAGAATTTATTGAAGGACTTTGATGTTCATATAGAATGTAGAACTCTGGAGCCTTCGATTAGGCTTTCATTGGATTCAGCTAAGGATTGAGTGAGCAAAACTTGAGCCAGAATGTGTGATTTGCTGATTATTGGAACTTTGATTTCCAGTAGTCATCCAATTGTATTCTCATATGTAATTTATGACTTTTGAGACTGTTATGAGCTTTCTATGGATTCAGTTCGAGATTTAGTGAGCAAAAGTTGAACAGCAGTGTGCAATTTAACGAGGAAATGAGTCCCTGAGTACATAAACTTTGATGTTTAAGCAGTCGTTTAATTCCCAGATGGGATGTAGAACTCTTAAGCCTTTGATGGGTTGAGGTTATGATGAATTCAGTTAACGCTTGACTGAACAAAACTTGAGCGACAATGTGTGATTCGTTGAGTACTGGAATTTTGACGTCAAATCAGTCGTTCGATTGAATTTTCATATAGAATGTAGAACTCTTGAGCCTTCGATTGAGCTTTCGATGGATTCAGCTAAGGATTGTGTGAGAAATACTTGAACGATAATATGCGATTCGCTTTGTACTCAAACTTTCACGTCTAAGCTGTCGTTCAAATAAATTCTCATATGAGATTTGGGATTTTTAGTGCTTTATGAATTAGGCTTTAGATGGATTCACTTATCACTTGAGTGAAGAATACTTGAACGACAATGTGCAATTTAACAATTAAATGATTCACTAAGCTGACTGAGCAAATGTTGAACAGCAATTTGTAATTTAACAATTAAATTATTTGCCAAGTACTGGAACTTCCATTCAATTAATTGAATTCCCATATGGGAGTTTTGAATCCTTTATGAACTTCCGATGAATTCAGTTAAAGATTAAGGAGCAAAATGTGAACAGCTGTATTCAATTAAACAAATTAATCGTTGAGTACTGGAACTTTAATGTTCGAGCAGCCGTTCGATTGAATTTCCACATGAGCTGAGTTTTCCATGGATTCAGCTACTGAGCGAAACAAATTTGAAGGTCTCTGTGTCATTGATTGATTTCCAACATGGAATGTGAGGCTATGGATGCTGTCTGAAGTTGTACGATTGAAGAAAGTTAATGTACAAAATTGTTAAAAAGATCAGATTATAAAAATTTTCAGACTTTCATGCATGAAATGAAACTTATAGATTGATCCCCTACCAAGGCGACAAAATCGAGTTAAGCGTTAATTCAAGAAGTTAAAAACTTGGATCAAATTGTCTACTTGAAGATGCAGAAGAATTCAAAGTTCAAATGGATTATATTTTCTATTTTTTTCTTGGATTATATTTTCTACATTTTATCATGAAAGGGGCTTCTCTTACAGAATGACTTAAGGATTCATAAAATAACAAACCAAATTGCCAAATTCTTTGTTGAATTATGAATTGTCATCCAGTAAGTTAAACAATCAAATTTTTTGGTTCAGCTGACTTTAAAAATTCAAACAATTGTTCGTTCCGTATTTAAAGAAAATAAGTATTTTTCTTTTGCTTTGAATTGCACCACTTGGAACAATTAATCGATCTCTGGATCATGTAAAATTTTAGAGAGCCCATCAGTTCATTGCTTCGCTGCCTCGTACGCGTATTTGTAGCCGGTAGATCGATTGAGCGTTGCGTTGATCAGACGGTGTTCCCCAACTATTCCTCTCTGTATAGGTGTTAGTCTTTCCGAATGCAGATATTAAATACCAGATTACGCAAAAACAATATTGTGAACTCCGGAAAAGTAATTCGCATTGCATGCATTTCCTTCCACTTTTCATTCAAACACACACACACACACACAGACCCGACAAATTGCACTTTGCCAGAATGCAGAGACAGAGACAGAGAATCGGCACAATTTGTGAGCGAAAGAAAGAAGAGCAGCAAATGTGCTCATTGAAGTAGCCGCCGAAATCGAATGAATCGTGTCTGTCATAATCGAAAAAGATCACATCACAACAACAATCAACAACAACAAACGAGGACATCACATTCAATGCTTTGACAGTTATGCAGAAAATGTACGTAGAAGGCAAAAAATAGCAAAAACCACAACAATAAACTGTGATCAATTGACATTTGTTTTTTAATTTGATTTTGTTAATGAACAAGAACAAGAACAAGAATTGAACGACGCAGCGTAAGAAAAGAAACAATTTTGTAGCAATTATAAAACAACATTTTTTATATGACAAAAAACAAAAACTACAAAAATTTAAAAAAACCCCAAAAAACAATTAAGGCAAATTAAAATCAAAGTCAAGCGGTAAATAATATTAAACAAAAACAAACAAATACCAATTATTGAGTACATGAAATTTACATAAACGTGTAAGAGTGGCAAGAAGAAGAAGAAGAATAAGTAATATAAACCACTTTTTTAAATGTCCATTTTTGAATATTAGTAGTGAACTTTGCAAACATAAAACAAAAACAAATCGTATAGTAAACAACTGAAAATATTACAAGACAACAAAACAACTCACAAGCAAAACCAGAGAAAAGTGTTTAAATGTAACTTGAACAAAAATAAATGAAACATCATAAAAACAACAACAAAATCAATACTAAAAGGTACATAGAAGCATTTAAGGTAAACGGAGAGAAACCAAGCAGAATGTTATAGAACCAGAGCGAATATTTGATCTATGCGAATACCAACCCACCAATTTCAAAGTATTACACACACACATACAAGCATTCTTACATACGAGGTATACAGTTACAAAATTGGTTTAACAAAAAATGCTAAACACATTTTTGAGGCGCTCAAAGTGCTGATTAATCACAACAACCGATGACAACTGTGACTCTTTGTGAGTGACTGACAACCAATGACAGCAAACACACAGATAAATTTTTCGCTTTTCGAATTTTTCTACATATTTCAATAACAGATCGAGGCAAACGCAGACCAACCTGAAGATTTACAAAGTACTGAAAGCATTCTACAACATCACCACCAACAAATACACTGAAGAAAATTGTGCTCAAACTGTGGCCCACTGTTGCCGTTTGCTGGCCGAGTTTTAGGCCGTTCGGTCTGAGCACAATGTGTCGTTGAACCAACACTGCCGTTTAACTGAAATATGAAACCCAAAAAAGAAACTGAAAATATAGTGAAAACCTACAACAACAAAAATATCACACACACAAAGCACATTAAATGTATACTTGGGCCGCCCACTGCGAGTGGCACATTTTGGCATCACTGACATTAGACTCCACTTGGGTTTTGGTGGGTCAGATGTGTGGCTCGAGGCAAAAGTTTGCAGGTAGAGCAAAAATACATGCAAGGAAGACAGCTGAAAGTGGGGCCCCTTGGAGCTTGCAGTCGAAAGCAGAACACTGCTTCTTGGCCAACATTTTTCAGCTACCACTAAGATGTATTCAAATCTGCTGCCAGTATTTTATGGCATAGATTTGAAATAGTCTGACTAGGGCAGCACTCATACAATCACACACACACTCACACAAGTCAACGCTGCCGCAACTTCGTTGCATTTCAAGCTCTGTTTGGTGTTTGTTAAAGTTACAAATGATGTTAAATATACACAAACAATTAAAACACACCAAGTACGATGAGTAAAGAAATAGCAGCCAAATAGAAAATGTTCTGACCTTTCAACTTCAAACTTGAGCAACGTTCAGTGTGGTAGTGAAGTGTTGGCCACATCAAGACGCATCGAGAAATCATGTCCATAACTCACTACAGCAAACAAATGTTAAGCCCCAAACAATGCTAAATACCAATGAAAATTCCCACAACAAAATAACAACAACAACAAATCAATTCAAGCGTAATGTAACATTTACAAAAAAAAGAGATGAAAACCAAAAATGAAAATAAAGCGCGCTGCAAATGATAGTAAAAATTTCTCCGCAACGAGTAGAAAGTTTTACTTTGCACTAAGATGAGATATTAACCCAAGAAAATATAAATGAAAATAATACCAAAAACAAAAAAGAAAACAGTCCGAAAATAGTTGCCCCACATTAGTGCGAATTTTTAAGTGAACCGACAAGCAGCAACTTGAACATAAGATTCATGGATTCTAATGATATACAAATACATACACATACATATATGATTCAAATTTGATTGTATTGATGGCAAAGTATGAAAGGTTTAAATTTACGATAAAATAGCATAGCGCCATTAAGTCGAAACCAATGAACGAAATACGTTGAGAGAGCGGAGTAGATTGCAAAATGGTATATAAGTATGTACGAGTAAATATGTATCTCACAAAACTCAACCAGCATGCGTACAGGCAACTGTACCGATCGACGAACCTATAAGGAAACACAAACACACACACACAGACACAACCACACACAGATTCACCCAGTTACAGCTATACATACCATACGAGTAACATAAAAGATATACATACATTAATGAGATGACAAATTGAGAGTAATTTTAAATTCGAATAAAGTAAAATTAATAAAATATAAAAAAAAAACAAAAACACTGAGACTTTTCATTGGTTGGGGGATTTCAGGAAGAAAGTTGAAACCAAGAATGACAAAATAAATATTTCTATATATTTTGTGTTGCAAATGTGACTCATCTGGTTAGTGCATTGAATCTTGGATGCCCAGATGGTCAATTTCGAAAAGATTCAGAGGACTTTTTTGCAGGTTTCAGGTTTTTCAGGAATTTCTGTGGATTTCAAGAAATATTTTGGTTTTTATACAAATAGGTTTTTAATTCTAATCAAAAATGTTATATTAAAAAAATACCTTTTATCTTCATTACTGGACACAAAAACAAAAACAAAAAAATCATCACAATGCACAGTAATTCGTTTCTTAGACAAAATTCAAAAAATTTATAGTCTCAGAATTTAACGATTTTGATGTCATTTGGAAGGTAAAACTCCAACTAATAAAACCCAAAAATATCTGTGCAAAAAAGAAGAAGAAGAAACGTTTTATCTTCATTACTGGACACAAAAACAAAAAAATCATTACAATGCACAGTGATTCGTTTTACAGACAAAATTCAAAAAATTTGTAGTCTCAGAATTTAACGATTTTGATGTCATTTGGAAGCTAATACTGCAACAAAAAAAAACCAAAAATATCTGTGCAAAAAAGAAGAAGAAGAAACGTGTGTGCAAGAGCTGCTCAAACCGAAACTTTCTTCACAAAAAAATGTAAACACATATTTTCTGTTTTTAGGTATATTGAGTAAAAAAAATCATAAAAATTCATAGTTAGCAAGAAGTTACTAAAACTTTCAATATAAGTAGATCAAGAATTGATGTAAGTTTTTTCGCTTCTAATGTTTTTTTCAAAATTTGTAAAAAACTCTATTGAGTAAAAAAAATCATAAAAATCATTAAAAAATGTTTAGTCTCAGAATGTAACCATTTTGATGTCATTTGGAAGGTAAAACTCCAACTAAGAAAACCCCAAAAAATCTGTGCAAAAAAGAAGAAGAAGAAAAGTGTGTGGAAAAGCTGCTCAGAGTCAAAACTTTCTTCACAAAAAAATTTAAACACATATTTTCTGTTTTTAGGTCTATTGAGTAAAAAAATCATAAAAATACATGATTAGAAAAAAGTTACTAAAACTTTCAATATAGAATTGATTGATAAGAATTGATGTTTCCTTTTTCGCTTTTAATGTTTTTTTCAAATTTTTAATGTTTTTTCTACTCTATATTTAACCCTTCCGACCCCGAATTTTACCCTGTGTCTCGATATTACTTTTTGGAATTTAAATCATGAAACACCTACCTAAGAAGTCTGCACACGACATTTGAAGTCGCCACGCCTCTTTGTTAGTGTTCTAGAGCTAGTTTACTCTTGAACAATTTTAGCTTAAAACGGGTTAAATAAATTTTGTATCAATATTTAAAAAAAATTATATAATATTTACGGAAAAATACAAAATTACCACTTTTTTGATTTTATTTAACCGTTATTAAAGAAACAGGGTTTTGATCAAACGCCCCCAATTCGTAGACTTCAATTAAAACACAAACTTTCCCTGATATCGCTACAAATTATTGGAAATCATTTTGGGGATAACAGTAAAATTTTTGTAATCTGCTTTGATTTCACTTCTAAAAATATTAATTTGTTGTTGTTGTTTGTTAAATTAAGTATGTAAAAGTATGTTCCTGGATTTTTTTAATTTCAAGAAGCATTTTTTCTTTGTCGGATAATGTAATTACATCCTCCGATATCTTCCGATCTCAGAAAATAATTCTATTTGAAAAGTGGCCTAAACACCTATTTTTCAACAAAATATTTTTTATGTATCCCTGAAAGTATGCAATCAACATGAAAAATTAAAAAACCTGCACAAATGCAGAACATTCATCTATTGTTACCTTTTTTATTGCAAATCTAAAGGGTCCCGATACCATTTCAGTTACTGTTTGCAATTATCAAAGTTGACGTAATTGATTAAATGTAAAATCTGACAAATCTATCCCACAGACTTGTTGCTATAGCTTTCCAAATGTGACGAAAATTGCAAGTTTAAGTCTCAGGCATTGCCGAACTATAAAAGTTTAAGAAAAACAAAATTTAGATTTCAATTCAGCAGATCATGATTAACTAGCATAACAAATTTTATTAAGAACAGACCACTCCTTCTAATTTTGTCCCGCGGTTGCATGGAATCAAAACACTGCAAAGCTGCCATTATTTTTATTTTTTTTTAAATTCGTTGATTTTTGTATGAATTTCTTCAAATCATTCACACATTTGCAACGTTATAAGCGAGTTGATCTTTTAAACGGGAAATACATTAACCGGGAATTTAGTTTAAAATTCTATAGGTTAAGTTTTGCATTATACTCCTTCAGCCGATTTTAATGCTAGAGGGCACAGATTTTTTTTTTTTTTAACTTTTTGGAGACCCTGTTTGGGTTTGAGTTTATAATGCAAATAAGGAGTTTCACGATCAAATGAAAATGCCGTGAGACACCAGTCTCCCCGCAGTAACGAAAGGGTTAAGTGCTGGTAATGTAGAAGATACTAAATAACATTTAAATTTTGTTGTTGTTGTAACGTTTTGCTCGTAGTTTCACTTTAGAGTCAAGCGCGCCATCTAGCGATTAGTTAGATAGACATAACCTCAAGTTGGGTCTTTCCACCAGCAAGTGGTTGGCAACGCGATAAAGTATCTTCGAACGCTACCCACAGGTGGCGAATAACTGAGACACAAATTTGACTTTACTTTGGTTTTGATTTTCTTTGCTTCGACACTGTTTGGCAGTTAAAACGTTTCTTTGGTTTTGATTTAAAACTTTCAACGTTTTGAAGATTTTGAAGTTGGCTTAAGGCCAGTGCCTGGTTTAGAAATTTGAAATTTTTGAAAATTGTTTTTTCCAGAATATGATAGTTTAATATGTTTGGAATTATGTCCTAAAATATTTTGTCTCTACTCGAACTCCTTCACGTCCAAACAAAGCACCGCGCTCTGCCTACAACTCCTCCGCCTCCGAAATTTTAAACTCGTTTCCTGAAAAGTTAGTGTTTTTCCATCGGTTCACATCATTGTTCGTAAACTTATTAATCGAATTTAATAAAAATTGGCACACACACTCTTCAGATGGGTTCGCGTAAACTGGACCATTTTGAGGCACATCGTTAAACAAACAAAAAAAGTACGCTCATTGTTTATAACAATGAGCGTACCCAAAAAGTACCATTTTCCGACTTATGCCACCATTTCCGGAATTTTCATTACTTTTCACTCAATTTAGGATCAGTTTACAGACAAATTAGTTCTTAACAGAATGCCATTCGGTTTTTCCAGATCTGACGAGATTTGCGAACTGCACGCTGGGAACCATGCAAAATGAACCCCAACTTCACGCCGCGATACGGCGGCCATTTTGTAACACAGCAGACAAAAAAAATTTTTTTTTACATGTTCAAACAATAAAACATTTATACCAAAAGAGTTTTTGACAACCAATCTACTCCTTCCTTGAAAAAAAAAATAAACAAAAACACACTGTCTAAACCAGGCGCTGGCCATAAACGAAGTTTTGCAGTTCACACTAACAACAAGTTGATTCACAACTAAGCGATTTTATCTGATGATTAGCTGCGGACACTAATAACAAACCTAGTCATCATGCAAGTGATCCTCAATTAGCGTTCATCGACATCTAACATAAATCCAATTTGAAACGTTACAAACAAAAACAAAAAAATCAATATTTTTACACCTAGCGAAATTTTGTACAATCTGCTAAAATTGTACAACAAATCACAACGTCAGCTTTAAAAGGAGTCGATTTCTTAAACCATTTACGAAAAACTAGCAGGGCCCGACGGCTTTGTATGCACGAATTTTATGATTTCATTAATATAATTTGTATTCATTTTATGAATTTATCAAATGCGAACCCATGTTTATTTGAAAAAAAATAAACATCTAACAAATCTTTACCTGGTCTGATGTTGATTTTCGAATATTGAAAGAAAGGCATTGAATTATTTTTCACTTCGAGTACTTTCTTCAAGTCTAATGTCAATGGGACCCACAAATCAAAATTTTCTTAATCCTTTGTGGACCCCGTCAGATTTTGATGAAAAGTACTTGTCTCATTATTTTTCATTTAAAGTGTTTCATCACATTTGAAGTCAATTAACGCATTAAGTCATATTTTCCCATACAAATCCTTAACCCATTGTTGGCCCTTTCAGATTTTGATTTTCGAAAAAATTAAAAACAAATTAATTATTATTTTAATTATTTCTCACTAAGAGTACTTTCACCAAGTTTGAAGTCAAAAGGCCCATAAATTCTTGTTTCTCTATACAAACTTTTAACCCATTGCCAACACCGTTAGAATTCGATTTTGAAAAAAGTGAAAAACTCGTGTCTAATTTTTTATTTTCTCTAATTTTTATTTTAAGTGTATTCATCAATTTGAAGTTAATGAACCCATCGATTCATGTTTTTCCAAGTCTTCCTGTATACGAACCTTAACCAATTTTTAATACTCTGAAATTTGGATTATTGAAAAACTAAAAAATACGTGTTGAATGATTTTTGACTTGGAGTATTTTACAAAGCTTGAAATCACTTTTTTCATACAATACCTCGACCCATGTTTGCCCCTTTGAACCCCGAGCTTCAGAAAATCTCTTCTTAGTGGAGGTTCTTTATCTAAAGTAGAGCTTTAGTTCAAATTTCATGTTTCAGCTTCAGCGGTGTACGCTGGGATCATCGAATCAGTCAGGACAAACAATTCTATGTATGTAGGTAGTCTATCTTCTCTACAGACATACAAAACAAAAGATTTTTTCAATATACTTTCTTTACAGACGATTTGGGTTTTTGAGCTTTCAAAATGGGTACTTATGAAATATGTTTTTCACAAGCAACTAAAGATGCCAGTAGCACTAAAAATGTGTGTGAAATTGAAATAAAGTGACGAAAATATAAGTGTGGATTCCAAAGGATTAATTTTCATGTATTTAAGAATTTGTTTTTAGAGATTTCGTATTGGTTATCCCAAATATTCTTCAGCGTATACCAATAAAAAAATGTGTTGATATCAAGTCAAATATTGACTGAAAGCATCGATTACTTTTCATACTTGTTATGAAAAAATATATTGAATATTTACTTGTAGCTTTAGTTATGGCGTCTGCCCTCCAGTTGTCATATTTTTGTTACCATAAAGGAAGGAACTTAATAATGGCTACAGGAGATAGTGAACCTAAAGGCGTGTTTGGAATAAATTGATTAAAAAAGCTATGTTTAAATTTATTTTTTCCAAAGCACACATTTGCAACTATTGGTCAATCTTCTGAGAAATCTATATAGATCCTATAGGGTCAATGAGGCAATGTCGACCACCTTCTCAATATATCAGTGTCCAATGTCTCAAACCTGATTCGGACGTACGCGAGGCAAATATACAGAAAGTGGTTCGTCGTTTCATCACCCCCCCCTAAACAGGACATAGAGTCAGACCGATTAATCGGTCGGAGAATCGGCATCGGCCTTTTTTGGCCGATGCCACATCGGCCGTTTTTGGTCGATGATGCCATCGGCCTATTTTTCTGCTTTCATTTTTTTGTTTTCATTTTTTGTACCAACGGGTTGTTATACCCCTTTTCAGTAATGTATTTTTAGATACTGTTTAATATAAATGTTTCCTAGAAATGTTTTTTTTTAAACTAGGTATTCTTAAAAACACAGATTTTCTCGAATTGTCTATGCATTTCGTCTCTTAATGTGGCAATCAGAAGAAGGGGTATTTAATTTTTCAATCTTATCCTTCTTTTTTAATTGGAAACATTTTTAACAGGCCTTTTATATTTTCGAAATTTGTTTTCTGACTTCTTCCCACTGCATCTGTGCAACGGGTCGCAATTTGAGAGTACAAATTTTAGTATAAAAATCGTAATTTTCAGTTGAATAAAAAACTGAATTTGTATGCAATATTTTCGTCACTATTTTTGTTTCTCTCAGTGGATAAATGTGATATATTATTTTTTTTAATACATGTTATGTTATTGTATTAGTATTCTGAATTCTCTTGTTATTTTATTTAGTTTTTAATTATTTCTTTTCTCGTTGTTTTGTTATTTTATGATGAATATTACGAACAATGTGTAATAGTTCCTTTTTTTATTTTATAAAATATACTGTTTTTTTGATTGAATTCATTCGTGTTATTTTTTCTATGTAATCGGCATCGGCCGATTAATCGGCATCGGCCAAAAAATTTGGTATCGGTCGGACTCTACATAGCACACTTTCAGATATGCCTTCGTTTTCTATGTGATTTCCCCATAGAAAATTACCCGTCATGAGGTCTGCCTCTCCTGGAGTCCCTCCTGCATAGAGACAAGAACCTGCGAGCATGTCTGAAGCTCACTTATACTTCTTATACTTCTTCGTAGTTTGTATTCCACTATCTGTCCAAAAAGAAATTAGCTGGTTTGTCAAGCTATGATTTATGGATTATTTAGGTTTATGTTTCTAAGTTTAAGTACCAAGTTCGTCTACCAACTTTCTTAGATACACGATTTGTATTGCATACGAAATAAGACAAGCATATAGAAATGTGGGAAGGCCTAAGTATAGATGCTTTGAGTTGGCAATCTTTACTATAAAAACGGCCTTAATACATTTTATACTATTCCCATTTCAATGCTTTCAAAGCTTAAAATTTTGCATAATCAATGTAGGCATGTTTTCACGTATTTCAAAAAAATCGATTTAAACTATCTAAAAGCACATATAGCAACACCTAATGACTTGTAGTTTTTTTTGTATTGATACACAAAATTAAAAATTCTATTATTTTCTAATTAATTTCACACAAAGTATAAACAATCAAATGTGAGCTACTAAAACTTTAGTGGGTGTGCTATGCAACAATTTTAATGCACTAATAAATCATGGCCTTTGTGTAGAAACGAGTACTTAGAACGAAATGAGAGTAGAGGTGGTGTTGCTATATGAGTAATTTTCAACACTACCTATCCTTGTACCGACAAATTGTATTTTATTTCATAATTTACAGTTTACTTGCACTTAGCTGAACACATGAATTTCCGGCTTGGCTTTGTGCCAAGCGTGCATACTAAATAATTAATGTTGTGTATTTTTTCGAAAAGGCCCAAGTTGTATGCAAATTTTTGCTTAATCATAGTTAATCATAGTTTTGTTGAGTTGAGTCTGAAACGGTACTAATAAAGTGCAATGATACAGCGAAGCTAAATATAACTAAATTTATGCGTTTAATTGCCAGGTGTACTTCATATTTAATTTATTGGGCACATTGTGTGTGTGTGTGAAAAGTGTAGCAACAATTGTGCCGCGTCATTTGATGGAAATCAAACAAGACGGCAAATTCATTGACAGCTCGAAAATTTGCACATTCGCCGGATTATGCCGCCAATCGGGCGAGATAATAGCACAGCATGTGGCCACTGACTTGTAAACTTGTACCACATGAAGCAAACTTGCAACGCTCCAAGGGCGAACTCTTCCGCCTGAGGCAGTCGCCGCTACCTTTGCCTTTGAGTACTGAATAACTTTGGTTTTATGTAACGTGGCATGAATTGGATTACCGCTGTGCTGACTGAAATGATTGCCAATCCAAAGACTTGCACTATTTACACAAATCATTGGCAAGTTGATTTGACAGAACGTGGCGGCTGTGATATGCCGCATTGACTACAAATCGACTGCTAAATGCAATTCGCTAATTGATGAACGACTGTCAATTATTACATATGTCACTCAATGCTTCACTCAAATGGAGCTCATAACTTGTGGCAATAAAATGAGAATGCAAATGGCCAAACGTGTGCAGTGATTAATGCGGCGACAACATAATTTGCCGATAAAGTTTATGCTACAAGTGGCAACTGGTCACCGAGACGTTCACTTTACCACTTTACCAGTTGACTGACTGCTTCACTCAAAGTGCCGCACGAGTACGAATGCTGTGACTCCTTTCAATTTACCGAAGAATGTCTTAATGACTTTTCGTCGTGCAATTTTAAATTATTTAATGCATGTAAACTTGTTTAAACTATTCAATTACGCATTGCTTCAGGCACCAATTGCTTCCCACCCGATGCGCTGACATGTTGAGTGAAAAGCCAAAGGTAGCAGTTAACCCTCTAGCAGGCCATTTTTGTATTGCTGTAAAAAAATTACAGTTGGTTAATTTCGTCATGAGAAAGACGAAAATGATATTAACTTTTGTCTCAGGCGAATAGTTTCGTCGCTAGGTGTGTTTAAAGGTAGCCCGCCTCCAGGCGGGGCTGCCGAAAATACAGCATATTCAGGTGCATAGACGCAAGTGATGAGAAGGTAGGAAAATCTAAAGAAGTGATGGTAAATGTTTGACAATGTTATTTATTTTTTTGTGAAAAGTAAAAAACAGTCTTTGGTGTTGCTGAAACACAAATATAAGTTGCATTTAAGGGGGTCCTACCATGTAAACGCCGTTTTTCGAGGCGTTTTTTTGGGATCTTGCAGAAGGAAAAGTATTCAATATTTTCCAATGCGGTTTTTTTTACATTTTTATTGGTCCTTTTAGTATAAAAAAAAATCGAAGTTTAAGAAATAAGTGTTATGCTGTAGCCACAGCACCCCTGCGAAATAAGGCCTTCCAAAAGTATGTGGGTTGATGGTACACACGATTTTGCAAAAACTGTTCGTCTGAAACACAAAAGGAAAGGTTTTTTACAATCTGCAGACTTGCCGCTATCGTACGGTAATAATTCACATAGGGTAGTTGCACTAATTATCGGCCACCCTCCAGTAACCGGCCACTTTCTCCTTTTTGCTCTTAAAATAAGAAAACGGTTACATTTGCTTCATATTTCAAAATATCATTTAAAACTATGAAGTTTTCCAAACACATGCACATATAAAGCATTTATAGACCATGAAAACTTAATTTCTTATAAATAAATCTTCATAAGTGAATTGATGTGCTGGTGTGCGGACAGGGTATTTCTATATTTTTGGTTAAAGTGCATGTGGTGAACAAATGTAAGTTTAATATAATTTTTACAAGAAAAATGCAGTGATAAGTGTTTGTGTAATTAGATAAAACTATGAGTAATGCATTATGTGAAAAAAATATAACAACATTTCTATATTTACATGAAAAAAAGAAGCGGCCGGATAGTGGATCACATTTTGCCTTGTTTTCAGTTACCGGCCGGGGCGGCCGATAATTAAAATTTGCAAAATAGTAGAAGTTTCAGTATCCGGCCGGCTTCAATTATTCATTCAGCTAGTATCACACAAGATTTCTAATACATATTATATACATATGAGTATGTAAAATTTTATAGTAAACAAGCTTTAGTGTGAGAAACAGAAAGATTTCCGACAAAGAAAAAATTAAATAATAAAATTGTGCAAATGTGGTTTTCCTTTAAAAAAAGACGACCTTCTTAACACAGTCCAAAAAATAATAAAAGATAGCCACAGAAAAACTCCATTTAAGGATAATAGACCTGGAAAAACCTGGTTTAAGCTATTCTTAAATCGAAATCCTGCATTGGCGAATCGAGAAGCAGAGAGTATTGCCAAAGCCAGAGCAATTGTCACAGACGAATCGATAAGGGGATGGTTTTCGGAACTTAAAAATTATCTGATAAGCTCTAATCAAGAAGATACTCGTATCATGGAAGACCCATCTCGAATATTTAATGTTGACGAAACCAGCTTTTCGTTGTGCCACAAAACGGGTAAAGTAATTGCTCCCATAGGGTATAAAAATTTATATCAGGTTACAACTTTTAATGAAAAAGAAACAATTACTGTTTTAATCACTTTTTCTGCCATTGGACAAATGCTTCCACCTATGGTAATATTCCCATACTTAAGGCCACCAGAGGAAATTGTGAATAGTATGCCAGGAAATTCGTTTCTTGGTCGCACCGAAAGTGGATGGATGAAAAGCGAAACCTTTTTCGAATATGTTGCTAATTGTTTTGACAAGTGGTTAGACGAGCAAAATATAAAAAGACCTGTAATTTTATTTGTGGATGGGCATAAATCTCGTAGTTTTACACATAAATATACATAAATTTGCATTAATTACAATTTTCTTTCAAGTGGCCGGTAACTGAAGTTTTTATGGCCGATTACTGAAAAAAGTGTCCGGATACTAGCACAAAATGACATTTTTCCTAAAAACGTAAATAGCTACAAAAAAATAGAATGTTTCCTAAAAATTGTATATCGTTACTGATTTAGAATACTATATAGATTATATATTGGTATATTAATTTGGAATACATTGAATACTTCGAAACATATGGCGAAACAAAGTCAGGAAAAAAGTTAAGTGGCCGGTTACTAGTGCCTTTACCCTAATTATCTTTACAATTGTCAAAATGGCGGATCATAAAAAAAAATCTAATTTTTCGGTTTTTTAAGCAGATAAAAACAATTATTTTATTATTTGTTTATAACAATTGGAAGCTCATCTTGTACCGAACGATAGCGACAACATTTACACACATTTAAAAAAAAAAATTATCAAAATCTGTCCACTTTAGAGTATTATAATCTCTAAGACAAAGTAAATACATCCTAAGCATCTCAGTTCAAGCTATAAACAAAGTTGACGTAAACCGGCAAGACCGCCTGCAGGCGCTGTGCAACATGACGTAAAACGGCAACCCCGCCTGCAGGCGGTCTTGCTTTAGGGGGTGGCTGTAGGTCTCCCAATGATAATTCTCATAAACAAAATCAATTATATACAAATACAAATATTGGTTTGCTTACTGAAATTTTCTGCAGCTTCAATCTCCAAGATTTATTAGTCTTTTTATTAAATGAAAAACTCATACTCGCGAAAATAATTATTTTCGTCCGAATTCGACAAATTCTCACTTCAAATGGGTTTAAAACCAAAAGTAGCTCACTTATGGTCACACAATTTATACCGTTAGTTAAAGGGAACTTTTCCAAATCATTATCAGCCATATTTAAATAAATAAAGTTCGTCGCCTACTCAGCAAACGCATTTTGGTGTACCCCGCCTGGAGGCGGGCTTGCCCGCTAGAGGGTTAACTTTTTACAGACCTGGAACGGACGAAAACTTTTTTAAATATTATAATTCTAGAAATTGGTAGAACCATATCTACCAGCCGTCTGAGACCGACCCCTGTTCGGACGATGAAGCTCAGGCAAAAAAGATGCTCGACACTGTAGAGGACAGAGTCTCCGGTAAAAGGACCCAGTTGAAGATGCCCTATCATCTCTGTTTGCAACGAACGGGATACGGTCCGGGCTTGTGGTGAATTTTTGTGATAGGCCGTAACCCGGGAACGGTTTAGCTTTTACGGGGATTTGTCAAAGCAAAACACTTAGTGGGTCCCTTTTCGATCTCATCAAGTGAGTGACTAGTTATCCGAAGCCTCCTGTCTCTCCTCCCTCCTATCTAATCTTTTTATCATGCATTGTATCTAGTAAATTTTTGTTGCTAACGGTATAACTATAACTAGTCGTCTCTTATGAACGGTTGTCTCAGAAGATAGCCGGCCTCGATAGTCCAGTGGGAAGCGCGCTGGCTTCTCATACCGAGGCCCTAGGTTCGAATCCTCACTTGGGCTGGCGAAACACTCATTTGCTTCTATCGCTATCCACATGAAGCAGATGAGAATGAATGAGAAGAATCGCACAAGTGCGCTCTTGGCAGGTAATGGCAAAACCTCCAAGTGTGAAGGAGAAAACTGCCAACCGCCATTCGGATTCGTCGTACCATATCGTTATCATGCAGTCAGCCATCTTTTATCTCTCCGATCAAGACCAAGAACTCTTCTGACTTCATTGTCTATTGGCTCCTTAAAACTACCTTCTGTTGGTCCACCTATCACAGTGCATTCAGGTAATCCAACTTTCAATCAGACCTTCAACCCTTGAATTGCTTATTCTAATTTTTGCCTCTGGTCCACAAAAGTCTTCTTCAGACCTTTGCTTAGCTTGGCCAGCTCAGTTTTTCCGTACAAAAATGTCCTCCTACCAACATCAAAGTTACCCTGTTTCCGAAGCGCATTTTATGTGGCGTTTTTGAATAGTTACATCCAATTTAGAAGTTACCGTCTACTGCTGTATACTTTTAATAACCCCTGATGTATAAGATACAGTAAAACTCGCTAAAGTACCTCCCTCTAACTTATCCTGTTTACGTAACCAACATTTCTGGGTACTATACGCTATGTAGGCTTAGTATTCAACCCGCTTAAGTATTCCCGCCGCTTAAGTACCTCAAAATGATTGCATTTATAGCAGAGGCACTTAAGCGGGGTTTACTGTAGTAAAGAGTAAAGTGTATTAGACATTTTATTTGATCAGCTTAAGTTAAAATCTAAAAGAGGAATTAGCTCGGCTTGTTTGATTTCCCGCTTTGAGGAAGATGTACCCTTCCTTCTTGTGTGGGCGTAAGGGGTTTCTGGTAGTTCAACCCCCCCAAATATATTTTCCATACGAACGTTTTGGCTTGAGATGCCCCAAAGTTGAGTACGGGATTCCCTTCAATATAAAATCCTTAATAAAATAGGCTTCTGCTTAGTTCCGTGGTGTGTCATTTAAGGTCCTCTACATTGTTAGGGCTTTGCGTACGTCTTTTTCTTTTCCTTTATGAGACTAGGTTTCTGAAGCTCATTTCGTTTCTATCATCTAACTGTGTATCGTATCGATCATCTAATGATCCGAAAGAGAATTTCGATGTCCAAAGGTAGGAAGAGAAGAAGGGGATGTCTCAAGAAAGAGCACCACAACATGGGAAATCCAACCCAATTCTAACTTGCAGTAAGAATATAGTTAGCATGCCTCTTGACTCGAAACTAATTTCGGCCACAATGAC
Source organism: Melieria picta (assembly GCA_964056695.1). Classification (NCBI taxonomy): domain Eukaryota; kingdom Metazoa; phylum Arthropoda; class Insecta; order Diptera; family Ulidiidae; genus Melieria; species Melieria picta. Next base: position 32,773,609 of record OZ057398.1, on the reverse strand, counting down.
CCATGACTCCCGAACCTGGGCAGAATAGATTTTGGTCTGTACTCATAGACTGAACATCCACCATAGTTGAACTTGTGTAGGTTGAGCTGCGCCAGTCAGTATCCAATTCGTACGAAAACAAGGTTTCTATCACTCGTCAGAGAAAGAGGAGGGATAGCAAAGAAACGAGTTTCAGAATCACTCAATAAGCTGGAATAAAAAACTACTTGTGTGCAAATTTCCTGGGTAAATCTCAGGACACTGGACAGTGCTAGAAATCGGTATGGGGAAGGATAACATTCGATCTAATATTCAGTTCGGTTGGGTCACAAAATATGGGTTCGAGCAAATTTGAACTATTCGACAATATGACCGAATAGTTGGCCGAAGCTTTTAAAATTGTATAGTTTAATGCATTTTCATGACGTAAAAGGAAGTAGTCGTATTGTTTATTAAATTTTTTCGTCAAAAGTTTCTTACGGGCTCCAGTTCCTATTATATTTTCTTCTACGTTCCATGAAGTTTTTGTTAGTACAAACTCCAAGGTTCACCAATGACAAATTTGGCACCCACAGGATTTCATTTTGGGGCGTTCTGTACAAAACTTTTGGGCCCATTACTATTCGAAACTTTGGCTTTGAACCCCCACAAATCCATCCTGCACCGCTGTATAGAATAGAATAGATGAAATAATAGAATTTTATGGGGTTTGTCCCCTACAAGTTTTTAGAGAACATACCCTAGACCCACCGACCTAATGAAGCTTAGGAACTCTCAGGAGCTTATGTGCTTGATGTTCTCTTCTGCAAGCCTCTACTGGCCCAGGTTTGGCCTCCTACTGCGACATATCGCATCGCAGTCCAGTATAATGTGTTCGGGGGTCTCCTATGCTGTTCCGCAGAGTCTACAGACGTTAACCTGTTCTAGCCCGATTGTATGCATATGTTTCCTCAGTCTGCAGTGGTTAGTTAGAAGACCGTTGATTCTGATTCTTCCTTACCTTCAGGCATTCTTCACTCCATTTGGGATTATAATCTTAATAGAAGATTTTCGACTGCCTAAGACCCGAGGCGTTAGACCATTGTTCTGAATTCCTGTTTCTCTCCTCAAGTCTTAGTGACTCTGCTAGAGTGTTTTTGACCAGACCTATGAAAGGTTCTGTTCCAAGGGGGATCGTGGCTGCCCCAGTTCTAGCAAGACCTCCTCGTTTCCGTCAATTCCTCTGGAACCCAGAGGATTTTGACCTGGTTGTATAAATGCACCGATGTTTGTTTATGTTACACAAACCTATATATCATCAATTTTTTTATTGAATAATAAAACCGATAAGATAATTTCATTGGAAGATTTTCATATTTTTTTTTAAAGTTTTTATTTGTTTAAATACTAGAAAAATGGCCAATATTAAATTTCCGTTTTGGCTCGGCTTTAAGTGTTTCATTTCGGTTGTAGTATGAATTTGTAAGATTACTTTTCAACATTGCTTACTGAATGAATAAATTTATCGCTTAGCCTCTTTCGGAGGCAATTTTTATTGATCGCATTTTTGTTGCGTTTTCGCACCACTGCCGTGCAACGGTTTAAAACCAGTGCTTGTGTTGTTGGCTGCTGTCTTGCAGCTTGCGGCCATTGGATGTTACAGTGATTCTCAACACTCCATTTCAATGGTTATAAAATGCGAATCGGCCACGCTATTTTGTGAGTTTGTGCATGGCTGCAACAACTTTTATGTGAATGATTGGCTTGCAATTACAATTCATTTTCAGCGTTGTTGCTGGCATTCAATGTGCATATATCGATTCCGCTGATTTGGCAACGATTTGTAAAAATGTCTAAAAAGTTTCATTAGCGTTGAGTGATATTTCTTTATTAAAAGTTGTGCTTTTCGTTCAAAGCAGAACGCGACCGTTGCGGCCAGGTCTGCAAGTAGAGCATAGCATTCGGAAGGTTACGTCTGGCGGCGTTAAGCAGCGCTTTTCGACAATTACTCGCATTTATAGAGTAGAAAATGTTGTGTTTTGTGTTGTGTTGTGGGTTTTCAGCGCACAGCGCGAACTTAACCATCGTTCTGGTTGGTTTTTCCACACGCAAATGTTGTTGTGCTTGAGCTATGTTTTTATTTATAATTTGTTTACGTTGCACTCGATGGCAGGCAATTCGTTGCCTGAGAAAACGATTGTCGTATGTGCTATTCAATTCAATGGAACATCGACAATTTCTATGCAGCTCAATCTGTGCGGCACAAGTGCTGCCAATTATTTAGTGAGACGGCGTGGTGTGCAGACGACAAACTGTCATAACTTGGAGAAGAAATTGTTAGCTATGGCAGCTGATGAAACCGTCTTAAAGTTAAAACACTTTTAATCGCGTCGAATGGCCTAACGGCAGCTTTGCATTAAAAGACATACGCCAGCAATCTAAATGGAGTCAATTGGAAACGGCGGAAAATTGTCGGCACTTTGTGTGTCTGCTTTTGAGGCAAATGCATCGTGCTCCATGCCATTCCGGCAACGCCTTACACGAACTGAATATTGATGAGGCATGATTAGTTGAAGTTGAGTTTGTTTCAACACTGCAAAATGCTTAATCAAGCAGTAGGCAAACTATTTGCGGACTACACGATTCAAGATTCAAGTCTACTTAAGGGGTTCAACTACTGGACAACGCCAAAAAAGAAAAACATTGGATTTTTTCTCTGCAACGAATAAAGCAATCAGTATAACACGTTTGGAACATAAAGTAAACATGATCTGCACAAACATTTGTTTCTCAATAAAAGAAACAAAGTGGTTATGCAGGTGAAGGATCGACACAGACGCTGTTATCTGCTCTAAAACATCTTTCAAATATAACCTAAAAAGAACAAAAAGACAGACGTGATTTCGAGAAAACAAATGTAAGGTTTCAAAACGTGAGAGAAATCGTCCAAAGCGAAACAAAAATCGAGTTCAAAACTTTTTTTAAAAAATTTCCAGCCATAATTCCTAGAGTTTGATTACACCGTACGACAACAAATTTTACACGCGAAAAAAGGACTTTAAAGGACTTTGAAATTTCAAGGACATGTTTATTTCAAAAATTTATTTTAAAAATTGAGCGCATTGTAGAATAACAATATGGGTATCAAGTGAAACAGAAAAATCCTTAGAATCTTAGAAATTTTAATCTTTTGGTCCAAAGGGACGAAGAGGTATTGAAAATGTCCTTTCAAAACTTTATCCTTGAATTTCCTTGCAAATTTCCAATAATTATTGGAAATATAAAATGCGCTCAATTTTTAAAATAATTTTTTGAAATAAATATGTCAATTGAAATTTTAAAGTCCTTTTAAAAAAAAGTCCTGACGTCAGAGAGAAAAACTAAAAACGCATTTTTTAAAATACATTTGGCCCCTAGTTTCGTTTCAAGTATATCGATTTTTTCGTGTGTTTTGAAATTTTTTGATTTTCGTCGCACGGTGTTATCACTGAAGAGATGTTAATGCATAATTAATAAATATTTTTCCTTAAAATAATGTAAGTTCTTAACACTAGAAAGACCGCAAGTTTTCCATACCTACAAAGACTACATTTTATATCCGCTAATATCTCGAAAAGTACACATCTTATTTGGCCAATTGTAGAACTAATTGTAGAACCCAATAAAAAAATAAAAGTCCTCAAAGCAAAAGTTGATAGAAATACCAAAGAAAATACAGATATTTAAAAATGAAAAACCCTCAAGATGACAGCAATGGTCTTTCTAGTGTTAAGTGAGTTGTATCATTTCAGGCTTTAGCAGGGTCCTGCGACTTTACACGCAAGTTCGAAGCCAATGAGCCCAGTAAATTAAGTTTGTCTTAACCCTTGCTGACCCTATTAATTTTTTGTGGAAAAATTCTTGTCTAATGTTTTCTTATTTGAAGTGCTTTCAACATACTACTGGACACAGTAGGGTGACATTGTATTTATTTTGAAAATTCTTTATTTATTCTTCCAAATCAATTTCATCCCCTTCAAAGTAATCCCCTCCGAATGCAATGCACTTATGCCAACGGATTTTCCAATCTTCGAAACACTGATTGTAGTCACTTTCCGGGATGGCCTTCAGTTCCGTCTTCGCTGCGGCTTGAATCTCCTGTATCGTATCAAAACGGTGTCCCCGAAGCGGTCTTCCGAGCTTGCTGAACAGCCAGAAGTCGCACGGCGCCAGATCAGGTGAATACGGTGGTTGCGGAACGATATGGGTTGAGTTTTTGGCGAAATGATCACGAATTACGAGTGCAGTATGGGATGGTGCATTATCGTGGTGTAAAAACCAAGAATTGTCTTTCCACAATTCCGGCCTTTTTAGGCGGATAGCGTTACGCAAACGACGCATAACGTTCAAATAATATTTCTTGTTGACTAAAAAAAAAATAATTCTCTAAATCCTTCGACGCGCGCAGTTTAAATTCTAATGTCATCTTATTTTTTGGACACAGTAGTATTTGAAGTCAGATTTTTATTTTCGAAAAAATTAAAAACATTTGTCGGTTTAATTATTATTTGGTGCACTTTCACGAAGTTTGATGTAAAAAAATCCATTAAATTATGTTTCTTCATATAAACTTTTAACCCATCATTGGCACGCATTACAAATTTTGTTATCCATCTAAGACAAAAAAGACCAACGAAATTGAGAAATAAAGCGAGAGTTTTTTAAAAGTGAGAGTTATTTGTGGAGAGTGTCAGATTGTTGTTGAAATGTCTTTGGAACAACCATGTTTTTGAATCTAAACTAGGAGAAGCTCTTGCTTGGGTCAATACTCAGGGGATGCGCTATGAATGCGTGAATGCGTTTAAAAAAGAATAGGGAGTTGAAAAAGAGTGGAAATATATTCTATATACTCATATAACGTAAGGGAGAAAGGAAATTTTGGTCTCAAACGAGCACAGATTTGAGAAGTGGAATTAATTTCTTTTGTGAAACATTTATCACGGCTGGCCGGTTTGGCTCAGCTAATTAGGGAGTTGAACCTCGAGTCTGAAGTTAACCAAATAAATTTAGAAAAAACTATTTTGCTTTCATCAGCTATTCTTTCGCCAGGAAATGAGAGTAAAACTCTGAGAAAAAGCTCCCAGCTTGCTGTTAAGCATAAAATTGCAGGTTCTTCCATTCATGTGAGTTTGCGGGCTCGGCAAATAAATTAAACGACGGCGGCGGTTTTGGGGTTCTGAGGCGGTTTTATTCTGCGTGGTGTTCGCTTGTAATTGTTCTTAACGACTAACTTTATAATTTCAAGCTTACGTCTAAGGGAGTAGGAAAATGGGAATACAGTTCATTTTCGGAGTGGGAAGAAAATGGGTAAAGGAGGAGAGAAGATAGTGTTTATGTGTGTGTGTGGGCGTGCTGGTCATCGGCGTGCGTGTGGGAGGGGGAGTGAGCCGCCGACTCAGAGATCAATCAGATTCTCCTCGTCGGCGGTCTCAACAATGTGGAACCCGCAGATAAATTATCACCAAAAGTTGTGCTCATTAGCCAGATGAGCAAATAAGCAACGTTCTGATGCCTGCGATCGATCAATAAGGGTTTGGAAGACACCTTGATGAGAAAGACGAAAGCGAGGTGAAACAGTTTAGCTTCTTGCGAGACCCTTGAAAAATGTTTGGACAATCCAATGAAACGTTTACGAGATTCGTTGTCTCGCTTCAGCGGAAGAAGTGCAGTGTCATCGAGAGCATGCTAACGGGACATTGCTTTACAGGTGTTCACGCGCAAAAGATGAACGAATGAATGAAACCCTTGGGGCACATTCTTTCTCCAGGCGCCTTTGTTTTGCGCATGCCTTCTCCAGTTGGCCACACCAAGAGATCATAGCGGAGACACGGCCGTGCCCCTCTTCGCCTCCAACTACCGCATCGAACACCTTTTTCGCCGGAGCTTCATCGTCCACACGACAGACAGACGGGGTTCCTAAGCACGACATTAGGTTAGGTTAGGTTATGAAGGCTGCCACTGTAAAAGACACTCTCGGAAACACAACCCCCTTCCTTCATCCGCTAGAAATGTGTGTTGTAACACATGTTGGAAAAAAGAGTGTTGCATGCACATTTCAAAACGCGGATGGTATCAACGCCGGCCTTGATAGTCCAGCGGGTAGCGCGCTGGCTTCTCATACCGAGGCCCTAGGTTCGAATCCTAGCTCGGGCTGGTGAAACACTCGTCTACTTCTATCGCTATCCACATGAAGCAGATGAGAATTACAATAATCGCACAAGTGCGCTCTTGGTAGGAAATGGCAAAAACCTTCAAGTGTGATAGGAAAATTGCCAAAAAACCGCCGATCGTATACGGCGTTAAACTGTAGGTCACCTCCCTCCCTTTCCCCATCCATTTGAAATGTGTATTGTATCACATGTTGGAAAAATAGTGTTGCATACACATTTCAAACGGGTGGAATTTGTGGTATCACAGCGGGTCATATATGTAGACCTAAGTGTGTCTCATACTGAGGCAGCCACTTCAACCAACCAACCCCAAATAGAGTGAAGAATGCCTCAAGCTAAGGAAGAACCAGCTTAAACAGGTCATTGGTCTTCTAACTGGGCACTGCAGACTGAGGATACATACGAGGTATGTCATTTAAGTAATGAGACTGATTTTATTGCCGCGCTGGTGGTAAACCTGCGACCTTGAAATTCCCTCCCCCGGCATCCTTCTCCTCTCCATTGATATATTTACCATCGCTCTAGCTTGTTTAGTTCGCCTGCTGTGTCGTGTTGAGTAGACGTGTGTTGGTGGTGCTCGTCACGAAAATGGAGAAAGCGTGAAAGACGAGGATCCTTCATAACGACAACGCGCCGTGCCACACCGCCCTCAGCGTGTCCCAGTATTTGGCCTCTAAAGGGATCACCGTGTTGCAACAGCCGCCTTATTTGCCCGATATGTCACCCTGTGACTTTTTTTGTTGTCTAAAACAAAATCGGTGGTCAAAGGAACCCATTTTGAGTCGACTACGGACACCCAGGCGGCCGTGACGAGGGTACTCGCGGACATCCCAGTCGAAGCGTTCCAAAAATTTTACGAAGTATGGAAAACGCGCTGGAATCGTTGTATAGCTGCCCAAGGGGACTACTTTGAAGGGGATGGCAGAGTTGTAGAATAATTTTTAAATATACGGTTTTTATGGAATCAGTCTCATTACTTAATTGTCACACCTAGTATGCATACAATCGGGCTAGAACGGATTAGCGTCTGTAGACTCGGTGAAATAGCAGAGCTCAATAAACCAAATAGACTTTTCAGTAAAGTTAAAATTGTACTGCATTGCTGGGACCAGTGGCGCAGGCGGAGGGGATTTTGGGGGTTAAAATCTTCCAAATAAAAATTGCTAGTTTAAAATAAGATTTCAAATTAAATTGGTCTCAAAAGTCTCCTCAAATGAACTCAGATTCAGACAGGAACCTATATTAGACCATAAAAGGTTTCAGCTAAACAAGTTTTGTGAGACTCCTGTCATGTGAAACTCCTGTACATGTATTTTGTGTCAACATTTTTGGAATTCATCTATGACAAAGTTTCCACTCAATAATGGACACATCGAACATGTGTACAAATCGGGCTATATCGCAAAACGAACGTGATTTATTTAATTCGTTGGTTTTTGTACTACATTCCATATTCAACGGTTGTGCTGGCAACAATTTGGCGCTATTGCCACCAGCTGTCAATTACAAAAATCAATCATCAGTTCAATTGCAACATTGTTGAAATGTGGCTTCAACATTTTTAGTGCGAATTCGAAAGGAAACGCCTTCTTTGCGATTTGCATTGACAGGCTTAATTACGTCGAGCTAAAAACAACAATTATTAATAATATTAATGACGCATAAATTGCGCCGTCAGCGCGCACCGAAAGCAATGATCGAGAAAAGTGTTTGCGAACTGGCTGCAGTTGTTTGACGTTTGTGCATTTTGTTGTTGTTGGCATGCGGGACATGCGTGAGTGCGTCTTAATGGCAGCACTAAACAATGTTTGTACATATGTGAACATATGTGCAGTCGTGTGTAAAAACTGATGTGTAAATTTATAAATGCTTGGCGAATATTTTCCGTTGCTCTTCGTGTGTTGTTTACTTTCTTATTGCCACAACGAGCAGTTTGCAATCTGCTTAAATGCTTTCAAAACGTTTACAGTGTTTACATGTATTTTTGAAATATTGATTATGATTGTAGATGCCGCTGACAGTGCAGGCTTGCAGGCTTAATTAGCTGCTTTAACCCATTTTTTACCGCCGTGTCTTTAAAGACACGGCAACTTTGAAAAATTCTGAAAATAACAGTTTCTAACGCATATTAAATATTTTTACATTATCGGAAAGCTACATTCGTTGGCTTTCAAACTGCGAACAACTATTTCCGAATTTTAGGGTTTCACTCAGTGTAAAGCTGGTACAAACAGGACCACATTTTTTAAGGTTTTTAAAAAATTTTTTTTTTAAATACAAAATGATTTTTTTTTTAATAAAACACTTAATACTGCTTACCAAAAGAACAAAGTTGTCATACAAATTATGAAACTTTGAGTTTTCTAAAGTTGTAAGCGTGTTCTAACTTGAAATATTTTGGTGTGTCTTTAAAGACACGGGAATCGCATCATATTAAACTTTCTCCTTGGTTGCAACTACTTCCGATGCGTAGTTAACCCTTTCGGAACTTCTTTTTTGTTTTAGACTTTAAAAATCATTCTTTTCCATTTCATTACTGTTTAAGCCTACATAATGAATAATCAAAAGTAATTTTTTTAAATATTGTTCGAAAAAGTGGTTTTTGGGCATTATGCCATTTGGCATAGAATGTACTTAAGGAAAAAAAAAATTAATATTTTTAATTATTAAGATTTATTTATTAGATTTAAAACAGAACTTACTAATAAAATAAGCTGGGTAGGTATATCAGAGACATATCTGATAGATCAGTACATTATTTCCTGGTACACAGATGGCTCCCTAACGGAGGAAGGTACCGGAATCGGGGTGTATGGACCTGGGATTAGATACTCGGAACCTACAGGAAAGCAGACCACCATTTTTCAGGCGGAAATATACGCCATTGAAAGGTGCGCTCACTTCAATCTGGTGAGGAAATACCGGAACCGGATGATCGCGATCCTGTCAGACAGCCAAGCGGCAATCAAGGCATTAAGATCCTACCAGGTATCCTCGAAACTGGTGTCGGAATGCCTTGAGAAGCTGAACGAACTTGGCCGTTACGATCAGGTATGGGTCCTCTGGGTTCCGGGTCATGCCGGTATTGATGGGAATGAGCAGGCCGACAAACTTGCAAGAAGGGGGCGTCTACCCCATTCGTCGGCCCAGAACCCTTCTGTGGTCTAGGCAAAGGAGCACTATCCATCCGACGAGATAACCATCCAGAATCAATACTGGGAAAATCAACCAGGCCTTGAACATTCCAAGATGGTTATTGGCTCTTACAACAAGAAAAGGTTCGACGAATGTATGAGTCTCTCAAAGAATAATCTAAGGATTATCACAGGTATATTGACAGGGCATTGTAGATTGAACTATCATCTAACCAAAACAGGGTGAACGAACTTTGTAGGTTCTGTTTGCAGGACAATGAAACTGCAATACACATACTAGGCATATGCACTGCACTAATATACAAACGAAAAAAGCATCTGGGTGATTTTATTATACCAGGTTCGAACTAAGTTTCCAGAGGCTTGGGAAATGTACTAAGATTCCTCTTGGATACTGGACTCACGGACGAATTGTGAAGGCCAAGAAGGGGCGCAATAGATCTTTTAGGTCGCAGTGCACATTCCCCGCCAATAATGACTTAATAGTTCACAAAATACAATAAAAAAACATGAAAAAGGAAAATTGTATTGCTTATAAATGAAGCGTGCAGCCACTGCCGCTATTCAATCAAATCAAAAATTTTATTTCCGTTGGGTAAAATCTATGCCATATGGTATAGTAAGAAATAAAAAAAAATCGTACAGCCTTGGTGAACTATATTTGGGATCTAACTTTTTTTACACTTACTAAAGCAATAAATACCTACTAGATTACTTACATAAAGCTATGCAATAAATTGATTTTCTAATAGAATAAATAAAAGTACGAAGTGATCTTTTTTTGTAAAATACGCAGCTCGATAGGAACGCGCACTTTCTGAACCCTTACAATTTACTGGGTACACTAATCAAAATATTTTTTCATTATTTGGTATAAAAAACTTTAGAGAAAAATACAAAATATATAAATTTATAGTATCCACAAGATTTTTGACCTAAAACAGGCACTGAAAAGAAACTATGCCATATGGCATAGAATAACCGAAAGGGTTAAATGCTTTCAAAACGTTTACAGTGTTTACATGTATTTTTGAAATATTGATTATGATTGTTGATAACGCTGACAGTGCAGGCTTGCAGGCTTAATTAGCTGCTTTAAGTGCAACCGACGATCAACTGGGAACGGACACGTACCACGGACCAGTTGTTGTCGATGAGCGCTGCTAATTCAATCAGGAAAACTGTGAACACTTGTTTGCATTCGGATGCCACGGCGGAAATTGTTGTCGCTGTTGCTACCGTTGTTGTTGTTGTAGTTGCATTGGCCATTAGACAATGCGACAAAGGCTGCGGCATATATCTGACGGCGATTGACGTCTGTTTTTGCCAACTGCGACTGCGACTCCCAACTGCGACTACAGTGGAGTGCCCTGGCATTGTCATTGAACTTGACTTTGCCAGCGTTGTTTACCACTTGAGCGCACGTCTGTCTGTCGTGCTGTCTGGCTGCAATTACCCACACCCGCTCCGCGAGGCCTCGCGCTGCTGTTTGCGTGCTGCCATGTTGGCACAATTTGAAAAGTGTTTGCCGCGAAATTCATTGCGGAAAAACAATGCAAAGACACAGCAGCTGCTTGCAGATTTTCACCGCAGCACGTACGACTACGTCTATGTGAATGTTTTTCTTTCTAACAATACCAACAACAACAACAACAACAAGCATTAGCAAATCACATTTCATGCTCGTTGCTTGCATCATACACGAAAATGCGATAATATTGTGGCGCGTAATTTTTTTGCAGCCATTATTGCGCCAATAATTAATTTCAATATAATCTGGCTGCCGAAATCACTCATTGCAACAATTTCTACTAAAATGCTGCAAACACATTTTTGATGCAGTCGTTTCGGGCTACTAACTTTTCAGCGCGCAGATCACTTTGGCCAATACAACATTTGCATTTACTTATTAATTGCTCCATTGGCGGTTATTGCTTTGCTACTGTAATAAACCAGTGTTGTTGTTGTTGTTTGTGCTTTTTGCTTTGTCTCCTTAAAATGTGATTAATGACTTTGTACGTTGTTGTTGTTTGTATTGTTGTCGTTTGTTTAGCTCACTCAAATCGCATGCATTGTATTTCTTTTGAGTTATAGTCGACCATCGATTGTAATTAACACCAAATTTTACACAACTGATGGTGACAAAATAATAACAATAAATAAATAATGTTAAAAAATAAAAAATTAATAAAAAATTAAATTTAAAAAAAAATTTAATAAAGAACACTTATTGACTCTAAATTGTACAGAATTGCAATAATCAACATTGTGTTTCAACAATTGACTCGACTTTGCGTTTTAACTGTCAAGTTGCGTGTCCGTGTTGTGAATTAGACAATCAAATCTCAAATTGCCTAAATTTGTTTGGTACCACTTCTGTGATTTGTATTCAGTTCGCATAGCGACAAAAGTTGACAAGGCTTGTTACAGGTTCTAATTGATTGCTGCTGCTAGTAGATTCAGAATTTGACGAATAAGTACCGGAAATATTTTTTTTAATAAAAAACGTCATAGCGATTGAAATTCAATCGATTAAGGTTAATTATCGATTAAGAGTAAATTTTTGTTAACCCTTTCACTACAGGTTTTTACTGGGGAAAGTTAAAATTTTAAGTTATACGTCTTAGGCTTCTATGTGGTTATATTAGCAACATTCCATAAGAAATTTTTAAATTTTTATACTCGGACCCCGTATTTTAAAGTGTTTTTCTATGAGAGCAACCACATCGTTGTGGCTGTAATAATTACTTAAACGTAAAATTTTTTATGCATAACGAAAATTTGAATATTTCTTCATTTACTTCAACCAAAATTAAGAAACAAAAAGTATCTAAATTGAAAGAAAACGTAAAATTAGAAAGTTCTCTAATTTTTCTGCTTCTTCTTCCTTTACTACGTCAAGATATACTATTAAAAAACGTGTATACTTTCTTCTTTAAACTTAAATATTCAGATTATTAATTTCGTATTTTTCCTAAAACTTCAAACTATTCTAAAGACCAACAAAAAAATGTATTCTTGCAACCATAGAGGATGGAGACATCCACAAAGAAGCATTTTGCCATATGGCAACACAATAGCGAAAGGGTTAACAAATGTGTCTGACTTAAAGTAAAAAGTCACATAAAAATTCCTCTTATTTTTTCAGCTTTTTCTTATTTTTTACTATGTAAAGATTTAATGTTCAAAAAACGTGTACACTTGTTTTCTTTAAATTTAAATATTCAATTTATTCATTTTGTATTATTCCTAAAACTTCAAACTATTTTAAACACAAAAAAAATTGTATTTTTAAAACCATAGGAAATTCAACGTCCATAAAGTAGCATGTTACCATATGGGAACAAAATAGCGAAAGGGTTAATAGAAAAAAATTAGAAAGCACACCTTGAATCCGGGCTTTACTTTTCCTCACTACCTCAATGCTTTAAAAGAGATAATATCTCATATAATGACTAATGTTCTGTAACCTAATGATTTCTTAACCCTGTCCGCAAATTTGTACGATATATCGTACAATTTTATCGACGATTTTTTATTTGACAGCGAACGAACTTTTTATGCAACAGCTTTTTAATTTTATTTAAGTAGGCTGTGTTGTATCATTCCGTATAAAAATATATATCATAATAGCGGTGGCTACACAGTATGAGTGAATTTTGTAAGCAGCTTTTTGCAAGAATTTGAAAAACCAGCAAATGACGGTACTTCTGCGTAGGAATTTTTAAATATGTAATACTTTTTGGTACCAAAAAGCTAAACAATTTCAAAGTTTGAATCTCAGATGATTTATAAAACTTATTAAATTTAACATTTTTTGCGTCTAAATATTTTTCCCGAGTCTTTAAAAAAATTGTACGATATATCGTACAAATGACCACAAGGGTTGCAAAGCTTTGTACGATATATCGTACAAATGGAAAGCAAAGGTTGCAAGTTAAGTTTGCATTTTTTTAAGTTATAGGTTTGGTAACAGATTTTTTGCGTTTGTATGCCTGCCACGCCCATCTGTAAACCACGTGACTAATAAAAGTCGACTATTCGGAATTTTCGATTAAAATTAAAAATTACTAGACGATTTTGTGTTTTCCTGGGCAGACACGGGTTATGTGAGGTTAGACATGCGTACTTGCCACTCCCACTACGATAAAAAGAATCGGCTATATTCAGTATCTTTCTGTAAAACTCTACGAATTTTAATTGATTCTGTGTTTTATTGAGAGGAAAAGGGCTTTGCAACAACAACAACAGTTATATAAGGCCGAATAAATGTGAATCAATTGTTTTTATATTTATAATTTTTATAAACTTCGATCAAAATGAAATCACGTTTTGATTTTTTGTTGTTATAATTTATGTTTTCTATCAAAAAAATCAATGAATTGTTCATAAAACTTAAAAAAACGAAACCAAAATTTCATGAATTTTTACTCCTTTGCGGACCATTGTACGATATATCGTAAAAAATTGATTGAGCTGTAATTCTCAACCTAAATGATTTTTTTTATATTTTTTTTATTTTATTGCTAAAATGTTCAACGAGAGTCAATATTTTGAAGGAAACATTTTTATCTCAAGAAATGTGGAAATTTACCGGAAAGGGTTAAGTGACCCGTTCAAACTCATCATCGTCATCATTCAATTGGCCACAAACAAATTTTTCCTTCAATTCTAACCTCACAACGGGCGTGTGCCAAAGGTAAATTGCAAGTGTTGTGACAGTTGTCACCAATCGAAACACCTGCAAATTTTAATACTCCAATTTGGCAACTCTGACGAACGCCTGTCACACGCTTCTTGGATGGTGGCCAAGTGTTGCATCTGAACTGTCGCTCGAGAAATACCCAGACGCAATGCCAAGCTGACTGGACAACAACTGGAATTGTCACCATCGAAATGCACGTGCAGAGCAAATTCAATTAGTAAAAACAGTAAGTGCGAGCATAATTTTCAGCTTAAGCGCCATAAGTGCAGCGCGCCCATAAATCAAAACACAGCGTCGTTGCAACGCCAGAAAAACTGGGTCGACAACACAATTTACATTTTCGCAAAGTGCACCGCGATACGAAATTAATTTGGCGTCGAAATGTGAGAAATCGTAGGGATCGCGCAACATTATCGACTACGCAGAAAATTTTGCAATTTGCACGACGATGGCGACACAACCGGAGTGGGCTGCTGTGCTGTTGCAATGCCAGACATGGTCATAATTGAGTCTGATGTGGCGGCGTGCCGAGGAAGAAGCAGCGCGCAATCGATGACACATCAATCATCAACAACCAATCGGCGATTATTACTCGCAGTTGCAATTACAAAACGGAAACCGAACCAGCCAAATGCAGACAGAATTTCTACACGAAATAATGCGTTCGTATGTTGACTGATTAGAATTTGACGCACATTGGCGCGCAGCGGCACGCACGCATTCACACGCAGCCGCACGGTTAATGAAATAATAATGAAGAAAAAAAGGCAATTAAAACGCTTTTGCACTGCTTGTGGCCATAAATGCGGCGGAAAAGCGAGCGACTGCAGGCGCTCAGCTGTCAATAGCCGGCAGCAATGGATGCCCGCTTGGCTGCCAATCGCAATTGTAGCAACGGCAGTCGCAACGACAGTCGCAACGGCAGTCGCAGCGGCAGTTGCAGTCGCCGTGTTGGCAGTGTTGGCGGCTGTCGTTGCTCGAAACAATGTGGTTCGGCCGTGCGGTGGTCCCAGCAGTCGAGCGCCAAGTAAGATTGTTAAAAGTTCGTCCAAAGACACAAACACCGTCGTCGACGACGACGGCGGCGGCGACGGCGCAAGTGGCTAATAAAGTTTATAAAAATCGCAGTGCGCCACATAACGGACAACAGTCGCGTGCTGGCGTCCTCCATGTTGGCAGCTCATTTCGGTGCTTCGGTTTCGGTGCTCTACTTGCTGCGAGAATAAAAAGTGTGCGCGTTGCATTGCTGGTGCGAGGGAAGCGGAAGTGTGAGGGACGCGCGTGTTGTTGTGTTGCATCCTTGAAACATAAATAATTACTTGCATCCTTGAAAAATTCGGCAAACATAGTCGAGAACATGAATTATTGCATCGGATGTTTGTGCTGGCTTGTGGCCTTCGTGTGGCATCTGCAGGTGGCGCGTGCAGCCTACAAGCTGCAGGAACGTTACAGCTGGACCCAGTTGGACTTTGCTTTTCCCAATCAACGGCTGAAGGAACAGGCGCTCGCCAGTGGCGATTATATTCCACAAAATGGTCTGCCGGTGGGTGTTGAGCACTGGGGAAATCGGCTGTTTGTCACCGTTCCACGCTGGAAGGATGGTAGGTGGACATTTTTTTTGAAAAAAAAAAACTTCAAGTGAATAAAAATATTTTATAAAATCGAAGAAAATTCGGCTGTTGAAGAATGGAAGAAGGATATTTTTTGGAAAAAAAATTAAAGAGAATATGAATATTTTATAAAATCGGTGGAATTCAACTGAAAATGAACTGACTAGAAAGATGTAGGTGAACATTTAAAAAAACTTAAAGTAAATATTTTATAAAATCGGGAAAATTCCGCTGTTGAAGGATAGAAGAAGGAATTATTAAAAAAAATTAAAAATTAAATATTAATTTGAATGGGGGGAAATCGGATGTTGAAAAATGGAAGAAGCACATATTTTGTAAAAAAATTAAAGAGAATACAAATATTTTATAAAATCGATGGAATTTAATGGATTTTTACACTAAAATGTGCTCTAAGTCTTAAACGGTTGGAGATTACGTTTTAATTATTTTTGTGGAGAATGAGTACATTTGAAGCTTTAATTTACGTTAAAATAATTAAAAAAAAAAGTGTCGAAGTTACTCAAACATCGATGTGAAATTTTCACTTCCGGTTTACTATACGTAAAAAAATTAAAATTTAGAATTCGACAAAAACAAAAAAACAACACCTTTTTTACTATCAGAAACAATACTTTTTAGTTTTTTTTACAAATTAATTTATGTAATTTTGTGTAAAAATCCATTATTTTCAGCTATGTGTATGTACTGTATGTGCTCTAAGTCTTAAACGGTTGGAGATCACGTTTTAATTTTTTTTGTGGAGAAGCTTTAATTAACGTTAAAATGAAAAAAAAGGTGTCGAAGTTACTCAAATATCGATTTCAAATTTTCACTTCCGGTTTACTATACGTAAAAAAAATTAAAATTTAGAATTCGACAAAAACAAAAAAACAACAACTTTTTTTCTATAAGAAACAATACTTTTTAGTTTTTTTTACAAATTAATTGATACAGATAATAAGCATCCAAAAGTGCATGACTTTCTGTTTCGTCAATTTTTAGAAGCTCATAACTCAGCAAAAAAACATCATACGAAAAAAAAATGGGTGTACACATCCACGTCTACTAGAAGTATAACTGACCAGAATATAAAGAAAATTCATTTTTTTGGGATGTCCGCTTGACGTGAAATGCCCCAAATATTAAATCGATTGTGAGGAAATCGACCGGCAGTCTGTCAATGTTGCCAGATCAGGAGATTTCCTCCTAGATTTAGGAGATTCTTGGCATTTTAGTAGAATTTTTAGGAAGAAGAACTGTTTAGGAGAAAGTTTAGAAGATTTTAATGGTGATACATTTGACATTATGGTGGAACTGAAGCCTTGAATATTGAAAGCTAAAGTGTCTACTTTATTGTAATTAAGTTTTATGCTTCAAAGTGCATAATTTATGCACTGAATGAAGCAAGTTTAAAAAAGTGAATTTCATACCAAGTTGTTGCTGAAGCTGAATAAATAAGAAGGCTGCAATGAAAACAAATAAAAATATTTTTATTTCCTTTATAAAAAAAGTTAAAAATATAAAAAATATTTTTTTTATTTTAAAATAAAATTATTATATTTTTTTGTTTTATTTTATTTTAAAATAAAATTATTAAAATTTTTTCATTTTGTTAAAAAAAAAATAATAAAATATTTTTAATTTTTATTTTTAATAAAATAAAAAAACATTTTGTTTATTTTAAAATAAATACATTTAAACATTTTTTATTTTATTTTAAAATGAAAATATTTAAATATTTTTAATTTTATTTTAAAATGAAAATATTAAAAAATGTTTTTATTTTATTAATTAAAAAAATAAAAAAGAAAAATTATTTTTAGTATTTATTTTTAAAATGAAAAATTCTTTTTTTATTTTTAAAATATTTTTATTTTTTAATTTTATTTTGAAATAAAAATATTTGTCATTTCTTTCAAAATAACATATTTTTATTTTTGTTTTATTTTAAAATAAAAATATTTTAACATTAAAATATTTTTACTTTGTTTTAAAATGGGAATATTTTTTAAAATAAGAATTTTAATTCTTTAGTTTATAATGACAAAAATCATAAAAAATTTTTTTTTTAGGTTTTTTTAATTTTTGCGAGGAAAATTCTGCTTTTTTTTAATATTTAGGACAAACTCATTTCAGTTATCTGGCAACACTGTCGGCTGTTTCTCACCGTGCCAAGGTAGAATGTGGACGGGTGGTAGATGGACATTTTTGAATAAAACCAAAAATGAACATGAATATTTTTTTAAAATCGGCTGTTGAAATATGGAAGATGGAAATTGTTTAAAAAATAAAGTGAATCTAAGTAATTTCTAAAATCGGGCAAAACTGGCTGTTGAAGGATTGTAAAGCTTTAAGCTGTAAAGAACTTCAAGCAAATACAAAAATTTTATCAAATCGGGTGAAATTGGCTGTTGAAGAATGGAAGGACATATTTTAAAAATATTAAAAAAAATATTAAAAAATATATAAAAAATATTAAATGGAATCGGGGAAAATCGGGTGTTGATGGATGGAAGGACATTTTTTGGAAAAAAATACCTCCAGTTTAAATTTCTTGTTTGTAGCTTCAGCGGTTTGGGCTGGGCGACGATGAATCAGTTAGTTAGTCAAGACAAACAATTAAAGGTATTGAGATGAAAATTCTTACATACATAAAACTTAAACAATTCAAAAAAGTTTACAAAAATTAACATTGCTACAAGCTACACTTGAGACCCAACACTGTAGTCAGTGTTCAAAATGTTCAAAATGTTTAACAGTTTTTATTCAAGAAAAATTTTACATAAGTATATAAAAAATATTTGAATGCTTCACAGACAGCTAAGACAGTTTTTCAGCACCAAAAACTCAATTCAATATTTCTTATAAAACGTTCTTCTTATGGCCTTGAATATGGTTTTCTCTAGATGCCAAAAGCCTTAGTCTACTTTTAAGTCGAACTGGGTTCGCTACGTGGCCGGACACGCTTAAGTTCATTATGCATTCCAAAGTTTCACTTCAATGAAGCGGAATATTTTTTTTTCCTAGAAGCGAGTTTATAATGTGGCTTATTAGCTGGCAATAACGGTACATAATGGTTAATTGAATTTTCATTACAATTTACATAGTGAGCGGGTGCAGTGAACGAAATTCTTGAACGCATAGACGGAAATATTCATTACACAATTTAATCAAATAAAAACATGTGTACGTGTAAGTGTGAATGTTTCGTAATAAAAAAAGAGATATGTTATAATTAACAACAACAATTTCCACAAACATCAATTATGATTTAGTTGGCTGACAGGTGGAATTGAATGCTTGCAGCTGAAGGAATTGTCGGCATACTTTGACTTCAATATTGACAGCACTGCGAATGGTTCGAGATTTATTTGCGTTATGCGAGTCACAAACTGTAGCGATTTTTGTTTCTTATTTAACAATATTAACCCTAACAAACACAAAGCTCACTCTGGCTGCTGGGCCAAGCTGCACAATTTGTCCATCTGGCAAATTCGAAAAACTGTAGCATACGTTTCAATCGATCAATTATGCAGCCTGCACAATGGACTGTCAAGTCAGCAGCGACAGTCAACACGACACATGTGCACGCAATTAGCCAAATACAATGCACGCATGCGCAATGCGTGCCAGCGTCTGGGCCAACTTTTGCCTATCTACCATTTGGTAAATGTTGTTGTGGCTGTTGTTGGTGTTGCCTGATTGGCAGCGACAAGCCACGACGCATTCTCGACGCTGCTCGAACAAGCGCACACAATTACGTCGCTGCGGGGCGGTGATGCATGTTTGCCACTTTTTGGTATTGAAATTTGCTCGATTTGTCGCTAATGGCGTTTCGATCACTTGTCACAGTCGGACATGCCCATTTAGCAGTTAATTGAGCCGACTAAATGGATGATTTTGGCGGTTACCTTTGCGATTCAGATCGGCTTGTTTGTTGACATTTTTTTTGTTGCTTATAAATCCGTAAGCGGCGTGAAACCGCGGTTGGTCCCCAGCTGCAAAAAAAAACAACATTGATTAAAACAATCAGTGATTTTGGAATTAAGTGACACTTGTCATTTTGTGCACCGACAAGGAAAATCCAGTTTTATTGGAATTCGCATTTGTATGGTTTGCTATGTTGCGGTATTTAATGCGCGTGTTTACAGTAAAAAAGTTGCAACTTTTTATGAGCAATTCAATATATATGGACGATAATTAATATGAGCCTAAGTTTACTGTTGTTTTTAAAACACAATAAAAAAGACAAAAGTCTCTTGTGGAAGCGGTAAAAGAAACAAATTAAGCAGAATGCAGTCACTTGTCAGGCGCTAACTTTAGACAAATCCTTATTTGAAACAGTGAAATTGTTGTCAGGACTTTTTTAAGTCTAAAAAATATGCAAATTGTTCATAAAGAAATCTCATAATTTTGAGTGGCTGTGAAAACAGTTTCGTGTCGTTTTACAGTATTCGTTAAAATGCCGTAAAGAAGACGAGCCAACATAGCTCGTAGGGGTAAGCCAAATGCGCGGCGAGCTACTTCACAGGAACCCTGCACTGACCTGGAACTGACCTGCAAGCGACGACTAAAGAAAATACTGCGAGGCTCAAACGGTGATATTAACGATCTCAACGAAGAGTTGAAAGGTTCTCAGTTAAAAGTTTGATAAGGATTAATAATTCCTTATGAAAGTTTCAGTTGAATCATTTTAGGCGGTTCGTCATTCATCGGGTCATCTAATCTATATACTATAAGTTAAAATATTGGTTATACAAAACAATTTAACTCTTACTTACACTTGCACTAATAAAACATAACAACAAAAACACCTGAAAAATGCGTAATTAAAAAGTACTTAAGCTCGCGTTAGTACAACAACAACAGCACCTGGAAAATGCGTTACTAAAAATGTACTTAAGCTCGCGTTAGTACAACAACAACAACAACTAAAAATGCCTTACTAAAAAATTTACTTAAGCTCGCGTTAGTACAACAACAACAGCACCTGAAAAACGCGTCAATGAGAAAGTACTTTAACTCGCGTTAGTACAACAACAACAACAACACCTGAAAAACGCGTCAGTGGGAAAGTACTTTAACTCGCGTTAGTACAACAACAACAAAAACACCTGAAAAACGCGTAACTAAAAAAGTACCTTGGATCTCTGACAGTTTCATGACAGTTCATGTGTGATACAAAATTAAAAAAAGTAACTTTACTTAGTATTTTTAATTGTTAGGATGGATGGATGGATGTGAGGGGGAGCCGAGGAAATAACCTAAGGGAGCCCATTTTTAATTGTTAGTATCACTTTTTATTTTTTTTATTTTGACTTAAATAAAAATCATTTGCCGTGCGTTAGTCTCGCTAAAATTCGAAAACGGCTGAACCGATTTGAATCAGTGTTGCCAGATACCTGAAATGACTTTCTCCTAAAAACAAAATTGAAATTTCCTCACAAAAATAAAAAAAAAACTACTACAATTTTTTTGAATTAAAAAAAAAACTCTTAAAATTGTTATTAAATTTTTGTCATTATAAGTTAAGAAATTGAACTTCTCAAAAAATAAAAATATATTTAGTTGTTTTTTTTTTTTTTTTTGCGGATTTTTATACATTCAACTTCAGCTTAATAACAACTTAACAAAAACAAAACATATAAAAAATGAGATCGTTATGAAACTCACTTTTGTAAACTTCCTTCATTCATTGAATAAATTATACACTTTGAAGCATAGAATTTAATTAAATTAAATTAGACACTTTAGCTTTTAATATAGAAGGCTTCAGTGTCACAATTGGTGTCAAATGTATTATCATCAAAATCTTCTAAACTTTCTTCTAAATAATTCTTCGTCCTAAAAATTATCTTAAAAGGCCAAGAATCTCCTAAATCGAGGAGGAAATCTCCTGATCTGGCAACACTGATTTGAATATTTTTTTTTGGGGTTTTGTTTGCTTTGAAACAGGGAAGGTTTAAAAACTTAAAAAATTGGAATTTGATGGACGTTGAATAATGGGTGTGACACTTTTTATCCGACCCACATTTCCGGTATAACTTTGGAACTATCGCAAATTAATGAAACTTGATTGATTGACTGATGTCTTTTTTTGTAAATTTGTCTCTACTGCCTATCATCTCTTGGTGGGGCCAACTGGAGAAAATTTTTGCAACACGCCGTAGCCAGGTAACGAGATTTTATGGTCAATTAACACTAGAAAGACCATTGCGGTTATTTTGACGGTATTTTTTTTTTTAATTATCTGTATTTCCCTTAGTATTTCTATCAACTTTTGCTTTAAAAACATTTATTTTTTCATCGGACTCTACATTTAGTTCTACTATTAGGGTTCTACAATTACAATTAACCAAAACCGATGTGTACTTTTCGAGATATCAGCGGATATGGATATGTAGTCTTTGTAGGTATGGAAAACTTGCGGTCTTTCTAGTATTAACCCATTTTTTACCGCCGTGTCTTTAAAGACACGGCAACTTTGAAAAATTCTGAAAATAACAGTTTCTAACGCATATTAAATGTTTTTACATTATCGGAAAGCTATATTCATTGGCTTTCAAACTGCGAACAACTATTTCCGAATTTTAGGGTTTCACTTAGTGTAAAACTGTTATAAACAGGACCACCTTTTTTAAGGGTTTTAAAAAATTTTTTTTTTTAATACAAAATGAATTTTTGTTTTTAATAAAACACTTAATACTGCTTACCAAAAAAACAAAGTTCACATACAAATTATGAAACTTTCAGTTTTCTAAAGTTTTAAGCGTGTTCTAGCTTGAAATATTTTGGTGTGTCCTTAAAAACACGGGAATCGCATTATATTCAACTTTCTCCTTGGTTGCAACAACTTTCGATGCGTAGTGAAAAAGAAACAGTAACTTAAACTTGAAAAATGTGTAATTTTCCGAATTTGGCTTACGTATTTTGCCAGCGTGTCTTAAAAGTCACACCTGCTCCAGCGCAAAAAAAAATTTTTTTAATTGTTTTGAAAGCAGAAATGGCTTACGGAGGCTCTAAATAGGCTGTGTTATGAACATTTTCAAAATTGGTCCACGGGATCTAGGGGCGGTAAAAAATGGGTTAAGTAAGTTCATACTTGCAAGCTATCTTTTTTTTTAATAATCTCTTTCGTTAAGAAGGGTTTTGGCTTGGGGTTTGATTTTTTTACATTTTCAACGATAATACCATTTAAATGGTCTCAATAGTTCAGAATATATCGAACCATATTATCGTGCCCGAGGTTTTGGGTTCGATTCCTAGGGATTCCTCGGGTGGTTAAACACTCGTCTACTTCATTCGCTATCAATAAAAAGTGGATGACAATTATATCCTATATCCTCTAAGAGTAAAAAATGTGGCAAACGCCTTTTCGAGTCAGCACAGATGACCCCTACCATCCTTCCTCCATTTGAAATGTGGGAAAAAACTGTGTTGCATAACATTTATTATTATTATTGTTTAAGGCTATTAAGCACTACGACCAGTCTTGATCTTTTATGCAAGCCTTGTTTTAACCCTCTACGAGTAGGTTGAGGATTTTTTATTAATTTTAGTAGGTACACTGTGGAATTCCAAGTTCCAAATCTTTTCCGTGGCTAAGGCTGTCGCTCCTAACTGGATAAAATTTGTCTGCTGGTTGTGGAGCATTTACAGACAACATGTATGGAAGTTTCTGGTTTGCACTTTCTGCAGAAATCCAAAGGGCAAATTTTCATTTTACTGAGATGATACCTTAGTGATCAGTGACCAGTCAGGTATCCCGTAAAACTGAATACCTTGAATACTCCTTTGTCCGAAATTTAGGAAACATTTTGTCTGCCATAGTCCCGACTGTTGGTTCACTGTTCGGTAAAATTTTAATTTATCCATTCATCTGCTTAGCCATTCTTGCGTACACATTTAAAACGAATGCAATTGTGGTATCACAACAGGCTCAACTGCGCCTTAAACAGAAGCATCAGATACCCAAACGAACCTACTAGTACTTAAAAAAAAAATTTGTAAAAGCAGATCTCTGGAAGATTTTTCATTTTTTGTATTTTTCTCATTACTACTAAATATTTTTGTAAGCTTATTCTCTCACCAGCAATGCTGTTTAATTGAATCCTTTAGAGGCCTGCAACAATTTCTTCATAATTCTTAATTCACAACTCAAACAACAACTCAAACAATGTCTGTGTCAACGTCATGAAATATTTATTTCACTTATCAGTCTTCTTCTTGTATTCTTCTTATTACTACCAAACATTTTTGGAGGCTTATTCCCTGATCAGCAATGCTGTTTAATTGAATCCTTTAGAGCCCTGCAACAATTTCTTCATAATTCTTAATTCACAACTCAATTTGAGTGGAACAACGTCATGAAATATTTATTTCACTTATCAAACTTATCGATTTTTCATTTTTTGTATTGTTCTCATCACTGCTAAAAAATTTTTGTAAGCTTATTTCCTGACCAGCAATGCTGACTAATTAAATCCTTTAGAGCCATGCAGCAATTTTTTCATAATTCATAATTCACAACTCAAACAATGTCTGCGTCAACGTCATGAAATATTTATTTCACTTATCAGTCTTATCAATCACCAATCTTATCAATCATCTTTCGAAGATTTTTCACTTCTCGTATTCTTCTCATCGCTATTTAAAAATTTGTGTAAGCTTATTTCCTGACCAGCAATGCTGACTAACTAAATCCTTTAGAGGCATGCAACAATTTCCTTATAATTCATAATTCACAACTCAATTGGAGTAGAACAACGTCTGCGTCAAAGTCATGGATTTATTTCCCGTATCAGTCTTATCAATCACCATTAAATGATGTTGTAAATCTTATTAAGTGACAACTTCAGTGACTCCGCGCCTATTAATGCATTATTTATTTCACGCGTCGCGACGTTCCGCTGTGCCAGTGACAACTCGGCGTCACATCTCTCAGCTGAAAAAACGTAAGCAACGAGCAACAGGCGAAGGTGATAATGAAACACCGTATCCAGTGGTCAACAACAGGCGTTAACGGCTACAAATGCCGCTACAGGCAACGCAAACAACACAAAACACCGCAAAGCAAATCTGCAACAAATTAACATTTGCAAGTAAATTTTTCGACGACCAAAAGTCAGCATCCGGCGATAATTTATAAATGCTTAATTGGCGGCAATGGTCAGCGCAGCCATTAAAGACGTGACGCAGCGAACGCGGTTCCGCTGCCACATTTGACGCGTTGCGTTCGAGCAAAAACATTCGATGTCCATGTCACCGATGCTTTGCTATCCATGTACACGAATGCCGCGGATGGTCGCCAGTTCGTGGTCGGCAACATGTTGCAACAAGCCATCACTAAACACGGCGCTGGGAAATGTTGCTGACGCTGTGCGGCGCACAACCGGTTCGCAAAAATTCACACAATCCACGGCGAGATTGACTCGAGCCAAACCGCAGCTCAGCCAAAGGCGGAAATACGTTTCGATTGAAGTGTGCGGCGGCTCTGGCCTTTTCGGGCAGTTGTTGTTTGTTGTTCCAACTGTGTTTACAATGTTGTCGCGTCGACGTCTCCATCAGTGCTGGCGCAATTGCATTCAACTGTGAAGTGCAGTGTTTTTTGGCAACAGGTGCATGATGCAAAATATTGATAGACTTTTGGCCAACGCATTTCCTATGCTTCGATGAGAGTTAGATAAGAAAATTACTGAGGTTTACAACATTCGGAAATGTGTAAAAACCAACTAGGAAGCCATTTTGTAGCATTAGCCATCGGATCCTTTCACCTGCAAAGCATCTTGGCTTTGCTGATAATTTTCTTTTATAAGCCAAATTGCTGTCATTATGGCAATTAAATTGAGTGCCGCTAATAAGCGCTCTCGACAATTGCAGCTCTTTCCATCACAACAAGCAATTATAATATCGGCCATAACTGGAAGCCAATAATGCCACACAACGCTGGTGGCATTTGCGTGATAGACACGATTTCAATTTACATATTTGAGTTGTTTTTTTTTTGTGAAAAATTATTCGCTTATTTGTTGTTACGTGTGAATTGAATTTTAGCTACAATTTAACTTCAAATTTCTCACATACAAACAACTCCAAATTAAATGGTGGCAAACTCAACAACAACAACAACACTGCTGACAGGTTTTTGTGTATTTTTGATTTGAGTTTTTTTATATGATTTGGTCAACGTTGGCACACTCCAACACGTTTTTACTTGTGGATTGATTTATTGTTGTCGGTTTGTTTGACGTAAATTGTGTGCCAATTGGACAAACTAACAATGTGGCTATGCTGACTGTTTGATGAGCTACAAGGGTGGTCTGAAAAGTATTCGACCTCAACATGACAGAGATTTTCATCAAATGAGGAAGACAACACTTTTGTTAAGGATTATTTTGCACAAAACTATGCTGAATACAAAATTTGAAGAAAAAGTTTCTTGTCTTTGTTAGCTTGGAAACTTCTCATAGCAGCCTCGTATATTCTTACAATCTATGATTGATATGAGTTTGAACCTAAATCTCTCTTAATCAATCATCTTCAGACCACAAATTCACACATATTTCTACTTTTAAATTTAAAGCTATAGCTGTAATCTGTTATTGAAGAATTCCTAGCGAATTAAATTCCTAGTTAAATCTTATCTTATTTATGACTGACTGACTGACTGACTGTGTGACTGACTGTTTCATCATCGCCCAACTCAAACCGCTGAAGCTACAAACATGAAATTTAAACCGAAGGTACATCTTGGAAAATGAACCTAAACCAAGACGAGGTTTTTGAAATTTGGGGTCTAAAGGGGCAAAACATGGCTCATGGTGTTGTATGATTTCAAACTTGGTTGGAGTATTTCCACAATCAAAAATAATTCGACACATATTTTTTTGTTTTTTCAAAAATTAAAATTTAACGGAGCCAACAATGGGTTAACGTGCGTATACGAGAATACTACAAAAAAACTATTAACCAATGGGTCTATTGACTTTAAAGTTGGTAAAAACACTTGGAATCAAAAATAATTTGACACGTGTTTCTCATTTTTTTGAAAATCGAAACCTAGGGATGAACCAAGGGTTAAATGTTTGTATGAAGGAACGTGATTTTTATGGCTTTTGACTTAAAACTTAGTCAAAAAACTCTTAGCGAGAAATGATTCGATACGTGTTTTTCATTTTTTCGAAAATCGAAACCTGACGGTGTCAACTATGGGTTAAACTTTTATATGAGGATACAAAAATTTATGGGCTTTTTGACTTTAAACTTAGTGAAAGCACTTAGCATGTAAAATAATTCGATACTTATTTTTCAGTTTTTCGAAAATCAAAATATAACGGAGTCAACAATGGGTTAAGCGTTTGTATGAAGAAACTGTGAAAAAACATGAATTAACGGGCCAATTGAATTCAAACTTGGTGAAAGTACTCTTAGTGAGAAATAATTCGACACGTGTTTTTTATTTTTTCGGAAATCGAAACCTGATGGGATCGACTTATCGGTTAAGCTTTTATGTGGATACACAAAAATTGATGGTCCTTTTGACTTTAAACTTAGTGAAAGCACTTAACATGTGAAATAATTCCATACTTGTTTTTCACTCTTTTGAAACTCGAAATCTGTCGGGGTCAACGACGGGTTAAAAGTTTGTATGAAGGAACTGTGAAAAAATATGAATTAATGTTCCCATTGACTTCAAACTTGGTGAGAAATAATTTGACAGTTGTTTTTTAATTTGTTTTCCAAAATAAAAATCTAAAGGGGTCAACAATGGGTTGAGAGTTTGTATGGGGAAACATGATTTAATAGGTCAATTGACTTAAAATATGGTTAAAGCACTTCAAGTGAGAAATAATTAGATACTTTTTTTTCATAAAAAATCAGACAGGATCAACAAAAGTGTTAAGAAAAACTTGATTTATGGGGCCCATTGACTTTAAATTTGCATGCAAAGCCGCGGACCCTGCTGATATAATATAATACCGTAGACTAGACTACAATCTCTCTCCATAGACTACAAGAATACTTAGACTTTCTAGAAGCTCTTTTTCAAAAGGCCCAACTAACCGGTCCATATGACAAGCAACACAAGTTGCATCAAGCAACTCTAACACACTTATCTTTTTCTGTAATTCTCTTCTGCACAGACTGCACACTAAAATGCTTACTTAACCCTTTCGGTTATTCTATGCCATATGGCATAGTCTCTTTTCAGTGCCTGTTTTAGGTCAAAGAACTTGTGGATACTATATTTTTGTTGTTCCTTAGAATAGTTTGAAGTCTTAGGAAAAATACGAAATTAATAAACTGAATAATTAAGTTGAGAGAAGAGAAGTATACACGTTTTTTTAATGGTATATCTTGAAATAGTAAAGGAAGAAGAAGCAGACAAAATTAGATAACTTTTTTAATTTGACGTTTTCTTTCAATTTAGATACTTTTTTAAAAAAAATTTTGGCTGAAGTAAATGAAGAAATATTCAAATTTTCGTTATGCATAAAAAATTTTATGTTTAAGTAATTTTTACAGCCACAACGATGTGGTTTCTCTCATAGAAAAACACTCTAAAATACAGGGTCCGAGTATAAAAATTAATAAATTTCTTATGGAATGTTGCTAGTATAACCACATAGAAGCCTAAAACGTAAAATTTTAAATTTTAACTTTCCCCAGTAAAAAGCTGTACCGAAAGGGTTAACATATAATTCTTATGAGTTTTCGCACTCGCTAACCGGTTTCATACTCGTAGCACAAACATTGTCCATCCATCTGCTGTCTTTCTCGGCCAGTCCTGCTCGTTGATGGCTTGTGGCATGGCTAAACTGGTTCGCGGCCAATTAATACGTCTTTGCAATTTTGTAGTTTATGTTCGAAGCTAAACGACTGCACAAATGGATGTAGCGCCTGCAATGCTATTGTGGCACTAAACGAATTGACTCGTGGCACGAACTACAAATTCAATCACAACTAGGCGGACCAACACACACAACTTGCGGCAAATAGTCACTCGCAATCAACATTGAATTTCTGTTTACAACTGCATAGAAATATCCACAAACGAATAATAAAAATAAATAAATTGCAATGAAAATTGATTTGTTTACAAACAAACATGTATAAAAAAGCGCAAGTTGCACATAATGCATGCAACACGAGCAACATTTCAACAAATGACACACGTCTGTGTTGTGGGCAGAGTCTGGCAAATGATTTCAAGTAGTGGATTAACGGCATTTCATTCATTTTATCATGAATGGAATGATTAGTCAAGCATTACACACTTAATGCAGTGGAAGTGTTCGTTTTTGTAACTCGGACACAAGTTGCTGGTGATGAATGAATGGAAGTTAATTGGTTATGTCAGTAAACTTGGATTAAACTTAGTAATATTCTAGTAATGCAATGTTGTTTGTACGTTGTCTGACATTGGATAATTGAAGTGCGTAACTTGTGTGGTTGAAATGTTTTCAGTGTGAATAAAATCAAATGAAGTTTGTTGTTTTGAATGTTGATTCTTAGAGATTTGAGCGCTGAACTGTCAGTCGAAGAACAGTGACTTCGAATCTCAAAGTCTAATGACGGAACATAGTTTTGGCTTGTTTCTTTCGAGCCTTAATTGGAACTTGAGCCGAGCTTAAATTAGTAATGGAAGTTTGAACTCTAATTTAGTTCAACGTTTCAGACTATAAGATATAAATTTTGACTTCTTTACACGATTTTTGTCACCCTCGACAGAGTGAAGAAAGGAAAAGTATATAAGGTCTCTTATATATCTCAGTTTCCTTTTTGAAAATAAATTTCGAAAAAATATATGAGAAAACTCAATCAAAACGTGTTGCCATATATTGTGACAATTAATTAGAAATCAATTGAATCAGTTAGATTTTAAATTGTTTATTTAATGTTTAAAACACATAAGCGAATTACAGTGATGATCAAAATTAAGGGTTCAGTTGAAAATGTTCGATTGAAATGTCTCTATAAACTTTATAGTTTTTGAACTTGCATTTTTATGCAATAATCATTGTAAATATTTGATAAGATTTTGAAAATAATATCAAAATTCTTTGATATTAAAAGTGTCAGTCTAGTAGACAATTTTGTTAATATGTGTCAAAAATTTATTGATCTGCTTTATTAGAACTCTTGGCTTATGAGCATCAGATTTTTTGTATCAGGTGTACAACTTTGCTTCCGCCGTTTTCCGATAGGTGGCTGTACCGGCTGAGGCTGGTTGAAATACATAGATGGTAATGCCTTTAAAGTGAGTGTGGACAGTGCCTAACGAATTGTCATCGCCGTTTCAGTGACAGTTGTTCTTGTTTTCGTATTATTCACGCTCGAAAATGTCCGTTTATGTGCCCAATTCTCGCCATTTGCGGGAAGTTTTACTTTTCTGTTACAATTCGCAAAAAAATGCAGCTGAAGCGCATCGAATGCTCTCAGAAACTTACGGTGATGCTGCTCTGAGTGAAAGAACGTGTCGGGAGTGGTTTCAACGTTTTAAAAATGGACGGCAAAACCGAATATTCACGGCGCCAAGGTTATGATTTGTATTTGGTGGGATCAGCTCGGTGTGATTTACTACGAGCTCTTAAAACCGGGTGAAACCATCACAGGAGATCGCTACCGAACGCAACTGATGCGCCTTAGTCGCGCGCTAAAAGAAAAGCGGCCACAATATCAAGAGCGACATGACAAAGTCATCCTCCAACACGACAATGCTCGGCCTCACGTCGCAAAAGTGGTCAAAAAGTACCTGGAAACGCTGAAATGGGAAGTCTTGCCCCACCCGCCGTATTCCCCAGATGTCGCCCCTTCTGACTTCCACCTATTCCGTTCGATGGCACACGGCCTGGCAGATCAACATTTTCAATCCTTCGAAGAATTGGAAAAATGGATTGGTTCATGGATAGCGTCAAAAGAGGACTCCTTTTTTCGAGCCGGGATCCGAAAATTGCCGGAAAGATGGGAGAAAGTTGTCGCTAGCGACGGACAATACTTTGAATAATACATCTGTAAGCACTTTTTCGCAATAAAGCTTTTAATTTTGGAAAAAAACGGCGGAAGCAAAGTTGTACACACTGATATTTTTTTACGTTTTTCATATCTAGGCAAAACTGTAGCTTGTTGAAAATAAAACTCTATAAAATATATTAAAAATATAAAATAAATGTACATTATTAACTATTAAACTTATGTATATAATTATAGGTTAGATTAATGGCAACAACTTTTAAACTTTTTTTTTTATTTTATGAAAATATATTTTTGTATATTTTATATCAATGTAAAAATTTAGGAAATACTATGGTTTATATATTAAAAGTATCAAACGATTTAATTTATTATATGTATTTCAAAAGGCAATTTTGTCTTAAGGGGTTAGGTCCACTTGTAAGGCAAAAAAAGAACGCTTTTTTGCAAATTTTTTCTGAAGACGGGTTTTATTATTTATGAATAAATCTTTTTGTACATTAAAGATACACATTTCAAGAAGTTACAAAAAAATGTTCATGTCAAAATGTCCATAATATTAAGAGATATAGTCAATTTGCTGAGACACCAAAAAAAAAGACGTTTTGCGGTGATCACGATTGCAGCAGTCTGGATCATTTAAGTCGTTAAAATTTCAAGAGGGTCAATACAGCCGTTTTCGAGTTACAGTGATCACCGACTTCGAAAACGTGGTTTCGAGAAAAACGCGTTTAAAATTTTGAGTATAGTTTACATGCAGATAAAAATACAATAGAGATGTATTTCAATGCAGTACATCTCGGCGAATAATAGTCCGATTAATCTAAAAATTTCAGGGAATACTTTTGAAATGTTATACTTTTAGAAAATGTAATAAAAAAAAATAGATTTTTTTAAAATCATGAGTGGACCTAACCCCTTAAGTCTGTCTGGCTTAGGAGAATCAGATATATGCTACTTTTAATGGTTTTCATATCTAGGAAAGACTGTAGTTTGTTAAAAACAAATTAAAGATAAAATAAATAAAAAATAAAAAATATATAAATAATTATATAAAAACATTGCATTGTTAAATTGATGGACTGTTAAAAATAAACACAAAAAGTAATGAAACATACTAACAATAAAATAATAAAAAAATATAAAAATAATAATGAAAATAATAATATATATATTTAAAAAAAATATAAATGAATTCTAAAATATATAAATAATTATATAAAAACATTGCATTGTTAAATTGATGGACTTTTAAAAATAAACACAAAAAGTAATGAAACATATTAATAAAAATAATAAAAAAAGAAATAATAATGAAAATAGTAATATATGTACATATAATGGTTTCCATATTTAGGAAAGACTGTAAAAAATAAAATAATATCCTTAAAAATTGTTTTTCTTGGCCACTGTTCAGTAAGTGACTAATACAATTTTTATTTATTAATGTTTTTTTCAATGGTTTTCATGTCAAGGAAAGACTGTAGTTTGTTGAAAACAAAAAAAAATCTTAAATTGAGTTACAAGTCAAAAATATATAAATAATAATTATGTATACATTTTTGGATTGATGAACTGTTGAAAATAGACACATAAAGTTATGAAACATAAAAAATATATAAAATAAAAAAAATAATAACAATAAAATTATATTTTTTTTAATGGTTCCTAGGTATGAAGGAAAACAAAAAAATCGTAAGTTAAATTACAAATAAAAAATATATGAATAATTAAATAAAAACATATGCATTGTTGAATTGATGGACTGTTAAAAATTAAAAAAAAAGTAATGAAACATATTGAAAAAAAATATTCCTAATAATTTGTTTCCTTGGCCATCTTTCAGTAAGTACCTAATGCAGTTTTTGATTATTAATGTTTTTTTCAATGCTTTTCATATCCAGGCAAGACAGTTGTTTGTTGAAAACAAAAGAAATCTTAAACTGAGTGACAAGTCAAAAATATAATTATAAATAATTTTATATAAATAATTGCATTGCAAATGTTGAAAATAAACACAAAATGTATTAAAGAATAAAATAAAATGATTAAAGAATAAAATAATATCCCTAGTAATTGGTTTCCTTGGCCTCATAGTTATTCCGGCCACTGTTCAGTCACTACTGATGCAATTTTTAATTATTAATGTTTTTGTAATAAATTACAATAAAAATTACTATTTTCCATTTATTCAACTAAATTATTTTGTTATTTTCTTATTTTGTTGTCGCACGTCCCACGCACAAATAAGCAGCCGCACCATACCTATCGATGCCAGTGGAAGCACTTTTCGTAGTCAAGCCGGCGTAAAGCGAAATATTTAATTTATTTTCTCTGAACAAATTTGCAAATTTAGATTAACACCCATAACTCCGATAAACGTTGGGCAATGCGCTAAAAATATCTACTAAATATGCAAATACGCCGCGCGACTGGTTGTCCGTCCGTTCTAAGTGCTGCAGACTGGCGGACTTGTTTATTGGCGTTTGCGGACCACATCGACGGCACAGCAGCACAACGTTTATGTTGCGTGCGCCCAAAAGTTTTAACCGATTTTGTGTTTTATTTTCACAACAACTTTGGCAGTAGTGGAAAATTACTCGCGGCACTTATGGAAAATTTGTGTACGCGCATTGCGTAATCATCAGAGCGCAGACACTTTGCCAGACGATGTCGATAAATTGCAAATCAGTTGAATGTGTGTCGCTTGCATCGTCGAAGTAATCAACACGCAGCTGCAGTTTTTTTTTGCTACTCGAACCTAAATGCTGAACATTAGAGGCAGCATACAATTATGCTGCTGCTGCCTAATGAATGCATTTTTGTGATGTTGTTGTTGTTGCCGGAGAATGTTGTCTGAGCGCTTTTGGACTTTGGGTTTTGTGTGTCAAATGCGAGCCGAAAAATTGCACCACAGCAGCGGCGTCAACATAGTTTCGACCGGCAATGATGGCGTGCAAGATTAGAAAAAAAGCTCATTTGAAAAATGAATGCAATGAAAATGGACGCGCAATGCTGTGGGCAGTAAAATAATTACAAGTTTGAATGCAACAAGAGTGACAGAGTTGGGCGCTCAGATTATCAGAAGCCATGAGTACGGCACAAGCTGTGTGGCAACGACTTCGAGACACTTCTCCTCTTCTCCACTTCTCTTCTGTTCAATAACACCGTGCGACAGCATTTTTCACACCGGGAAAAATCCATATGGGCGTTAAACTAGAGTCCAAATACAATAATACTGCGTACTCAGTTTTTCATTTCTACATCCTTTGTCTTTTTAAAATGACTTCAAAATTTTTAAAGGGATAAAAAATAAAAAAAGATTAAAAATACTTAACCTCGTTAGAATATGGCGATATGTATATCAAAAGAAAGGGGAAAGGTTCAAGAATTTAAATAAAATTAATTTTTTATCTATTTGTAAAAAAAGAATATGAAAAAGGTCCTTTCAAAATTTTAATCCTTTATATCCTTGAAAATTTATGTAGAATTTTCTTGAAAAGTAAGTATGTTAGATCCCCAAATTTCCCTAGTCACGTGTCAAAATTTCATTACTGTAACTTTATTAGTTCGAAAGTTATTTAAAAAAAAGGCGGAAGCTGCAATTCTAATGAAGTACAAAAATTCTAATTTATTTGAGTATCAGTATTTTAAATAATAAAAAGATACAAAATCAATGAAGCGAGAATAATGAAATTTTGACACGTGATCAAGGAGATTTTGAGTTTTTACATACTTACTTTTCAAGAAAATTCTATGTAAATTTTCAAGGATATAAAGGATTAAAATTTGCAAAGGACCTTTTTCATATCATTTTTTTACAAATAGATAAAAAATCAATTTTTTTCAAATTCTTGAGCCTTTCCTCTTTCATTTGATATACATATCGCTATATTCTAACGAGGTTAAGTGTTTTTTATATTTTTCTAATTTTTTATCCCCTTCAAAATTTTGAAGTCCTTTTAAAAGGACAAAGGATGTAGAAATAAAAAACTGAGTACGCAGTATTACTATGTTTGGTCTCCAGTTTCACGCCCATATGAATTTTTTCCGGTGTGAAATTTTTTTTTAATTTTTGTCGCACGGTGTAATAGCTCAGTTTGATGTTTGTCTGTGGGCCTAAACACTGCCATTAAAAATGAAAATTTTCACTATTTATTATTTAAAGTTTTAGCACAGCAGTCTGTCTCTCTCTCTCATTCTCTCAGTGCATCAAATCATTAATGTGTTCAACTCGTTTTGCAGGCATTCCCGCCACACTGACCTACATCAACATGGACCACAGCGTCACCGGCTCGCCCGAGCTGATACCATATCCCGACTGGCGCAGCAACACGGCCGGCGACTGCGCCAACAGCATCACCACCGCCTATCGCATCAAGGCCGACGAATGCGGCCGCCTCTGGGTGCTGGACACCGGCACAGTGGGCATTGGCAACACCACCACCAATCCCTGTCCCTATGCGGTGAACGTGTTCGATCTGACGACGAACACGCGCATACGCCACTACGAGCTGCGCCCCGAAGACACCAACCCGAACACCTTCATTGCCAACATAGCCGTCGACATTGGCAAAAATTGCGACGATGCCTACGCCTACTTCTCGGACGAGCTGGGCTACGGCTTGGTTGCCTACTCGTGGGAGCTGAACAAGTCGTGGCGCTTCTCGGCGCACTCGTACTTCTTTCCGGATCCGCTGCGCGGCGACTACAACATTGCCGGCCTGAATTTCCAATGGGGCGAGGAGGGCATCTTCGGCATGGCCCTGTCGCCCATACGCTCCGATGGCTTCCGCACACTGTTCTTCAGTCCGCTGGCCAGTCATCGTCAGTTTGCCGTTTCCACGCGCATTCTGCGCGACGAGAATCGCGTCGAGGACAGCTACCACGATTTCATTGTGCTCGACGAGCGCGGCCCCAACTCGCATACAACGTCGCGCGTCATGAGCGACGACGGCGTGGAGCTGTTCAATCTGATCGACCAGAACGCAGTCGGCTGCTGGCACTCGTCCATGCCCTACTCGCCGCAGTTCCACGGCATTGTCGATCGCGATGACATCGGTCTGGTCTTTCCAGCCGATATCAAAATCGACGAGAACAAAAACGTCTGGGTGCTGTCCGATCGCATGCCCGTCTTTCTGCTCGCCGATCTCGACTACAACGACGTCAACTTCCGCATCTACACGGCGCCGCTAAGTGCTCTCATCGAGAACACCGTCTGCGATCTGCGCAACAACGCCTACGGCCCGTCGAATTCGGTCAGCATTCCCAAGCCGCAGACGCGCTTCACCAAGACGTACCTGCCGCCGCTGGCGCAGAAGCCCGTACTGCAGGCGGACGTGCCGCGCATTGTGCCGCCCAGCCACACCTACTTGCCGCCCGTCAGCAGCGTCAGCTACAGCACGCAACGCGGCGACGAGGCCCAGGCGTACGTCTTCAATCAGCACAACGGTCTGTCGTACGAGACCGGCGGGCCGCATCTCTTTCCGTCGCAGCAGGACGGCCTGAGGAACTACGTGACCCGACGCACCTCCGCCTGGTGGCAGCAGCACTAGCGAGCTCCACCCAACTCGAGCGGTGCTTCTGTACTTCGCTTCCGACTGCTCAGTCAACTCTCATCCGCATTTAAATTTCAACCAAAGGCAGCCAGGAGGACTTTGCCCAAAACTTACGCAGCTCCCCGATTCACTGACCCACTGACAACTGCATGTTTTAGTGATAAAATAAAATGGTACGCGGTGCCTGCTTGTTGTTGTCCAGTCCAGTTGTTTTGACGATCATTGAAGAATTACAATTAATAAAGCTTGTTTGTAAATACTCATACACACACACCAACACATTAAAATCACATATTCTATATAGAAGCATTTTAATTGAATACTCGTAAAGTGTTTTTCCAAACGAATGTTGTTGTTTTGTGGAAATATTTAGAAATCGAAGCTCCATGTTTATCTAAGGTAACCATAAATAAAACTGTTAATGGCTTAAAAATGGTTCATGTGCTTTTTGTTATTATGAAATAGAGACCTCCCCTCCCTTTCCCCCATCCGCTTGAAATGTGTGTTGTAACCAGTGTTGAAACTTGAAAAATTTTTTTCCGACCAAACTTCCGACCAAATCCGACCCCAACCGACCAAATTAAAGAGTTGCGTTATCTTTAAATTCATTTTTAAATTACAATTAAATTTTTTTAGATAAATGTTTTGTACTAATGAAAAGAAATTCACATCACAAAACGGACCGAAATTCGTTTAAGCGGACCAGCGGACCAAAGTAACAAAATCTGACCAATTTTGGTCCGAAAAGACCCAAAGCGGCAACTCTGGTTGTAACACATGTTGGAAAAAAACAGTGATGTAGTGAAACATTAAAAAAAGAGGGTGAAATATGTAGTATAACCAGTGGCGCACCCAGGGGGTTCGGGGGTTCAAACCCCATACACAAAAATCGCTCGTACAAAATATGGTTTTAAATGGTATTCGGCTCAAAAGTGGTACACAAAACCCGCTCCAAAATGAAATCCTGTGTGCGCCGCTGAGTATCACAATGGGCCTCTTAGGTCACCGAGAGGCATCCGATTGTGTCTCTTTCAGAGGCAGCCACCATAACCTAACCTAACCTCAATGGAGGCAATTTATGGGAATTTAAATGTGTAAAGTGAATTTTTTCAAAAATTACAGCAGATGTTAATTTCGACTGAGAATAATTCAAGTATGATCCCATTGATTGACGATTTTCAACTGTGGAAGGATATGTTCCTAAGGATTATTCCAATAGTTTATCTTTCGAATGCCTTGATTGTAACTACAGTTGAATCTCCCAAAAAGCAACCAAATTGTTTCATTGGGTGGTTGCAAATAGCGAAAAGTTGCATTTATTGCACGGATTTGAAGAACCTCAATTATTCAGTACAATCACATTTTATTGAGAAAGAGGTGCATTTTATATTAAAAAAAGAATAACTTCAGAAGCAAAAATATATGTATTTCATTTAAAATAAAATTGGTACAAAAACTAATATTTCAGTAAAAAGAATCAATATTAATTCATATTAATTGGTTTGAAGTAAATAGTTTTTTTTAAGGGAAACAAATTTTATTTGCTAATCGACAAAAATTGTTAAAAAAGTTCTAAGTTTTTTAAATGATCAGAAATTTTAACTGCCCAGAAAACGCAACCAAAAAGTTGCTTTTTTAGAGTGATATATTATCTCTGAGCAGTGGTTGCGTTTATTGGATAGTTGCGTTTTGTGGAGTTGAGTTTTGGGAGATTCAACTGTATTATTGAATCTCTGTTTGGATGTCAGATATTTTCTGGACTATTTTTTGGGAACAAATATGCATAATTCAGTAAGTAATTGGATACAATGTGAAAACATTTAAATTTAAAAGAATATATAAATTGAAATGACTTTAGGAAACTCAACGTTTCATAGATTTTAATTTTGAGGGAGAATCTCCTTTCTTTTGAGCCCAATACTACTTGAAAACAGA
Organism: Melieria picta; assembly: GCA_964056695.1. Taxonomy (NCBI): domain Eukaryota; kingdom Metazoa; phylum Arthropoda; class Insecta; order Diptera; family Ulidiidae; genus Melieria; species Melieria picta. The sequence goes on along the minus strand of OZ057398.1, from coordinate 32,735,506 downwards.
GGGTTTGACCCTCCCTTGCCTGCGTCACTGGACTGAATATTAATGTAATTATCATATTTATTTATATTCAGTAAGCTATATTTTGAAAACTACTCACTACTTGAATGCGTGAGTGAAAGTGAGTAAATGTGAGTGAGTGAGTGAGTAAAACTACTCCTCACACTTGAGGTAAAAGTATGAAGTTCTTTACCTCAAAAGCTGTTTTTTTTTTACTTTACTTTTACTTTTAATGTTAACCCTTTCAAAGCCTCAGCCTCAGCTTATTGACAAATTATTTGGACTGTGGTAGGCGTTATGATGAAAAATTTCACTTTTAAAACATAAAAAAAATTTTTACAAATCTTTTGGTTTAAAAATTTTTATATTTTTTCAATTAATAATTTAATTTAAATTATTAATTTAATTAATATTTTACTAATAGTCTAAAGTATTCTTAAATTTTTTTTTTGAAGTAGGAGTAGGTTCTTCTTATTGTTTTTGATTATAGTTGAAGAACGAAAAACTTATCAATCTTTTTTATCCATTGTGAAATACTTTTGTGAGAACAATGTCATTCATAAGGAAATCTTTTGTGCCATGTTGTGTCTATGGATTTTTGTTATCCTATTGCCACACCTCTTGTCTAACGCATATGAAATTTCTAGTGGAATAATGGATCCATCAGACGACGCTATACAAAATTTCAATGCTCTTCGAATTATAATTCCGACGTTATCTAACATCACAGATTACATCAAAGGATATGCAGAAACCTTCTAGTGGACATATCACTCATTATGTGAAAATTTCATAAAGGACAAACATACAAGCAGACAAGCATTCACTTTTATATATTTAAAAATTATTATTGTATTAAAATTTAAATAAAACATTTAAAATCTGGCAACTACTGACGACAATACACGATCGATTGATGCATACGTTTGAGCATGCAGAAGTAAATATCATTAAAACTGTTGCCTACTTTTAGGGGAACATAGGTAGAAGCACAACCAAGAATTGCTAGTGGAAATTAAGGATGCATGTAAAGTTCAATATTGTTTTTAGTTGATTTTTTTTTAATATTTAAATAATATAAGAATAAAACAATATAAGAATTAAAAAAATAAATAAATAAAAAACAAAATTAATAAAAAATTAAAATTGTACAATTTTTTTTAAATTTTAGTTTTCATATTTGCAATATTTTCAATAAAGTATGTAAATAATAAAAAAAATCGATTATTTATGATACAAAACAAATATCTACAAAATTTTAAATAAATTTAAAATATAATTCGATTATTATTTATAGAATTAAATATTGTTAAATTAATTATGATGATTTTTTTGATCATAATCATACATTTTGATAACACAGTACAACAATTTTGCGGTTTTCAAAAAACCCGCGGAGTTTCTCAACTGTTCCTTATATTTTCGGAGTCGCTGATCACGAATATGTAATTATTTTTTTCGGGTCACCTCTAGTTTGGGTTTTACAGGGTCTTGAAGTTACAAGCTACACCCCAATTAAAAAAATTAATTTAAATGGTTGAACTTATCCTAGTCTAACAATATTGGTATCAAAAGAAAGATAATTATGTCTCCAACTCAAATCAAATATTTTTTTGTAATTATCCTGGCAAAAGGATATAAAAATGTCCTTTTAAGAATGAATCCTTAATTATCCTGGAAGTTTTTCCACAAAAAAATTTGAAAAAAATATATTATAAAACCCTTACCATGCACCAACACATTATGAAATTTCATGTTAATCAGTCCATTGGTTCAGCTGAAAAAAATTGTTGAAGTTTATTTCAACTCAAAAACTTAAATTATTCCAACATTTTTCACAGTGCAAACAATTTTGCGGTTTTCAAAAAACCCGCCAGTTTCTGAACTGTTCCTTATAATTCCGGAGCCGCTGATCACGAATATGTAATTTTTTTTTTTGGGTCACCTCTAGTTTGGTTTTTACAAGGCCTTGAAGTTGCCAGCAACACCCACCTCGAAAACGAATTTAAATTGTTGAACTCATCTTAGTCCAACAATATTAGTATCAAATTAAAGATAATCAATTCTTTAGCCCAAAGCCATGTCAATGTTAATTGTACGTTATATTTTGAACTATTTTTGAACTAGAAAACATTGCTCATTGAAAATTCAGTCGTGTTTATTTAATAGTAGTAATAATAGTAGGGCATTTACTTTGAGCCCATGACAAAGCTGAGTCGATGGCGTAATCTTCGGCTTGGTACACTGTGCAAGCATTGTGAATCTTGAACATGTGCTTCTTTCAGCGTTTTGCAGAGAAAAGAACGACGAAGGCCGAGTCATCTGTTTCAAGTTTGCTGCCGTCTGTGTATGTG
>OZ057398.1:32501527-32732955 GCA_964056695.1 Melieria picta | reverse complement strand
ATACAGCCGTTGTGTCAAAAGGACGAAATAATTCAACTACTTTCTTGCTTTTCACACAACGGTCCTATCCTATCCTATCCTATCCTTCACACTCAAGTACTTTTCACTCAAATACTATTAAATAAACACGACTGAATTTTCAATGAGCAATGTTTTCTAGTTCAAAAATAGTTCAAAATATAACGTACAATTAACATTGACATGGCTTTGGGCTAAAGAATTGATTATCTTTAATTTGATACTAATATTGTTGGACTAAGATGAGTTCAACAATTTAAATTCGTTTTCGAGGTGGGTGTTGCTGGCAACTTCAAGGCCTTGTAAAAACCAAACTAGAGGTGACCCAAAAAAAAAAATTACATATTCGTGATCAGCGGCTCCGGAATTATAAGGAACAGTTCAGAAACTGGGCGGGTTTTTTGAAAACCGCAAAATTGTTTGCACTGTGAAAAATGTTGGAATAATTTAAGTTTTTGAGTTGAAATAAACTTCAACAATTTTTTTCAGCTGAACCAATGGACTGATTAACATGAAATTTCATAATGTGTTGGTGCATGGTAAGGGTTTTATAATATATTTTTATCAAATTTTTTTGTGGAAAAACTTCCAGGATAATTAAGGATTCATTCTTAAAAGGACATTTTTATATCCTTTTGCCAGGATAATTACAAAAAAATATTTGATTTGAGTTGGAGACATAATTATCTTTCTTTTGATACCAATATTGTTAGACTAGGATAAGTTCAACCATTTAAATTAATTTTTTTAATTGGGGTGTAGCTTGTAACTTCAAGACCCTGTAAAACCCAAACTAGAGGTGACCCGAAAAAAATAATTACATATTCGTGATCAGCGACTCCGAAAATATAAGGAACAGTTGAGAAACTCCGCGGGTTTTTTGTACTGTTGTACTGTGTAATTAATAATAATAATAATAAATAACTTAAATAAGATAATTAAATATTTTATTAATAAATATGTTATGCACTTAAATATTACGAAAAAAAACATTTTGAAAATCATTCAAAATTGTAATAAAAAAATATGACAATTATTAATTTTTATATTCTGTGTTTTAAATTAGAAAAAATTTTAAAAAGAAATAATTAATAATAATATATTATTTAAAAAGGATAATTAAATATTTTATAAATAAATAATTAAATATGTTACGTATGTAAAAATTACGCAATTAATATTTAGAAAATCATTAAAAGTTGTACTAAAAAATAACAATTATCTAAAAACGGAATATAAATTCTGTGATATGTATTCAAAATACATGCAAAACAATTTTTTTTTTATTTTTTTTAATTATAATAAATTTTAATAACAAATAATTTCCAATAATAATAATAAATACTTACAAATAGATAATTCATAATAATGAAAATTAATATTAAATTTTATTCAATTTTAATTTAATTTTATTTCAATTTAATTTTATTCAAAATTGTAATACGAATATTACAATTATCGAATAACTTTTATATTCTGTGATTTTTTGAATACATGCAAAACAATTTTTTGGATTTTTTAAATTAAAGAATTTTAATTAAAAATAATTAAAAATAAATTATGTAAAAACAAAAATTACATATTTTATTTATAATTAAGACAAATATGTTACCGACTTCAAAAATAACGAAATTACTGTATAGAAAATCTTTCGACATTTTTATAAGAATATAACAATTATCTAATAAGCTTTATATTTTGAGGTTTAAATTATAATAAATTTTAATAACAAATAATTAGTAATAATAAATAATTTACATAAGATATTACAATATTTTAACTATAAATAATTTAATATGTTACGTACTTAAATATTACGAGATTAATAATTTGAAAATCATTGAAAATAAAAAGAAAAATATAACAATTATCTAATAACAGAATATAAGTTCTGTGATATTTTAAATAAATGCAAAACAGTTTTTTGATTTTTTAAATTATAATACATTTTTATAACACATAATCAATAATAATAAATAATGTAACATAATTAAATATTTTATTTAAAATTAATACAAATATGTTACCGACTTAATCGTAATTTTTATTATTTAATTAATTTAATTAATATTTAGAAAGTCATTCAGAAATGTAATACAAATTTAACAATTATCTAATACATTTTTGATTCTATAATTTCTATAATTATAATAAATTTTAATAATAAATATTTAATAATTTTTTATTATTATTTTATAAATAAATAGTTAGTAACAATAATTAATGTTTTGAAGATCATTCAAAATTGTAATACAAATATAACAATTATCTAATAACTTTTATATTCTGTTTTAAATTATAATAAATTTTAATAATTAATAATAATAAATAATTTAAATAAGATGATTCAATATTTTATTATTAAATAATTAAATATGTTGCGTACTTAAAAATTACGAAATTAATATTTTGAAAATCATTCGAAATTGTAATAAATTTTAAATTAAATAAATAAATTATAATAAATTTTAAAAATAAATAATTTAATTCTAAATAATTTAAATATGATATTACAATATTTTATTAATAAATAATTTAATATGTTACGTGCTTAAATATTACGAAATTAATATTTTGAAAAGCATTCAAAATTGTAACAAGAATATAACAATTATCTAATATTATAACTTTTTGCATAAATATATATTCTGAGATAAATATTTTGAATACCTCCAAACAAGTTTTATTATTTTTTTAATTAAAATTTGTATAATCCTTAATTATTCTGCAAAAGAAAGTTGGACCTCCAGCATCACAAAAAATTTTGAATAATGTTACCAAAATGTGCAGCGCTTCATGTAAATTATGAAACAAAACTAAAAACAAAAAACAACAATTTTATGTGAAAAACAAAAACAAAAGAACATTAGCTGCTCTCTTCATATCGATTTCATCAGCAGCACTCGATTCAGTGCCAACTCAGTTTTCAACAACATCTCAATATTTCACCCTCCGCCCCACCCAGCCATCTTCCCTCTTGGGTCATCTTGCTGCCAAAATTCACACTCAATTCGCATGTAAAGTGGCCACTATCGCACACGCAATCTGTGTGCAGTGCCTTGTAATGGATGATGGAGAAAATCACAACAACAACAATAACGCCAGCATTCGCTATCAGCCAGCAATCATTACCACATGCCCACCTACTTTCCTTCCTACCCCCATTTATGATTTATAACGGCGATAACGCAACCGAAACATTTAAGCATATGCAAGTGGGCGTGGCAGCAGCAGCAGACCTTAAACAAACAAAGGCGAAAGTTTTTTCTGCCACACACTTTTGCCGGCTGGCTGGCTGGCTGGCTGGCTGCCTGGTTTGTTTGTTTTGCTGGCGCAGTTAAGATTTTAATGAACTGCCGCAGAATCGATGCGAAACCAATCGAGGCGGCCGCACACCTATAATAAAGAAGAAGAAGATGCAAAACTTGACGCCAAAAGTGGCCAAAGCAACACTTGCTGCTATTAACACCGTCAGCAAGCGTGCAATAGCAACAACAACAACAATACAAATACAAAACAAGCAACAGCAGCAACAGCCAACCGCAACCAATTTTGGGCAGTCAGCATGTGAAATTTATTGAAAGGCATTTTGGCTCTGGGAAATCAACGCAAACATAAATAATAAAAAAAATGTGAAATTTGTATTTGTGCTTTTTTCGGTAACGAGGTGCAATGAGCGACACGTTCATGCACTCGGCAGTCGACAGTCGAGAGTCGGCTGTGGCGGGGCTAATTTGAGGCTGACGGTGTGTCGAGCGTGGCGCAGCGTTTGCGGTCAGTGGCACAGCTGATGATTTGCATGCGCTGGCCGGCTATAAAGTTTGCCAGGCTGCGTCTACCACAAAATTATAGAAATTTGCACCGAACCCTTTCGATTCGGGCGGATACGAATCTGCAGCGAACGAATGAGGTTGCGGCGAAAAAGTGGCACATTCTAATCTGATGCGGACGCTAAGCCCCATCATTAGTGGTTTTTAGCCGCCGAAGAAGGTTTGTTTGTTTTCGGCTGATATGTTTTTGATTTGTTTTCTGTGCGGAATTGTACCCATAAAAGCAGTGTGTATGCAAAGACTGGGCTGGCACAAATTAGCCGTTGCCAAATTAGTGCAACACGCATCCGTTTCGGTGGCTGATTGCGGCCCCATAAGTGGGAACACAAATCGTTAGGTTGTAAAATTTTGTCGGTTTATTTGTTTAGCTAAACTGAGACTAATGTTTGGTTGGTGAGTTGGTGAGGTGCTGTGACGTGTGCAGATGAGTTTTAAATGGGTTTTATTAAATAAGATTTCAAATGTCAGTCAGCTTGGCAGTGTGTTGCGAGCAAAGTGGCATTTGAAGTTGTCTGATATTTTTAGCAGAAGACGTTAGAGGGAAGATGGCATAATTAATTACGATAGAGCGTGATTCAGGGTAGCTGAAGACATGTGAAAATTATATCTATACTTGGAATTGTTTTTGAATTGGATTAACAATTTGTAACTCAAAATTAAACGACTTGTGTTTAGTAGTTGTTCGATTAGTGGACCTTATCTTGTTTCTATTACCATATTTATACCATAAGGTAGATTAGGTACTCAGGTGTGGCATACTCAGTTTTAATGTTTTTAAAAGGATTTTAAACGTTTAAGGACAAACAAATATATTTCACAGAATTTATTTCAACACCAGCAAAGCTCCGCGGCTTTGAAGTAAATGGGCCCAATAAATCAAGTTTCTTCATACTTCATACAACCCATGGTCATCCCCTTTAATCCTCGACTTTCAGAAAATCCCATCTTAGCGAAAGTTTATTTTCTCAAATGTCCCTACAGTTCAAATTTCATGTTTATAGCTTTAGCGGTTTGGGCTGGTCAGTGATGAATAAAACAGTCAATCAGTCAAGCAAAAAAGTGATATACGTATATATATTTGAGTTGTATGGGCGGTGTCACGCCCCTTTTGGGTAATGCCCCACCCATTCCACTTCCTTCGAAGGGTGCGAAGGGTTTCATTGATGTGCGACTTACAGTTCCAAAGTTACGCGGAAAATTCGATAAAAATGTACCACACCCCTTGTTCAACGCCCATCAAATTTGACTAGTAAAATGGTAAAATGGACGATGGTATACAAAATTTCAATACTGTCGGACTTATAATTCCGAAGATATTCCATATTAAAAATTTAAGTTGTATGGGCGGTGCCATGCCCCCTCGTTCAGTACTCACCTCATTCCACCTGTCGAAGGACACGTCTAAATCGTCAGTCTGTGGCAAATGTCATTGATGTGTGGCCTGTAGTTTCAAAGTTATTAAAACATTTTGGGTTGCTTGAAAAGTGCCACGCCCCTTGTTCAACGCTCATGAAATTTTACCAGTGGAATGAAACATCTTAACGGTGGCCCTGTATTAAATTTCAGTGCTATCCGACCTATAATTCCAAAGATATTCCATATTAAAAATGTAGGTTGTATGGAAGGTGCCACGCCCACCTGTCGGGTCGTATTCGCTCTATATGGTTTACCGAGAATTAGTCAAAACAAACATTATCTGAAAGATTCAGCTCAATTGGCCTTCTAGTTTTTGAGTTTTAGTGTCGTGTAAACAACAAACAAAAAAACAAATAAACAAACAAACATACGAGTATATTCATTTATATGTATATAGATTTGTGGTTGTACAATGACGGAGATATGGATTTCAAATGAAAACAAAAAATTCTCGCCTTTTGACTAAATTTTCTTTTTTGAAGTTTCAAGGCCAAAATATGTCAGTTAGGTTCTTTTAAATATTTATCCTTCGATATTCTTGAAGTTTTTTTTAGCAAATCCTTTTGAAAAAATATATATGTTTTGGATCTCTATTTGTAGTATAATACCTCAAACTTTTATTCATCTATCTTTATTGGTTATGAAAAAATAAGATTCCATTCATAAGCATGAAATTAGATAGAAAAATATTATTTTGAGGTATTATGTTAAATATTAATGATATATTTTGGTTCTGAAAGTTCCAAACAGATAATTTCAACAAAAAGCAAAAAGTGTCCTCTTTCATTTGATATCCATATCTTCATCATTGTACAACCGAAACTAAGTAAATATAAAATAAAAAAATCTTTAAAATGTGTACTCGTATGTCCTTAAAACTTTAAAGCCCTTTTAAAAGGACAATCGATCAGAAAATGAAAAACTGAGTATGCCATGTTTCTAAGGATGACCTCTAATTTTACGCCTATATCATCTTTTGGGTGGGTCAAAAGTACTGTTGCACAGTGTAATAATTCGAAATGATATAGACGGGATATTTGTTGCTGATTTAATGTGAGTGAAGATCAGTTGAACTTCGCTATTGCTCTTAGCATCGTCAGCAGTTATTGTATACAATGTTATTAAAGACGAAACCCTCCTTTTGCTTCAACAGCTCGTCCAGTGGACGGAACTGACGTGCCCTGATTTCAGAACCAGGGACCTTAACAGTTAAAAGTTTTATCATAAAAATCATTGTTTAAGAGTTATTTTTTTACTTTTATTAAATCATTCAGTGACTTTGACAATTCTGTTTTCTGTAAGATTCATAACTTTTGCATGCATTAATGAAAATGACTTTTATATTGCGACTTAAAAAATAAAAGTCACTGACTAATTTTTATTGATGACTTAGAAAATAAAAGTAATTGAATGATTTTTATTGATGATTTTTATAAATAAAACTCACTGACTGATTTTTATCGATGACTTTTTTAAATAAAAATCACCAATAATTTTTATCATAGGACAACTAAAATAAAAATTAAAAAAACTGTTATTTGTGGACTAATATGAAAAAAATCAAAAATAATTGTAAATAAAGGATTTTTTAAATATAAATAAAAAATAATTTTTATTATTTAATTTTTCCACAAAAATTACAAAATAAAAGTTTTTGTAAAGTTTGATTGTCCGTGCGAAAGGAAATGTATTGGTATATTTCATGAAGTTGTATGTCCTTCCCCTCATAGTAATTTTTTCAAATATAGTTTTCATAAATAACTGTTATTTCCGGTCCTTGCTTACAACCCATTAAAGCATGGATATAGAATAATTGTTGTTATGGTTGGTTTTTTGCTCAAAGATACTCATTTGTAGGTCAATAAGAAGCATAACGCTTCGTGTTTTCCAAATGTTTTGAACAGAGATGCACAGACGGAAGCTCAATTAACTTGCAACGCAACATTACCTTGGCTCAGTTTGGGTCAATTAAAACAAAAACAAAGTTCGTAGGGTCGCCCTGATCTTGCAACCCATTAACCCATCAATTTAAAAATAGTTGTTATGGTTGATTTTTGCTTAAAAATTCTTAATTGTATGTCAATTAGAAACATTATACTTCTTGCTTTTAAAGGGTTAAGAACAACAATGAACAGACAGAAGTTTACTTGGCTCAAAAACACATCAAACCAAGTTCGCTGGCTCGTCCTGATCTTGCAACCCATTAACCCTCTAATATAAAAGTAGTTGTTATGGTTGAGTTAGGCTTGAAAATTCTCATTTGTAGATCAAAAAGAAGCATCATTCTTTTTGCTTTTGAAAGGTTAAGAACAGTGATCAACAGACAGAAGTTTACTTGACTCACAAAGACATCAAACCAAGTTCGCTGGTTCGCGCTGGTCTAATTACAACAAATACATTTGTTTTTGTCGACTCACTGTGGCTCACGCTGGGTTTTGCTTTGTTTTTACCTCAACCACAGACAACTGTACCTGACTTTTGTCATTTCGACAATGATGTTGTTGCGATCATTATTAAAGTTTTCGTAGATTGGCTCAGTAAATTGTTTTCTGGGGCACCGCTGGTCCAGAAGTTTAAGTTCTGTTGGTGACGATGGAATTGAAAAAAGTGTTATCAAACATCATTCATATTTATAATATTTGTCATTCATCAGAAGACTTAATTCAGCCATGTAAGCTTATGTCAATCATTTGGATGGAGAAATTGACAAGTCGTAATCAAATTTATTTTCAATTTCAAACTAAGAATTTAGAAACATTAACCACTCGAAATAAGTCTGGCTTTGTTAGTCAAAACATCTTCAAATGTTGAATTGTTGAAACTGAAACTTTTGTTTTTTTGTATTTTTCTCAATTTCTGAAACAACATGCAACACTTTAATGACCCTTTCGTATGCAGCGTAGTAGTGGCCCATATACGATGCCTTAATTATGTTGTAAATCAAGCGGCTTGTTCGGATTTTCGTTTGAAATGTGTTCATGGTGCTAGAGCGAACAATGTTACTCTCGACTTGATGCAGAACTTAAGCAGATAACGGCTTTATACTTAAGCTTCAAGCTGCAAGCCGGCCTGCACTTAACCGAGTCATTAGGTAATTTGAGCCTTGTAAACAATTTAATTGTGGCGAGCATGTTTGACCATTAAATCAATAAGGATGGCATAAAATGCTTAATGAGTTGTGAGTAACTTGAAAAAAATTCTAAGAATTGTAAAGCATTTTATTCTAAAATGGTCTGTGAACAAAGGACACTTGAAGAAACTTGATTCATTTTTTGTAGATAAATAGTAAAGTCTGGACCGTTAGTTAAACTCCAACTATTCTAATCTTTAGAATAAATAAAATTTTTTGAAATAAAAATAAAAAATCCATAAACATGAGTCTTAAATGTTTATGGGAATAACAGAAGATATGTTATGAGCTTTAAAAAAATCTAAGGTCTGCAAGAAATGAAAGGACTACGCTTCAACCGATCAATTATTATGTCAACTAGAAACTGTTTTCAAAACGTCTAAATAAATTACAGTTCTATTGCCTATTTTATATTTATTTATGACATTTTTTAGTGCCCAAATAACTTAACTAAATCACAACTAAGCTCCCACTAGATCTCCACTCAAATATAAATCACAACCAGCTACTCGAACTAAACTCTACACACACCAAGCCATCATTTCGCTGGCCACAATCCAAAGTAAATTATTACAAGCTCTGACCTATTAACACAACTTGGCTTGTAAACTCTCCAAATATTTGCACAGTCACTGATGCATTTTTAATGATGCACCCATGATGCGGCCAGACAACATCGACATCGATACCGATTCAACGGCAGCGGCCACAACCGCAAACAGCAACAAGCCACTTTCTGCAATCAACGCGAACACCCGCTGCTGATTTTAAATATTTTCTTGCTACCTTGTCGGCTGCTGTGCGCCACGCCACGCGACGCCACGTTGCGTTGCGCTTTTATTTGCATGCGGGGAGTAAATAAATTCGACTGCCACTGTGGGAGTCGCCGCACGGCAGCGGCGGCTAGCAGCACGTTTCATAAGTTTTAATCACACTTTGGTGAGCTGTTGACTTGCCGACAGCACAAAATAATGTTGCCGATATGTTTTTAGTGGTTTTTTGCTTATATATATATATGTGTTGGTTACTACGGTACTTGCTTAGTATAGCAAAAAGATTTTAATAAAATTTTGTATATACAATTTTATACAGAATTGTATTGAAATCTTTAATTTGAGCAGAAAATCAAATACAAACAATTATCTCTGTAGGATTTTTAATAAAAAACGAAAGCATTCAATTCTTCAAGAACGCTGGTGGTCTCTCTTATCGTTTGGCCATTCACGCTCCTGCAAGTATTTCGAGTTGCCAGCTCTGGATTAGCGTCTTATCAAAGGTCACGCGTTTAATTCGGCATAAAACGCAATTTTCAAATTAAAACTGCTTTCAAATCGTTCAAATGCCACAAATGAAGTTGTAGCAAACGGCGATAACCACACACACACACACACACACAGTCAACGCGCTCACACGCACATTATACGCTCACCGAAAGGATATGTTCCGCATGGCAGGTAAGTGCGAGGCCTCGGTGTGATCCTTTGACCATCAGCACGCCAACCTAATGCAGTGAAATTGTCATTTACTAATCTGAAAATTGTCACCGCAGCCAAGTTCGTTCATTGATAAAATGTCGCTACACCTTTCTCGTTTGCCGTTGTGTGTTCGCGTAGCGCATTGGCGGCGTCTGCAGTGCGCCGATAATGACCGCAAAGCGATAGCACTGCACCGTTCCGCCTCCTTGCAAGGGCTTGACGCCACTTTTGCTGGCCGCGCTATCGCAACGCAAACAACTTTATGGTTTAATTAAAAGGATATTCGTGTTGCGCCGATACGCGCAGTCGTCGATCGTTCGCTTTGCCTCGATCCCAACGTGCATGTCGGCCATAATCTTAAAGACTTGGTGTACTGCGATTGGGTGTGCTGTGCGTAGCAAAAGAAATCTTGTAGATGCTCGACTCTAAAACTAACTCTGTCAAAGCGCAAACAAAAGACTCAAGACACAAACTTAATTCGTATGCGCACTTAATTTGCATGAAATGTAGTTGTCCTTGAAAATGTGTCCTTTTAATTTGCATGCATGCATTTTTGTGCAGTCAGTGGCAGCATGAAAGTATCAATTGCAAGGGAGGGCGCGCAGCAAAAACAAGAAATTCCAGCTGACAACACCAAAGGCGTCAAAACGAAATTGAAAGTTTTGTGAAATCCTGTTTGCGGCTACAAGCGAGGAGTGCACAAAAAAGGATCTTTGTGTGGAGTTCGTTGCAACAGGTGTGAAGCGACAAATTTATCTGCCAGCAGGAAATATGAACGCAAAACAACAACAACCATATTACAGTCAATGTCATAATTTTACTTCAACTACTGCGAGAAAAAGTGCCAGTTCTGGTCTTTCCCTTTGTGCCACCACCACGACTGACATGAAACTTTCCAGTCGAGTTGGTTGACTGCCTGCTCTGGCCGACCCTACACTGTGCTGTCCTGCTTAATTACCACCAGAACAAACCACACAGTGCTGTCTTTTTGCAGTTGTAATGCATACAACTTTTAAGTGTTGCAATGCTGCGTCTTGATCTGGTATGCAGTCCGCTGTCTCCGTGGCTCTTGCGTCCCCTAAATGTGAAGAAAACCGCTTTCTTTAAACTGGGGCACACTTTTGCCAACTGCTGGCTGGCTGCTGCATTGGATAATTGCTGGCTGGCAGCGTGTCCTGCAGCCGCAACGGCGCATGCCCCACGGTGAAATTTAAACCACGCACGCTTCAGTCGCAACTGCGCACAAAAAGAAACAACACAACAAGAATCAAATTGAAAATGATGAAAAATACAAACTCGAAATTAAAATGCTTTGCGTTCCGATTTCGGATCAGTTGCATGAATTCTACGCCAGTTTCTTGAGGGTACATTGGTTCCAGGGCTCACAGTGGAAAGGAGAAGAAAGACAAGGGATTTCTTATTTGAATTGTTTATTCATCAATTCGAGAAGAGAGAGAGAGAAAAAATGAGAGAGAAAAATGTTCTTAGAGTAGTCGAGACCTTTAAACTAATTTTCTGTTAATAAAAAATTTAATTTAAATCTAACTAACCATATCTGGTTGGATTTCCGTTCGCATATTTGTGTCTGGTTTTTTTAAAGTTTCTTCTTTTTCAAAGCGTTTAGAAGAGTTAAGTTTTGGTAGATGAATGTAAGAGGCAGCTGAGAAAATGAACCTACGGAAGCTCAACTCCTGAGTGCTCAGGCTTAGTAGTTCCATGTACTTTGGATTCGTGAAACAAGATAACATCAGAGAGAGGAGTTAGAGGTGCAAGAAAGTGTATAAATAAGGACGAGAAGAGCGCTACTCGTTCTTCTGTGCAAATTTCCTAGACTCTTAAGATTTTCAGGAGACCATATATTGAAGAGACAGACCGCACTTCCACTTGGAAGTCGAAATGGCACGTTGTGAAACCATCACATAGGGAATAAGCTTCGTCCATTCTCATAACATCTGAACCCAATGTGCAGAATCTCGTTTTATGTAGTAAAGGCAGGTGCCTTCTTCAGGCATGAAATGCAAGTTGGATCCTCGATGATGCCTATGTTGTCCCCATGGATAAATCTTGTCATAAGTCCAATCATTCAGCTGAGATTTTTCCTTCCCAATGTAAAAAGAAATTCCCCTTCTTTCTCTTGGACTAATAACTCAAATTTTAGTAGTTGTACAGATTCCCAGGACTTGATCCATGGGATGTGATCCAGTACAAAGTGCTACCTAAACTTTGCAAAAGTTTAAATTTTTTTACATGCCACTCTATGTCTAAGTGTCGAGTACTCGTACTTCGTTTACATTATACGCCAACTTTGCAGTCTTTTGTTACTCTAATTTTTAGCCATTTCCATTTACATTTTTTATCCACTTTTTTTACTTAAATAATTTAATGTATAAGTTAGTCCATATTTATGTTTAGCATTCTTATTTATATTCTTAGTTTTAGCAGTCAACCTTTTATTTTTGTTATTTTACCAAATCACTCAAAGTTTAAACCATCGTAATTTCATACAACTTTTTGCAGTTTCTTTCATATATTTTTTTATTTTAGACTTTTGTTGTAAATATTAACGTTTAGTTTACACAGGAGGGCAGCACAACCTACAATCTATTTGATTAAATAAAAAAAAATTAATTACATGGATCACTTACCCACATTCTACAAAGTTCCAACCCCATAAAAGGCAGCGCAACCTGTAAGTAAAAAGTTTAAGGAACGTTAAGTAAATTTAGTAAAATTTTTTTAAATTTATCATCAATAAATTTAATAAATTTAAAAATTATTTGAAAATAAATGTTCATCAATTGCAAGCAACGTACCGTATTTCAAGTTCGTTTCTGTTCGCACATAATTTCTCCTTTATGTTCTTTACTTAAGTTAAAGTCACTCATTCGGACTTATGCTGATTGCTTGGCTCAATTTCAATTTCTTGCCAAACTACATCGGTTTACTTTCGGCCAAGGCGTGTTGCCATTTAATTATTGTTCTACAGCGAGTAGGAAGCGGCTGTGTGCTTTTTGGTTTGAGTGCAGCGCGAGAGTTCACTGCGCGACCGCTACTGGTTGTAACCTCAGCCATAACTTACGCAAACATGCGTCCGGGTTCGGCCCTCCTAAATGGTGCTTTAATGAATAATTGCAACGGCAGCCCGGCGCACTGGCAGCCGGTTGACCACCAACCAAGTGCTGACAGCTTTTCCAACGCAGACTGATTGATGTGCGCCGAGCGATGCAGAAAACTATGACCGCTGTGCTGTTGAAATGAGTGCGCAGCCAATGAAATATGGCGGCCACAACCATTTTATGCATTTTTCGTGCAAATCTTTTGTTGATTTTGAACGCGCAGACGAAAGCGAAAAACGAGTAATATGCAGTTTTGAGCAGCGGCGCACGTCAGCTGAGCAATGATGATGGAACTATAAATGACAGCAATTAACAGCGGAAGCGGCAGCGCCAGCGGCCGAGACCAGTTTGCAAGGGCAGTGGGCGTTCAATTACTGCGCCTATCAGGCGGTAAACGTGCCTACTCATAAATTTTGGGCAATTGTTGTTAATTTTCGCTACATGCCTTGTGCCGCAGCGATATGCAATTTTCGGCGTTCGCGCATTCGAAACACCTTTTCAGCTGGTCAACAACAACCAACGAGGCTGGCAGACAAAAGTGTTTTGGTGTGTTATGCGATCGAGTAATGCTTGAGCTGGTTACATTTTGTCATTTTCGAACTAGTTGACGTAATGATCACTGGCGAACGGAAGGTCGTAGGCACAGTGGAATGAATGGAGGAATTTGTGACCCATTGAAAACAACTGATGGATAAATTCTTTGAAGGCAGACAATGCAGATGTCTCAGTAGAAAATATGTACGACTGATGTGTAATGAATGCATGGAGAGATAAATAAAAAATATGATAAAAAAAAATAAATATGGAAAAATTAAAAATCTCTCTCAATGAATAAAATATACATACATATATAAAAACATACATACGACTACATACCGATGCATATGTACAATGCTACAATGCACTGGCGCACACAACGGGTTTTTTGGTCCACAAACCCCCAAATACAAAAATTGTTGGTACAAAATATGGTTTCGAATGGTATTAGGCTCAAAATTTGTACGCAGCATAAAATCCTGTGTGCGCCACTGCTCATAACGAAAAGTTAAGTATAAGCAATTATTTTTAATTTCACAGCTGGACATTTTTTAAAAGTAAACCGTCCAATATTGCGAAGTAAACTGAAGAGTTTTCAAGCATACGAAAATAAATTATTGCTGAAATAAACAAAAAATAAATAAATGAAATAAAATAAAATAAAATAAAATAAAATAAAATAAAATAAAATAAAATAATATAAAATAAAATAAAACAAAACAAAATAAAATAAAATAGAATAAAATAAAATAAAACTTAAATTAAATCAAATAAAAAAAATTGAATAAAATTAAAAAAATAAAACGAAATAAAATAACATAAAATAAAATAAAATAAAAAACTATAATAAAATAAAATAAAATAAAATAAAATAAAATAAAATAAAATAAAATAAAAAATAACATAAAATAAAATAAAATAAAATAAAATAAAATAAAATAAAATAAAATAAAATAAAATAAAATAAAATAAAATAAAACAAAATCAACTCAACTCAAATCAAATCAAATCAAATCAAATCAAATAAATTGGATCAAATTAAATCAATTCAAATCAAATCAAATCAAACCAAATCAAATCAAATCAAATCAAATCAAATATCAAATCAAATCAAATCAAATAATTTTAAATAAAATAAAATAAAATACAATACAATAAAATAAAATAAAATAAAATAAAATAAAATAAAATAAAATAAAATAAAATAAAATAAAAAAATTAAATTAAATTAATTTAAAGTGTTGAAATATGGTAACCCACTTCCACTTGTTTAAGTTTAAGTCCTAAGTTTTGTACCCTTCTTCAGTCCAAATATATCATTTAAGTTGGGTTGATTGAAAGATGTTTGAATGAATGAAGCAGAAAATATGTTTAGACAAACATTTGACTAATTGGTCTCTGAATCGAAGAGCATGTATATTCTTTAGCTGCCGTGGTTCGAATCTAACAGTAAAAATTTTATGACTTTTATATTTTTTGCAACAATTTTTTTGTACAATTTTTGATCTTTTTTTTGCTGTATTTACGAGCTTCCAATCGACATAAAAAATCTTCATAAGCTCTGAAAACTGCCGCTTATCCATTTGCGCATTAGTCATTAGCAACATTGTTGTCGAGCGACAGCGACATTGCGTGCAACACTGCGACTGAAGCAGCCACAACGGACGAGCACAGCGCTGCATGATTGGCATCATAAAAAAAAAATGTGGAGCGTTGGATGAGCGCGAAGAAAGTGGCCGTCAATTGGCGAACGCTTCCGCATTGCAACGGTCAGGCGGCACTTTGCCATTTGCCGTTTGGCATTTGGCATAATTTTATTGTTGTTACTGTATCGCTAATCACATGAGTGCACCATTAAGTGTTTTACAATAACGCAAGCGGCAATTCGCATCCATTATCCAATATGCGTGGCAGCAAATCAGGTGCGGTAAGCGCCGCGAGCAGCCTTAAGCACGCCACTTAAGGTTGGCTAATTGCGCCGCGGCGCACAAGTGGCGAACGGCCGCAAGTGCAGCCGCAAGTACAATGAGCTGCGAAGGGTTGCGTGTTGCATGTTGCATGTTAATGGCGACCCTATTTAGGCGCGCGGCCAATTGGTCAATTGTGCTGCAATGTTGCCAATTGCTCAATTCTCAGCCCCTTGCAACGAAAAAGGAGTTGCATGCCGTTTCGGTTGCTGATAAGGCGATGCTATCTTAACGAGAAAATCTTTCCGCATTTCATGAACGCAACGACGGCCATTTACAATTTACATGGTCAACGCCTGCGCGCAAAGCATTTAACATTTAACGGCCGAAAAATTAATTTCAACAACGTTCGGCCTCATCAGCAGCAACAACGCTGTCGCCATCAGCAACGCTTCTCGTCAGCGCTTCGTTGGTGGTCCGACACATCGTTTAAGTAAACAAATCAGCATTTCACCACCTCAACCCGCTCCGCTGACGACGACCACAAGGCTCAGTCTTCACAAATAGGCGGCAGCACTGCACGCAATGCGTTGCACGACGCACGCAAAAAATGCATTTTGGAAGTGGCTACATTTTGGCATCATCAATCATGCATTTGACGTGCTGCGAGAATAGTTTTTGCACGCCTTGCAGTCGTTGGCGGCTGTGTTGTCATTGCCTACAATGCCACTGCAACAGTGGGCAGTGGCGGCAAGGTGCAGTAATGTGGCGCAATTAATCATGGCGAAATTGGTGGGCAGTCGAGTTCACACAAGTCGCGCGTTTCCAACACAGTTCAGTTGCCAATGAGCTGCAATACACAAAACGCCTTGTAGGTATTTCAAAAATGCTTACAAATACTTATTGCACCAACATTCGCCAATCGAACAACCAACCAACCAACCAACCAACCAACCAACCACCGACCGCCATCAACAGTCAGTGCTGTCAGCTGACGTTCCGAATTTTTGGTTGGTTGGTTGGCGGCAACGTTTTTATGCTGTAAATTAGTTAATTTTATTAAATTTGATTTGATGCCGCTCCGACATATCGGCTGCCTTGCCGCAGGCTGCCAATTTCGGCTGCACATGCCACCGAAAGCGTGGCAGCATGCATGGTCCGGTTTGCGGTCGAACCGATAACAAACCAGCGGCCAACATGCAAATATAAGTTACTGTGTCAACAGGTGAAATTGTCGCGCGCCAACTTTGGAGCATCACCGCTTCTGGCTGCATTGCGACTTGGCCGCTGGTTGCAGTGCGGCCGCATCTGACAGGCGTAGCGTAATTGCGGTGTGCGTACACTGCCACCAACAACATCGTGCAGTCATCATCATTGCCGTCGTCATCGTCAGCGTCAGCGTTATGCCTCGAACACATAGACGACGACAGCGACACGACTGCATTCGTCAAAATACGAGTATAGAATCAAAACGTTCGTATGGAGACGATTATTTTGACAACTACACAGCTACACGACTACCGACCACAGTTGTCGCTGTTGGCAAACATATGCTTCGAACACATAGACGATGACAGCAACACGACTGTCTTCTGTCAAAATCTGTAAAAATATAGAATCAGAATATTCCTATGGAAATGATTATTATGACGACTGCACAGCTACACGACCACCGACCACAGTTGTCGCTGTCGCCAAACATTTGCCCCGAACACATAGACGACAACTGTGACACGACTGTCATCTGTCAAAATCTGTCAAAATATAGAATCAGAATGTTCGTATAGAGACGATTATTATGACGACTGCACAGCTACACGACCACCGACCACAGTTGTCGCTGTTGCCAAATACACGACGCGACTTTCATCTGGCAAAATCTATTAAAATTTAGAATCAGAATGTTCGTATGGAAACGATTATTTTGACGGCTTCACTGTTACACGACTACCGACACTGTCGCCAAAAAAAATGCTTCAAACATATAGACGACGCCAGCGACACGACTGCATCTGTCAAAATATAGACAGCACTGTTACACGACCACCGATCACAGTTGTCGCTGTTACCAAACATAGAACTATGCTCTATTTTGTAGGCGACAAAACCAAAGCAATTGGCATCACTGCTTCAAAACAAATATTTGTAATGGCATTTGCTTTGAACAAAAATGACAAATTAGTTAGTATTTCAGTTAAAATTAAAAATTTATTAATTTAAAAAATGACTACACCTTGCCATTTGTTTCAAATTAATAAAACAAAAAATAAAAATAAAAATAAAAATAAACATAAGTAAAACAATAAAATTAATATAGACGAATTATAAATAAAGGCAGTGTAAAAATTTGTATTCAGAATTAAAAAAAATTTAATTGCTTTGATATTGCTTCCACTTTCATTATAATCACATAGCTGACTACACGGCGACAGTCAAAGCCAACATCATCTTGAAGTTGTGTGGCCGTGTCGCTGCCGTCTTGAATGTGTTCAAGCCATTATGGTGCAAAGTTGATGATCGTGTCGCGGTCGCCATATCAGGTTTCGTTGTCGTCGGCACTTGGACGCATTGTGACAACGTTGGACACTGGACAAGACAGCGCGACAAAGTCCGTTGCCGAGCGCTACTTGCATGCAATCGCAGCGCGGTACGACGACGCGTGAGTGCCAGAAGCTGCGACTTTATTATTTTGTTGTTGTTGTTGGTTTTTTATTCATCCGCGTGCTACCGATAAGGCAGCCGCCTCAGGTCCGACAGGCGCGCTGATTGCTCTGACTTGCGATCGTGTTGATGTCCACATTTTTGCTTTATTGTTGCGGTATTAATGTTTGTTGCTGTTGTTGTTGTTGTAATCGACGATTTTGCGCTTGCCGTGTGCGACACACGACATGTAAATTGCTGCCATACAATTATTTTCGCATTTTTTTTAGTACTTTTTCCTGTGCGTTTCTTTGTGTAATTTTGCATTTTTTTAATATGGAGTACACTGCGAGAAATTTTTTAAATCGTTAATTTTATATGTTATTCATGTAGCATTGTATTTCTACATGTCATACTGGCATTGATTCAGGCAGGTAGGGGGGTGAAGTAGCCGCCTTTAGGGCATCACTTGGGCTTTGGGATCCATTATGTTATCACGTGTGGGCAAAGGAATTCGCCTATAGACTTCCAGTTGATGAGAGTTATAGAATTTGCAGATTTTGTTTCATGGTATCTTTTAAAGGTCAACTAAGCAGCCAAGGAAGTGTTGAGCCCAGTATTGAAAGCGCATTCTTGCTAGCGCTGGACATGTCCAATGAGCTGTTCAGTGGTTTTTTCGCGTCTACAATCCATCCAAAAGTCATTGTAAGACCCAGACCCAGTCTATTGGCGTACAGAACAATGAGGTAGTATCCAGTTATGACTCTCACGACAATCCCTTTAGAGAGTAGAATCAGTTCCCTGGATCTGCTCTGTTGGGTAGTTGGTCAAATCACTCTCAACGTGTTGCATGTTTGTTCATTGAGCCATCTGGGCTTTGCTCTATTAACACTATGTAGGAAGACCGCAAGTTTTCCATACCTACAAAGACTACATTTTATATCCGCTAATAATTCGAAAAGTACTTACATTTGGCTAATTGTAATTTATTTTTATTTATTTATTTTTGGAATTGTTTTAAAAAAAAATTTATCTTTTTTAAAACAATATGTAAAATTATAACTATGACATCTATGGTCTTAAGCTAACTAGTTTGTTTACTTAAGCTATTTTATAAATTAGATTTCATTGTGTAATTGTAGAACCTTAATTGTAGAACTAATTGTAGAACCTAATAAAAAATTAAAGTCAAAATACAGATATTTAAGTACGACAAACCGACAAATGACCGCAATGGTCTTTCTGGTGTTAAGGCACATACTATATTTGTAGCTAAATGTAGCTGACAAGTGAAGAGTGGTGGCACTGATACTTTGTATCTTCATGCCTGCTTTTATACTTTCAGGACCGCAATATGTCAGGTAAGGAAAACATACATGTTTTGGATCTCAGTCTGTAGATTCATACATCTAAATTTTATTCTATTTCAAAGTTCTGGAAATTCTACGAAAGTTCAAAATAAAAAATTTAGTTAGAAGGAGACAACTTTCCTCTTTCATTTGATACCCATATCTTCATCATTGCACAACTGCAAATATTTAAAAAAATATTTGAAATGTGTATGTCCTTAAAATTTTTAAGTCCTTTAAGAAAGTTTTTTGGTCAGAAAATGAAAAACTGATTATGCCAGAATACTATAAATGACCTATAGTTTCACGTCTATATCAACATTTGGATGGGTCTCGGCAAAAAAAAACAGAAATTGTTTCGCACGGTGTAATAAATGTAAAGTTGGTCTTTTCACTCCGTGCATCATAACTTTGTTATTTTTCTTTCAATTCTATTGATGTTGAGCTTAATATTTGCTCAAATAATATATCTTTCATCTTAGATTTTAAAACCAGAGGAGATCATTTGTTATATCTATAAAAAACAAACATTTGAAAATTTATGATTTTTTAAATTGGTCGAAAAATTCACTTTTTTACAACTTTCATTGACAGTAACTACCCCAAATCTGATTAGGACAATCTGTATATCGCTGGAAAGGCTAAGGTATTATCTTCTGACCGACGGACAGCTTGTGTTAGTTGGGTGATTCGTTTACGAGATATGTACTCATAACTGAAACAACAGGGGAAAAAATGGTTTTTCCAAGATTTTTCGAAAACGCTTCTTAAAATTTTTTTTTGATTTCAGTTTCGTGTTCAGCGGCCTAAAGTTAGTCTAGAAAACATTTTTATTTTTAGGTGCATTTTTCGTGACGAGTAGTGTTATTTCTCACCAAGAGTACTTTCACCAAGTTTGGAGACAATAGACCCATTAATTCATGTTTTTTCACAGTTTCTCCATATAAACTTTTAAACCATCGTTAACCCCGTTCGATTTTGATTTTCAAAAAAGTGAAAAACACGTATCGAATTATTTCTCACTAAGAGTACTTTCACCAAATTTGAAGTCAATGGATCAATGGTCAGATTTTGATTTTCGAAAAAATTAAAAATATGTATGGAATTATTTTACATATTAAGTGCTTTCACTAAGTTTGAAGTCAAAAGGCTCATACATTTTTGTTTTTCCATACAAACTTTTAACCCATTGATGACCCCGTTAGATTATGATTTTCGAAAAAATAAAAAAACACTTGCCAAATTATTTCCCATGTTAAGTCCTTTCACTAAGTTTGAAGTCAAAAGGCGTAAAAAATCATATTTGTTCATACAAACATTTAACCCTTGGTTCACCCCTTTAAGTTTTGATTTTCCAAAAAATTAGAAAAATGTTTAAAATTATTTTTGATTTCAAGTATGTGTGCCAGGCATTTTCGTATATTCAAAGCGCTTAAAAGTTTAAGTTTTCTTAACTCGATTGCCAACAATTTGAGTATTCAACATTGAACACCTAAATTTTTTCACGTGTACTCGTAGCTCTGAAAAATCACTATTTAAACAATTTTGCCCACAGTTACTGCCACGAACACAATGCAACCGAGCAACGTGAGCGAAGCGTTGCGCGCCACCGTTGTCGTCGTTGTTGTCGTCGGCAGCGCGTTCGTAATGAGCAGCGGCAGTTCAATTGCCATCTCTCATATAATTACAACGTCGCTGGCATCGATTTTGATTTTTGCCCCACGATTACAAACGCGTTGCGTACGCAGCGTCGTAATCGGCGATCGTCAATCAGCGTTCGTCAACGTTCGTCGCATCACTTGCGGCACGCGTACTGTGCATTGTTGTTGTTGTTGTTGTTGACGTGAATGATTTTGTGATAGAGTGGAATGTCTTGCAGTCGTTGCAAAGTCTGTCTATCAGACTGTCTGTCGCTCTGTTGGTCCGTTTGTTGCTGTGTTTCTTTGCCCAGTCAGCGGTCTGTCGATTGGTCGGTTTATCTGTTCAACTGATATTTTGCCGGTTTATGTGAAAGTTTCATCATTAATAATAAAAATAAAAACGGTTGACATTGATGCGGCAATGATCTGCACTAAAACAAAGCAACACCAACAACAACAGGAACACACCGGAACAGCAACAGTTGCCAGTTGCAGCCACTTGCAAATTATGAGGTTCGATTGATTTTTTTCCGCACGCGTCTACTTTTAGCATGCGGACGTCCGCGCACTTTGCGTTTCGGTTTTGGTTTTGTTGTTATTGTTGTTGTTGTTGTTTATATGACCATTGTCATTTCGCACAGCGTTTTTGTTTTTAATCATTTTTACTCGTTAAACTTTGTGGAATTTTTGTCAGGTGTCGCTTTATGGACATAAAAGTTTAACCCTTAAATGCATGGCGTACCATATATGGTACAGGTCCTAAATCCTTCGTTAATCTGTTGAATCAATTTAAATCATGTTTATGCTTGCTTTAGATTGATTCGAAAATTATTGCCTCATGCATTTAAGGGTTAAGTTGTATTCAAAATGAAAAAAATGTAGAAACTCGAGGTGGGTTAATGTATTTAATGTCTTAGGCTAAGTTAGGCTAGGTTATTTTTTTCTTTGTTGGAATAGTCAAAGTAACAAAAATACAGTACTTTTCGTTTATAACGAACCCGTTTAATCCTTTCGACCCCAAAGTTGCCTGAGAGCAACTTCACCTATTTGTCATCTTATAGTAAAAGCTACAATTGACTTTTGGGTTTAATTTAAATATGTACCAACAAATTTATATTTTTAGAAGTGAATTCAAAGCAAATTAAAAAAATTTTCGTGTTATCCCCAAAATAATTTCCAATAATTTGCAGCGATATCAGGGAAAGTTTGTGTTCTAATTGAAGTCTACGAATTGGGCGCGTTTGATCAAAACCCTGTTTCTGTAATATTTAATGGTTAAATAAAATCAAAAAATGATAATTTTGTATTTTTCCATAAATATTAAATAATTTTTCTGTAATTAAAAAAATATTGATACAAAATTTATTTAACTCGTTTTAAGCTAAAATTGTTCAAAAGTAAACTAGCTCTAGAACTCTAACAGAGACTTCAAATGTCGTGTGCACACTTATCAGACAAGTATTTCATGATTTAAATACCAAAAAGTAATATCGAGACACAGGGTAAAATTCGGGGTCGAAAGGGTTAAAACGATTTTCCGCCTAAAACGAACCAATTTCGAAAGTACGCGCTTTATGTTTTCGCTTATTACAGACCCTTTTAAAGCGAACTTTCGGTTAAAACGAACCATTTTGCCCAGTCCCTCAAAGTTTGCTTTAAGCGAAAAGTACTGTACTTTAAAATTTCTCACAGTGTATATTCAGTTCTATTGTCCTTAGAAGTTAAATTTATTTGTTCGAATTTGACTTTGTAAATGCTCTCACTCTTGAAAATGAAATTATTCATTAATTGCGAAATCAAGTCACTTTTCAATAGGTTATGGACCCAGCACGCTTCCGTTGCGCAACCAAATCACTTTTCAATATATAAGGACTGTTCCGCGAAAAACGAGACTGCTCAAAAAACAAAACAACAAATTTATTTTTGCAAAATTCAATCATTTTATAGAAAATAGTCTCCTTCTGTTTCGATACAACATTTTGCACAATTAATTAGATCAGTGAATTATTTTTTAGGCCATCTTTATCCATCGTCTTTAAAATGTCGGTCGTTCCCTTTTGAATAGCTTCAACATCAGGACATGGTTGTCCTTTCATCGACAAATACATTTTACTCAGCAGATAGAAGTCAGACGGAGCCAAGTCAGGTGAGTAAAGCGACTGGAAGGAATTTTTGACCAAAAATTAGGTTACCAAATTGGATCGATGAGACGGTGTGTGATCCTGTAACAGGCGCCAGTTTCCATTTTCAAGAATACGAGCCAGCAAATGCCTCATAAAATTAAAATAAAATACTTCATTAACAGTTGGGCCAGTTGGAATAAATTCTTTGTGAATAATGCCTTCCGACTCGTAGAACCAAATCAATATTGATTTTACTTTTGACTTCTCAAGACGACTATTTTTCGGAACTGGATGGTCTCGTTGCTCTATTCGGCAATTTGCCGCTTGGGTTGAGTATCCTATTGAAAACATCACGTCTAGACATCAGTAACAATCGAACATTTGAAGTTTATATGCTTTTTTGAGTCTCTAATGCGGTCCTTGCAATGCTGAATTCCAAAGCGATTTTTCGTAATTAGTAAATTTATGAAGAACAAAGCGCGAGTACACCTTCTGCAGATGTCGGTCAAAATGGTCAAAATGGGATAAATTAAATTTTTTGACATATTCAATTCCATTTCCAGGAATTGCAATGACGATTTCGGCTAATTTTTAATGACTTCATGCACTTCTTCGTTGCTACTTTGAGTAACCACGGTATTGGAAGGACCTGGATATTTGTTGTCCTTTATGTCTTCACGACCATCCTGAAAACGCTTAAACCACTCATGTGCTCTGGTACGAGATAAACAATCACCATCATACACTTAGTTCATAAAATTGAATGTCTTGAATGGCTCCTTGTTCGAAACTCATTTTCCGACCGATGCACAGTGATTCGTTTCATAGACGAAATTCAAAAAATTTATGGTCTCAAAATTTAACGATTTTGATGTCATTTGAAAGGTAAAACTTCAAATAAGAAAACCCAAAAAAATCTGTGCAAAAAATTAATTAGTGTGTGTATGTACAAAAGCGCCTCAAATTCGAAACTTTTTTCACAAAAATATTTAAACACATATTTTCTGTTTTTTAGTCTATTGAGTAAAAAAAAATTTTTTAAATACATGGTTACCAAGAAATGGCTAAAACTTATAAAAAAATATATATTAAGAAATTATGTGGTCATTTTTGCTTTTAATGATTTGTCAAAATTTGCAAAACTGAGGCTTTCACTTCACTTTTAATTTAAAATATTTTTCTAAATTAAAAATCTGAAAATTGGCAAAACTTAGAGGAAAATATCTAAAAAGTATGTGAAAGTATGTTCCTGGATTTTTGTGTATTTTAAGAAGCATTCTTTCTTTGTCGGATAATGTAATTACATCCTCCGATATCTTCCGATCTCAGAAAATAATCCAATTTGAAAAGTGGTCTAAACACCTATTTATCGACAAAATTTATTTCATTCATCCCTAAAAGTATGCAATCAGCATGAAAAATGAAAAAACCTGCACAAATGCAGAACTTTTATCTATTGTTATCTTTTTTATTGCAAATCTAATGGGTCCTGAGACAATTTCTGTTACTTTTTGCAATTATCAATGTTAACGTTTCCGATTAAATGTAAAGTCTGAAAAATCTAGCCAACACACTTGTTGCTATAGCTATCCAAAAATGACAAAAATTGCCAAACTGCAACAGTTTAAGAAAAACAAAATGGAGATTTCAATTCAGCAGGCAAGCATGCTTAACTAGTATACCAAATTTTATGAAGAACAGACCACTCCTTCTAATTTTGACCCGCGGTTGTATGGAGTTGAATCACTGTGCGATGCTATAAACAGACTGCCACTTTTTGCACGAAAACTTGGCTTGAACTAAACTAAATGTCTTAAAATTTTGACAGCATGTCAGTGAAGGATGGGCCTTTCAAATTTATTAATCCAGCAACAAATTGCCAAATGATACTTTTGAGCAGTGTCGTTTTTCGTTGGGGAGACCTTCTATCAGTCGGAACAAGACTCCTTATTGTATGTTTAGCTCGTCATTAAAAAAAAACACTTTTCTAAAACACATAATTTCGGTTTCAAATTAGCAGCTTGATTCTGACTTTGGAACGCAACTTGTAGTTTCAAAATGATCTGCCAGCTGATACCAACTGTTGGTGATTGTCGCTCGCTTTAGAAGTAAAATATCCGTAAAATAAACAGTTTGTACCACAATCTTTTTTAATTCAATAGCAACAACAACAACAGCTTATTGAAGTGCGCCGCTATATCAATGACATTATTTCTGTTCGTAAAGTTTGTAGTGTCGCCTTAACACCAGCGCCAACAGTTGTACTGCCAAATTGAAACACTGGTTTTGTTATCTGAACTTGTACAGAAAAAAAAAGAAGAATTTTGGCGGCACGTTTTTATGGTCACAATGCGGCACTTGCCATGAAAGAATAATGATTTGCTGTGCGATTGTTGACAATGCGGCAATGTGGCGTTCACGTTAACGACTTTATGCGGCTGGCTTAATGCAATAATTAAAAAACATTAAAAATTGTGGGCTTTCACTTTGCAGCACACACACATAAGCATCAAAATATGTACAAATGTATGTATAGGTAATGTGTGTGTGTGTGTGTGTGACATGTTAATAAGTGCGCATTCGGCCGGTATGAACCATTAATTACATGATTTTGCCGCTGTTGCGCCTCGGCCGAGTGTTGGCCTATCTTCAGAAATATGTTTAACCCCACATGTCAACATAATTAATATTAAATTTTTGTGTCAGATAATGATAACGGCTGTCGCCGACACCGACGCCGCCACCACCACCACTGCCAACTACGCCAACAACGGCAGCCACAGCCACAACTACAGCAAAATTGACACCATCATCGCCGCCGCAACTGCCACTCATTGCTGTTGTCTCGAACATTGGCCAGCCGCAACCAGCTCAAAAGCCGCCAACAACAACAACAACTCCAAAAGCACATAAAAACGTTGTGCGTGCCGTATCGAGTTGCAGTGCTACAAAAATTTAATCGCTTCTGTTGCTGGAATTAAGATGCAACAACAATAACAACAACAACAATAATAACAACAATAATGCTGTTTATTAATAAAGCGTTGCATGCCGCCAAGTTTTAATTTAAATTGAAACGCATAAACTTAAATAATTTGCAATTTATAAAGAAGAAAAGAAGAAGCATTCAGATAAAAAATAAACCATTATAAAAATTTAATAAAAATATCAAAAACGCCAAGTAGCGAGCAGCGACGACACCTTTCACTGAAATTTGCGGTGCAGAGTTGTGATATCGGTTGGTGTGTGTTGCTGTGGCGACAATGCACACGTGGCATGCCACATGCCACACGCCACACGCTCATTGCAAGCTGACAGCAAGCGAACTTGTTTGCTTATGCATTGCTGAGATTTCAATGCAGACGGGAAGCATGCAACAATTAAGCAACAATGAGACTTTTTCTATCGCATGGATTTTCCACAACAACAGACACTTGCAAAGATTTCCCACAGTCCAGTCAAACATTTCGGGGCATAAATGCAGTATAGCGAACCCTCGTGAAAAAATAAATGAGCATGCTTTTATATAGAGGGTTGGCTCCTAAATCTAACAAACTAAAAATTTTTCTGGTGAAACGCCCACAAAAGGCTTGGCTTGGGGTCAAAGTTCAAAGTTTTTATCAAAAAAACTCAATTCATCTCCAACTGATTTACACGATATGTGTATCAAACGAAAGGTATTTTTCATACTTTTCTACTAATGTACAACATTAGATAAAAAAATGCACTAATAAAAAGTTTTAAGCAAAAAAAAGAAATTTTATAAAAAATTTTTCAAGACGGATTTTTTGCTCCAAAAAATCGATAATAAAGGTGCAATAAGTTTGTTATCATGTTGTAGCTTGTGGAATTCCCTTTACAATGAAATATAAAACATTTGATATTTTTGTGATTTCACTTTTATATTTAAATTTAAATTGAGTTAAAAGCATCTGCCTGCAATATTGAAATGGCGTTTATGAAAGTTATTGCTTCGGCGCGATCTTTTACAATCATAGGAATTGAATATAAAAATACTGTACGCTCCTTACTGAACCTAATCCCCTAGTTACTCCCATGAGGAGAAACAAAATCCGTTTTTAAAAAATTTTTCTACAAATTTTTTTTTTGCTTAAAACTTTTTATTAGTGTATTTTACGTATCTAATGTTGTGCATTAATAGAAAGGTATGAAAAACACCTTTCGTTTGATATCCATATCGTGTAAATCAGTTGGAGATTAATTGAGTTTTTTTGATAAAAACTTTGAACTTTAATCCCGAGCCACGCCTTTTGTGGGCGTTTTTCCGGAAAAATTTTTAGTTTGTTAGATTCAAAAAAATATGCTCTATATGGCCCAATTTTCCGTTTTTTTTTCATGAGGGTTCGCTATACTGCATTTGTTCCCATTTCGGCTTCAAGCGTATTGCTGTCTTCTTCTACTAACACTTTCAACATATCATACGCCTGTCACAATTTATCACAACAACACACAATTTCAAACTATCTGCAACAAAAACCTATTGCACCGAAAATCTCAAGTGCCACATTACAATTAATCAACAGAACGTAATTGTTATTGTTTTCGCAGCATTTGTACACGTCCGGACGTCAGTCAATGCATAAAAACAACAATCACAAATCATAATGTCGTGTCAAAAGCATCGCCTTAGGTGTGTCGAAAATCAATGCAAACACATTCATCATAGGAACAACAAAAAATCGCCAACAGAAAAACTCAACGATTCCAATGCGTGTTGTGAGACAGTTTTGACAGTTTTCGTTCATCGTGCAAAACACTAAAAGTTTTTCACTGTTCCGCTGCTATCCTTTGCGATAGCATTTCGTTTTTGCTCGAGTGATAACCTAAAATTTATGACACAACATTGCAATAAGTCAATGCAACACATTTCATAAATATAAACGCGCCGGCAGGACAATGGTGCACATCGAACGATTGTTTGTGTGAATCAGAAAATCAAAAGTGAAATACACATTTTACTTACATGGGGAATGTACTTTTGAAGCGAGTGGATGAAGCAATATGACGACGACTTTTACTTAACAACAAGTGACTGTCTACAAGTGACTGATTGGTTGCCTCGAAGATGTGGACTTGGACTTGTGCCACTTGATCTTTTGAAGATCTATTTTTCTTGTATGATGATGATTTTTCTTGTTCAATAATGGAATTACTCCAATGCACAGTGATTCGTTCCATAGACAAAATTCAAAAAATGTATAGTCTCAGAATTTAACGATTTTGATGTCATTTCAAAGGTAAAACTCCAACTAAGAAAACCCCAAAAAATCTGTGCGAAAAATAAATTAGTGTGTGTACAAAAGCGGCTGAAAGTTGAAACTTTTTTCACAAGAAAATGTAAGCACATGTTTTCTGTTTTTTAGTCTATTGAGTAAAAAAAAATTTTTTAAATACATGGTTAAAAAGAACTTGCTAAAACTTTTAATATAGATTAAGAAATGATGTGGCCATTTTTGCTTTTAATGTTTTGTCAAAATTTGCAAAGCTGAGGCTTCCACTTCACTTTTAATTCAAAATATTTTTCTAAATTAAAAATCTGAAAATTGGCAAAACTTAGAGGAAAATATCTAAAAAGTATGTGAAAGTATGTTCCTGGATTTTTTCATTTTAAGTATCATTCTTTCTTTTTCGGATAATGTAATTATATCCTCCGATATCTTTCGATCTCAGAAAATAATCAAATTTGAAAAGTGGTCTAAACACCTATTTTTCGACAAAATTTATTTCATTCATCCCTAAAAGTATGCAATCAGCATGAAAAATTAAAAAACCTTCACAAATGCAGAATATTCATCTATTGTTATCCTTTTTTATTGCAAATCTAATGGGTCCTAAGACAATTTCTGTTACTCTTTGCAATTATCAAAGTTGACGTAACTGATTAAATGTAAAATCTGACAAATCTAGCCAAACACACTTGTTGCTATAGCTCTCCAAAAATGACGAAAATTGCACGTTTCAGTCTTAGGCATTGCCAAACTGCAAAAGTTTAAGAAAAACAAAATGGAGATTTCAATTCAGCACACCATGCTTAACTAGTATACCAAATTTTATGAAGAACAGACCACTCCTTCTAATTTTGACCCGCGGTTGTATGGAGTCGAATCACTGTGCGTTGGGATTTTTTTGGTTCTGAATATCGATTAAGAAACTGATTTTTCATTTGTGTTTCGGAAACAAGTTCTAGTTTCGGTTCAATCCAAACATAACCTAACTTATCGTAATCTAATAAGAAGATACAATACAGTGGAAGAACGAATACTCCCTCTAAGTGCTCCTTTTGCTGGTCTATTCCCACAAAGAAAAGGAAAACCTAATCTAACCTAAACTAACAAGTAGGTACAGTACAATGGACAAGTTTCATATTGTGCTGGCTCAATCTATTGCTGGGTACATACATTTTAAAGGCCCATCCTTCACTGATATGCTGTCAAAATTTCATGTCACTTAGTTTAGTACAAGCCAAATTTTCGCGCCAAAAGGGGCAGTCTGTTTATAACATCGGTCTGAAAATGAGTTTTGAACAAGGAGCCAATATTAACACATTGCTGACCGGCAACTGTTCTGAAATTTACCTCATGTGCCCGGCTATTGTTTTGAAAGCGGATGTGGAAGTAAACAAATATAAACTTTAATAAATTTTATTTATTATTCAACTCTTAATATGTCTTTTTCGTATGATAAAAAGTAGAACAATCACCATCACAAATCAACAATCAAGCTTATCACATGTTTACTCGTGACCACGAAAGCACGAGTTAACTCGTGACCGGTCAGCAAAGTGTTAAGTTTGGTTTTTTTAAACCTGGTAAAACTTTTACCGAAACATTAAATTTTATGAAACAAGTGTAGGGTGATGATTGTTTATTTCATGCTAGAGTACATGAGTGGTTTCAAGACGGTAGTGCAGAGATAAAGGACGACGAACATTCGACTCAAAGTAAAATCGATAAGAGGCATGAATTCATAAAAAATTATCTGAAATCGTTTTTGCAATAAATTGGAATGGAATTAAATATGCCCAAAAATTTAATTCACTGCTTTTTGACCAACCATTTACATCTGCGAAAGATGTGAGCGCACTTTATTCCGCACAAATCGACTAATTAACAAAAATCCTTGCGTATTCAGCATTGCAAGGACCTCATTAGAGAGTCAAAAAAGCATACAAACTTCAAATGTTCGATTGTTGCTGGTGATGAGATGTGTCCAGTCGCTTTACTCACCTGACTTGGCTCCGTGTGATTTCTATCTGTTCGGTAAAATGCATTTGTCGATGATGTTGAAGCTATTCAAAAAGCAACGACCGACATTTTAAAGACGATGGATACAGATGGCCTCAAAAAAATCATTCGATGATCTAATTGATCGTGCAAAATGTTGTATCGAAGCAGAAAGAGACTATTTTAAATAAAATGAAAATATGTATGTCCGAAATACAAATACGAAAATACGTCCCAGCAAGTTTCTAATGTTCCTCAAAACAATTATTCAGATCTTATGCCACACGCCAAATATTTTTTCGAATTCTGTGTTTTCGCATAAAAAGATGATTTCTGAATTTGTGAGCATCCGACATAATTTTCGAAACCCAACTTTCATAGAAAACATGGGAACATTTCTACTAAGACTATTTTGGATTTCAAAATTAAACACCGTTCCGAAGTGGTTAAGTGAATCGCACTGAGATTTAATTTTTCTGATTGGTTTCGTTTTGTTCTCTTTGATTGTTTTGAAGCATGTCTTATCGCAAAAGCAGTAAACACTTTGCTTGATAGCGACAGCTTTGATAGCTTGTTACGCATGTTCAGGGAAAGAACATATATAGCACAGTTTGACGCATATTATATATCGATTGAAAGTCATGACAGGTGATAAGAAATAAAGCAAGGTATGGAATTTAGATAATCATGTCATTTATTGAACTGAACTCAACCATTTCCTATTTTCATTTAATCAAATCAATTCAATCATTTAATTAAAGCATTCATAACCTTCGGAGAACATACCAAGTTTTTTAATCATCGAGGTACTCTGGATCAATTAGACTCTGTTCAGTTTTGATTGCCTCAACTATTGAACCTTTTGACTGATGATCGAATAAATTTGAAAACAATATCAAACTTTTATGAAAATGCACTCATAACAGATTCAGTTACAGTGTTATTACTTTCTTGGAAACACAATTTTCTCTCATTGAAATGGAAATTTTCAAATGTTATGTTTAACTTTGTAGTAGATAATTTCAAAACCAGAGCGTGCCACATTGTCGGCAACACTAAAAGTATTCATTTCTTTTATTCAATATTGTAGAATGCAAAAATTTATTGCCACAGTCGGAAGTGGAATTTATTGTTGCCTATTAAAACGTGCAACCGGACATTGGGCAACGGCACACAGATGCACACAACTGCAACTGGAGAAGAAACTCTTTGAAATTTGTTTGAAATTTGCTCGAGCAAATTTATCACCACGACATGTCGACTAAAAGTGACACCGAACAATGTGCAGAAGTCACATTTAAATTGAAATTAGCACCGAATACTCTCGCACAATGAAGCGTTAAATGATGCACAGCGTGACGAGCCGAGCGAGCAGCGTGCAACCATAGTTCAAGGTGCGAAAAGGATCTCGTGCGCAAAAGCATTGCATAAGGTTCGACACTTCCACTTCGACATGGAAATGTTTACAAGGACGAAGGTGACACAGCGGGCGCCGTTCAGTTGGGCAGCACTGAGCGTTTTTTGGCTGGTTTTGGGACGTGCCGCGCAAAAGCGACTGCGTACCATTTGCAAACGTCAAAGGTCCTTTTTTAACTATCACTTTTGTCTGGCCACTGTAACTAGCTGAAATTGCAATTGTATGAACACTGCTCGCTGTGGAAGGCATCTTGTTTGTTGTTAGTTTGAATTTACTATAGTTTGGGACAATGATTTCGGCCAGACGCGGCGATGCTTAGCTTGTAGCGGCAAGCAGTCGCCTACTGTTGGTAACAGCATGAAGTAGACGAAGGAATACATGGTACATAGAGTTAATAGTTTGTAGGCTGAAAAAGGAGATTTCATAATTTTAAGTATATGAAAAAAATTCTTCTTCTTAATCGTATTCCAT
Source organism: Melieria picta (assembly GCA_964056695.1). Lineage (NCBI taxonomy): Eukaryota > Metazoa > Arthropoda > Insecta > Diptera > Ulidiidae > Melieria > Melieria picta. The sequence continues at coordinate 32,700,642 of OZ057398.1, read as the reverse complement.
ACTTAGATCTCTCTCTTCCAAGATTTATAGTCTAGAAATATTGTTGAATTTTTTAAATTTTAACATTATTATTTTGTAATAATAATGTTAAAAATTTATTTTTGTTTAACTGAATTATAAATAAAATAAAATAAAATAAAATAAAATAAAATAAAATAAAATAAAATAAAATAAAACAAAATAAAATAAAATAAAATAAAATAAAATAAAATAAAATAAAATAAAATAAAATAAAATAAAATAAAACAAAATAAAATAAAATAAAATAAAAAAGAAGTAAAATGCTTCTTCTTTTGACTAACACTTGTCCTATTTTGAACAAATTTTTGTTCATTTTCATTTGATTGGTCAAATTTAAATTTGTATTGGTTTTTAAGTAGGAAGGAAGGAGTGAGTTGGCAGAAGGGGAAATAAATCGATTAAGAATCATTATAAATAAATATTTGTAGAATTAATTTACTCCTTGTCTTCCAACATTTTCCCTATAAAAGAATTATATTAAGTTAGGTTAGGTAGTCTGCACTTCCGTACGGAGGCCAAAGTGGCTCATTGTGAATTCATTCTTAAATAGTGCTGGAGCTAACCAATCAGTCTCAATTAGGGGCAAACCAGTTTGACCAGTTCTTGATAAAGGAGAGCAGATTCGAAAGTTCAAGCAATCGGAGTGGGCGTTCCTGCAGAGCCGAGCAGTGGCACAAGAAGTGTTGTATTGTTTCTAGTTTTTCTTCATCTGCGTAGCTTTTGCACACATCACTGGACGAGAGGCGCCATTTGATAAGCATAGATCCAGTAATGCAGTAATGATTTCAACAAGCTGCCTAATAGAAGTTCAACTCATGGACAGTACTCCAGGAAACAGTACTCCTCAAGGAAAGTGAGGGCCATAGTGTCCGACAGGAAATATATTTGTAGATCAAGTTTTCTCACAACAAAATCCAAATTTCGGTTTGTAATCGTTATCAACTTGACGTATTTTTCCATAAAAGTAATATAGTTCGATGTGCCCAACAGTTGTTTTTAACACAGCAATTCACAGCACAAAGGTGACTCAAAAAAAAGCAATCTTTATCAACGACATTATCGACTGAGATAAGTCGGCCTCGCAATAATCATTACCCAATTATGATAAAATGCTTTACGTTTGCACTAAAAACATTATATATCATTCATATCAGCGCAACGAGCTCATGGCTTATCGAACCGATATGCTTCACCGACGCTTTTGGCAGCAACATTGCTTTAGTATCGGTCGAGACGCGCACCTGGGAACTTCTATAACACCTCAACTCATCAAAGTTAGCAGCAAATCCAAAATGGCCATTTCAAACATTTTTTACGGCTTGGCAGTACTAGGTTTCTGCTGTGTGTCGCTAAGTACGTCAACTTCTTATAACGCACCGAGCACAGCCATAAAAACTTAACAATTTCGCTCTCATGTCTCAGGCTCATCCTTGTCCTGCTATGTGTGCGAGGCAGCGGACTGTCACAACATCACCGTTACTCGCACATGCACCGCTCAACTGGTCGCGGAATCGAAAACATATCTCTCCCAGCATTATTCTGTGAATACGACGCAGATGAACAATTCCAGCTCGCAGTTTATTTGTCTGAGGGACTCCTTTGTGTTTAGTAAGTGCTCGTCGTAAGCTGTTCAACTCTAGCGAAATTCATTCTATTTGTCCGACAGACAGCGGCAACAGCCGCCTGCAGTTGGAATACCGCGGCTGTCTCGATAAAAATATCGAAGCTTGCAACTATCGGCCGGTAGGATCCAACTTATCCAGAAGATGCACGCTGTGCGACGGGAACAATTGCAATGGAAATCCGGCCAGCCGACTAAGCGTCAATGCGTTTGCCGTACTGGTCATGGCAACGATTGCCAAGCTTGGACTCGGTCTTCGTGTATGAAGTGTGCATATTTTTTTTTCATTTTTATGAAATCAAATAAAATGAAATAAAATAAAATACAATCAAATTCCGTGCGGAGTTTCCAATCGGACGCGTCCCCAGGTGGCGGATGCTCGGTAGAGCATTAAAATAAAAAAATAAAACAGAATAATATAAACTAAAATAAAATCAAATCAAATAAAAATATAAAATAGAATAATATAAACTAAAATAAACTCAAATCAAATCAAATAAAATAACATAAAATAAAATAAAAAAATAAAATAAAAATAAAATAGAATAAAATAACTAAAATAAAATCACATAAAATAAAATAAAATCAACTCAAATCAAATCGAATCAAATCAAAAAATTAAATTAAATAAAATAATAAAATCTAAAATAAAATAAAAAAAAATAAAATAAAATAAAATAAAATAATAAAATCTAAAATAAAATAAAATAAAATAAAATAAAATAAAATAAAATAAAATAAAATAAAATAAAATAAAATAAAATAAAACAAAATAAAATAAAACAAAAAAATAAAAAAAAACTAATATAGAATAATATAAACTAAAATAAAATAAGATCAACTCAAATCAAATCGAATCAAATCAAATCGAATCAATTAATAAAATAAAATATAATAAAAAATAAAATAGAATAATATAAAGAAAAATAAAATCAAATAAAATCAAATCAAATGAAATAAAATAAAATAAAATAAAATAAAATAAAATAAAATAAAATAAAATAAAATAAAATAAAATAAAATAACATAAAATAGAATAGAATAAAATAAATAAATAAAAGAAAATAAAATCACATAAAATAAAATAAAATCAACTCAAATCAAATCGAATCAAATCAAAAAATAAAATAAAATAATATAATAAAATCTAAAATAAAATAAAATAAAATAAAATACAATAAAATAATAAAATCTAAAAAAAATGAAATAAAATAAAATTCCGTGCGGGGGTTCCAGTTTCCCATCGGACGCGTCCCCAGGTGGTGGATAGCGGAATGCTCGGTAGATATGCAGGAATAAACTAAAATAAAATGAAATAAAATAAAATAAAATAAAATAAAATAAAATAAAATAAAATAAAATAAAGTAAAATAAAATAAAATAAAATAAAATAAAATAAAATAAAATAAAATAAAATAAAATAAAATAAAATAAAATAAAATACAATAAAAAAAAACAAATCAAATCAAATAAAATAAAATAAAATAAAATAAAATGAAATAAAATAAAATAAAATAACACAAAATAAAATAAAATAAAATAAAATAAAATAAAATAAAATGAAATAAAATAAAATAAAATAAAATAAAATAAAATAAAATAAAATAAAATAAAATAAAATAAAATAAAATAAAATAAAATAAAATATTATAAAATAAAATAAAATACAATAAAATAAATTAATAAAATAAAATATAATAAAATAAAATAATATAAAATAATATAAAATAATATAAAATCAAATCAAATCAAATAAAATAAAATAAAATCAAATAAAATAAAATAAAATAAAATGAAATAAAGTAAAATAAAATAAAATAAAATAAAATAAAATCAAATCAAATCAAATCAAATCAAATCAAATCAAATCAAATCAAATCAAATCAAATCAAATCAAATCAAATCAAATCAAATCAAATCAAATCAAATCAAATCAAATCAAATCAAATCAAATCAAATCAAATCAGAAAAATCAAATCAAATCAATCAAATCAAATCAAACAGAAAAAAACTTTAGACATTTGAATCTACTATTAGCTAGATGGAGTTTTCAGGGCCCCGACATATGGGCGATCAAATTGTCCACCTCTTTCGTAACTAGTTTTCGTTGCAATATGGAAAACTTTGCATTTGCATGAAACTTTGTTATATTTGTTTAACTTTGTTTTCTTTAAAACATTGCCGTGTTTTGGTTTGTTAGTATATCGATATTAAAAACCTTGAACCATGGTTAGATTAGGTAGAGAAGGATGTGTGCGGCAGGACCGCACTTCCACTCGGAGGCCAAAATGGCCCATGTGAATCCCTTTTTATGGCATTCCGGAGCTCACCAATAGTCTCAGTCAAGGGGAAACCAGTTCGACCTCTTAATGAAGGAGAGCATATTCGAGATTTCGACTTTCGCCGCGCAAGCCAGGTCTGTCAGGAACCTTGACCCCAAGGTGCGGAGTCGGCGTTCCTGCAGAGCCGGGCAGTGGCGCAGGAAGTGTTGTATCGTTTCTACTTCTTCTTCATCTCTACAGCGACGGCAGACATCACTGGACGAGAGGCGCCATTTTGGTAAGCATAGAGCCAATAGTGTCCGGTGATGACTCCAACGAGCTGTCGAATGGAGGAAGAACTCAGGGACAGTACGAATCGTGTTTTCGTCAAGGAGAGGGCGGGCCACAGTGTCCGGCAGGTGTCGCAGTTGGTCCTGGTTCGCCATGACGACTCAATTTCCTTTTTGATCAACCTGTCAATATACATATACAGGGCAGATATCGGAGGAAACACAGAGGTATCCACTTCGGTGGCAGACAAGGCGATCCCTCTTTTTGCCATCTCGTGCGCTGCTTCGTTCCCTGCCACTCCTGAGTTGGCCGGAACCCAGCAGAGAGTGACCTGGTGGTGCCCAATGCCTTGAAGTGCGGTACGACACCTCTGCACTACCTTTGATTTCACAACAACTGATTCCAGCGCTCTAAGCGCCGCCCGACTATCCACGAAAATTGTGACACGGATAAGTTTGGCAGCCTTCAAAATTGCATAGATCTCTGCTTGGAAAATACTGCAGAGGTCCGGCAGTGTGAATGACATGTGGGTCTGCAGTACGTCGGAGTAGAGACCAGCTCCAGTAACTTCCTCCATTTTTGAGCCGTCGGTGAAAACGGTGATGGAGGCGTCTCTCGTCGCACCTATCAGCTCCCATTCCTCCCTTGTGGGATATGAGGCTAGTGCGCGCGTGTCGAAATCCAGGTATGGGATCAGATAGTCCGTGCAGGAATCCAACTGATATCCAATATCCGGCTTCGCGAATGATTTAAGAATTCCAGAGTGTCCATAAGCGTGTTGCCTCCACAAGTTGGCCTCAATCTGAGGGCGCCTTTATGCAAGATCACCTCCAGCCCAGCCTGGGGGGTGCTTTTACAGTGCCTGCTATTCCCATAGCCGCTAGTCTCTGCACCTTCATCAGTTGCGTTACCAGGGTCTTGGTGTCCGTAGCCGGCCACCAGACAATGGCTCCGTAACTTAGGATCGGCCGTATAATCGCGGTATACATCCAATGAAGGATAGTCGGCTGCAATCCCCACTTTTTCCCGAAAGCTCTTTTACAAATGTAAAAAGCATTCAGGCTCTTTTTCACCCGCTCTTCCACATTGCGCTTCCAAGAGAGCTTGGAGTCAAGTATGGTGCCAAGGTATTTTGCCTCGGGTGATAGGGTGAGAGTAGTGCCACCAAATTTAGGCAGCTTAAACTTCGGTATTTTGTATTTCCGGGTGAACAGTACCAAAATAGCCTTCGAGGGATTAACCCCTAGACCATTTAGCTCTGCCCATCTGGAAAGTTCCTTTAGAGCAGACGCCATGAGATCGCTGATTGTGGACAGGAAGCTTCCAGGGATCAGGATACTGATGTCGTCTGCATATGCTACAACTCGTAGCCTCCTGGTTTCGAAGATCTCGAGGATGCTATTCACTACAAGGACCCACAGCAGAGGTGAAAGAACACTCCCTTGTGGTGTGCCGCTTGTAGTTAATTTCCTCACTGAGCACAGGCCTAGGTTAGAGTGGACCCTAGAGATGGTTCAAAGATGGTTCTCACTTTCTAATACATTACATGTTGTTATAGGTGACGATTTGACAAGGTTTTGTGTTAGGCATTTTTATTCAACAAATTTTAATATACAGCACTTGACTGTCTTAATGGCAACAATGCACAAACATCCAAAACAAAATACACAGATCATACAATATCGCTAAATATTCGGTATCGCTAAATCACTGACTAAGAGTCTAGCATGACTAAGTTATCTAATCGCAGTTAAATAACACAGAATACAACTTTTTAAACTCTATACAATTTTTTAACATCAGAACCTAACCAGAACCTAAGAACCTGTCTCTAATAACAACTAAACGTCCATTGTTCATGTGGCAATACTTGAACGCAACAGTTTCGAGATCGTTGCCATGAAAACAGTGCCCAGTACGGTGAAAGCGCTGACGCTCAGTCGGCTGGCGGGATTTCGATTGCAATTGTTCGTGTCGCAAAGCGAGCATATGCTCAAAACGTTGAAAGCAACACGCGTCTTATAGCCGCAGCTTAACATTTCTTTATAGATGCAGCCACGATAGTCGTATTCCTGGTTGCTGTAGCCAAAGTCTGCCAAACAAATTGAATGATTTCTACTTGAACTTAGCCGCAATTCATGGCGAGCACTCACCATACACCAAGTAGTCCTTCAGACAAATAAACTGCGAGCTGGTGATGTTCATCTGTGTAGCATTCACATAGTAATGCTGGGAGAGATATGTTTTCGATGCCTCGGCCAGTTGAGCGGTGCATGTGCGAGTAACGGTGGTGTTGTGACAGTCCTTTGACTCGCACACATAGCAGGACAAGGATGAGCCTGAGACATGAGAGCGAAATTGTTAAGTTTTTATGGCTGCGCTCAGTGCGTTATAAGAAGTTGACGTACTTAGCGACACACAGCAGAAACCTAGTACTGCCAAGCCGTAAAAAATGTTTGAAATGGCCATTTTGGATGAGTTGAGTTGCTATAGAGCGGCTCGACCGATACTAAATTAAACAATGTTGCTGCCAACTATGCGCCACGGCCCACACAGTGAAGCACATCGGTTCGATAAGCGATAAGCTCGTTGCGCTGATATGAATGATATACGACTATGATGTATAATATTTAGTTCGGTCGTAAAACGATATGGCATAGTTGGGTTACAATTGTTTCGAGGCCAATGCAACTCAATCTATAATGTCTACTTTAATTTTGCATATTTGACAAATGCATAGCAACATTTCTAAGTTTTACAATCGGAAGTTTGGACGCGACGGATTTTTTGTGAATCACCTGAGTGGGAATGGTTGATAAATGTGAATTTTGTAGAGAGTTGAGACAGTTGACAACACTGCAAATATCAATGACGAAGCGTCTTGGTGGAACTCAAAACAACTTGTTGTTTGTTTTTTAGAATACGCAAACAAAACGTTATCTTCTCAACACCACTGCTGCAGAAATAGGGTTTTTTATAGGAAAAATTTATTCTAGAAATATTTATTCATAAACAAAAAACTGCTCCCATTGTTCTTAATCGATTTATTTCCTCTTTATCCAACTCAATTTATTCTTCTTTCCTATATAGAAGTCAGTACTAACTTAACCCGAATGTGCCGGAATTTTTTTTCGATTTTCGGTTTTTGCAATAACATTTTTTTAACAATTTAATATGATGTAACTAGCAGGGCCCCGCGACTTTGCATGCAAATCTGAATTCAGTGGGGCCAATAAACCTTCTTTTTAACCCTTTGTTGATCCCGTACGATTTTTATAAACAAATACTTATCTAATTATTTCTCATTTGAAGCGCCTTCACCACATTTTAGGTCAATTGGCGCATTAAGTCATGTTTCCCCTATATAAACTTTTAACCCATCGTTAACTCGAGGTTAACAGAATTTGATTAAAAAAAAATTAAAAACACATATTGAATTATTTCACATGTTAAGTTCACCAAGTTTGAAGTCAAAAGACCCATAAAATCTTGTTTCTCCATAAAAACCTTTAACCCATCATTGACCTCGTCAGATTTTGATTTTCAAAAAAGTGAAAAACACGTATCGAATTATTTCCCACGTTAAGTGCTTTCACTAAGTTTGAAATCACAAGGCGTAAAAAAATCATGTTTCTTCTTACAAACTTTTAACCCATTGTTGACCCAGTCAGATTTGATTTTCGAAAAAATAAAAACACGTATAAAATTATTTCGCATTTGAAGTACCTACTTTCACCAAATTTGAAGTCAAAAGGTATAAAAAATCATGTTTCTTCATGCATACGAGTACTTTTAATCCTTGGTTCACCACTTTATGTTTTGATTTGAGAAACACGTGTCAAATTATTTTTGATTTCAAGTGTTTTCACCAACTTTGATGTCAATAGGCTCATCGGTTCATGGTTTTTTTGTAGTCTTTCCGTAAATAAACCTTAACCCATTATTGGCCCAGTTAAATTTTGATTTTCTAAAAATTATAAAATACGTGTCGAATTATTTATGATTTAGAGTATTTTCACTAAGTTTGAAATCAAAAGGCCCATTAAATCGCGTTTTTCATACAACACCTTAACCCATGTTTTGCCCTTTTAGATCCCGAATTTTAAAAAATCCCGTCTTAGCTGGGCGATGATGAATCAGTCAGTCAGTCAGGATAAAAAAATATATGTATACAAATTGAATTGAATTGAATTGAATTGGATAAATAAATAAATAAATAAATAAATAAATAAATAAATAAATAAATAAATAAATAAATAAATAAATAAATAAATAAATAAATAAATAAATAAATAAATAAATAAATAAATAAAAAATAGCAAGAAAACCAGAGCGACCAAGTTAGGTTGAAGATCCAAAGAACAGTTCCGCAATACCAAGAAAGTTCATTCTGAGTCCATACCAAACATTTGTGGAATTTTTTCTTCTACCCCTGTGACTTAAATTACTTAAAAAAAGTTTTAACCAAAGTCCAAGCATAAAATAAACTGATGAATTATTTAACACTAGAAAGACCATTGCGGTCATTTTGATGGTTTTTCATTTTTAAATATCTGTATTTTCTTTAGTATTTCTATCAAATTTTGCTTTGATGACTTTTATTTTTTATCATGGAAAATTTTATAATTAAAAAAAATGTATTTGGTGAAAAATTAGCCAAATCCGATGTGTACATTTCGAGATATGAGCGAATATAATATGTAGTCTTTGTATATATGGAAAACTTGCAGTCTTTCGAGTGTTAAGTATTGGTAGAAAATCTATTCGAGCATTCTGTATTGTCCGTACAAGCTTTAGCGGGTTTAAGGGACATCCCCCAGTACTCGAAGAAAGCTACCAGCTTAGTTCGCGTGCAAAAATATGTAAAGTTTGAAAGCCATTCAATCATAATCGGTTTGTTTGTATTAGTTGGTACGAGTGTGTATTGCATTCTTTGTTGTTGTCTGGATTATTACTCATCATTTATTTGGCTATTGGTGCTACTCGATTTCCTAATCGAAAGATAACTGTAATAACAACAACTTTGATAAGCAACCAATTCAGATAATAAATGGTCGTATTAATAAAATCAGATAACGATGCCAAGTGCTTACAATTATATTTTCTTTGACTCAGTTTGGATTGAATAGTTTAGAGCAAAAGTAGATCATAAGGAAGTAAATTTTTGCTTAAAAAAAATGAACAAAATTGAAATTGTATTCGCGTTGGCGCTCATTGCATTCTGCTGTGTTAATTTGGGTGTGTAAAAATATGTGCAATTATTAAAAATTTTTTTTATTTAAATTTTTTTTTTTGTCAACAACAAAAAGTTAATGTTGTGTGTGTTGTTGTTTAGTTGACTCACTGCAAGTGATTTTCCATGGACGGTGTAAGGTTGGTTTATCGACAGTTGAGGTCTTTTCCTTAATGTGATGCACACAGAGGAGGGCGGGGGGGGGGGGGGGTTGGGAATTCAAACTGCCCAAATACAAAAAATTCTTGGTGCAAAATTTGGTTTCAAATGCAATTCAGCTCAAATGTTGTACACAAAATTACCCTCAAAATGAAAACCTGTGTGCGCCACTGGTTCCTTATTGTCTGGAATACAAGAAAGACAAGAAGAAGGCAGAAAGAGAGAAGGAAAGTGTTGCATTAATTGAGCATTTGTGCTGCTTTTTATGGACTTAATTGTAGGACTTGGAGTAATCCTCTGATGTGATTTTTTTTGAGTCAATGCTTAGAAGGCTCCACTTTTTCAAGAGGTGTTAAAGCAATTGGATTTTCACCATCAAGCGCAATGGACAAGAAAAAAAGCTGTTGGTTCAAGTGCCAGCTGAGCTTTCACATACTAAACTGATAAATAGATAAGTTTTAATTAACCTTTTGTTGGCATTGATGGCAACCAATGAGTTCGTCAGCCACCTCTGATGTTAGCTTATACACAACGAGTATATATATAATATATATATATACTTAAATATACTGAGACAAGATCTTCTCCTAAGGCCTCCGATTGTACTGGCTGAGAAACCATCAAACGTCTGCCTTACGTAACCTCATCTACATTGCTTGGTTTATGGAAACTTAGGCGAAAATAAAGTTCAAATATCGCTGTTGATACTCGTATGATGTAATGTTGTTGTGATGGTAGGTAGGTAGGTGGTAGTGGCAGCTCTCATATGAGAGAGCTCACTTAGGCCAAACTAGGCCCATTGTGGTACCACAGGATCTCTAACCCCTTCTTTGTTGTTAGGATGTCTCAAACCAGCCCGAACAGGTGATGAAGCGTATTAGGCCCTTGGCGTCAACCTCCGATAAGTCCGCGAGGTTGGCTGTATGGTAGAACCCTAGATGTTCTTTCCGTTTCCTGCAAAGGGCGGGACAAGTACAAAGTAGGTGGAGAATTGTTTCTTCTTCCTCTATGTCTCTGCAGCTTCTGCAGAAGTCGTTGGCCAGGTGGCCCAGCCCTAATCTAATAGCGTGGCTACCAAGGATACAGTGACCAGTGATGACTCCAACCACAACCCTGAGCGTGCCCCTATTGAGGTTTAGCAGACTTTTTGTGCGCTTCCAGTCCAGCTTTGGCCAGATCTGTTGCGCTGTCTTGCCTGTATCAGAGGCCGCCCATGCGTTGTTAGCGGCTTTTGTCATCGCTTCCTCTATCACCAGCTTGCAGGTACTCAATGGAATACCTAAGCCGGCGAGTTCTGAGGATAGCTCCTTGGTCGTTCCTTGTCTAGCCAGTTCGTCTGCCCTGCAGTTCCCCGGGATATCTCTGTGACCAGGCACCCATATGAGGTGGATTTTAAGCTGCTCAGCCATCTCATCAAGAGATTTGCGGCAGCTGATCACTGTTTTTGAAGTCAGAACATGAGACCCTAGGGCCCTGATAGCCGCTTGCCTGTCAGAGAGAATGCTAATATCTCGCCTAGAGATACTGCCCTCTTTGATCCAATTCAGGGCAGCTTCAATGGCTGAAACCTCTGCTTGGAACACGCTACAGTGGTCCAGCAGTCTAAAGGAGTAATTTATACTGAGTGAGTCTGAAAAGACGCCTCCACCAACAGCTCCGTTTAACTTGGAGCCGTCGGTGTAGATCTGGTGTGAGTTCCCTGTTAAGGATGCTGAGCTTTCCTCCCAGTTGTTCCTATCTGGAATGGTGCTAGTGAACTTTTTGTCAAATTGGAATTGGGGGGGTGAATAATCCAGTTCTCCGAACTCCTTTAAGAGAGTAAGTATCCTGGCATGACCCCTGTTAGACTCTGACCATTGGCCGGAAGCCCGTAGTCTATAGCTTGTTATAGCCGCTACTTTCCTACAGTGTAGATCTAGCGGAATAAGGTGAAGCAGGGCTTCTAAAGCTGAAGTTGGTGTTGTCCTAAGAGCGCCCGTGATGATGACGCAGGCTGCCCTTTGAACTTTGCGGAGGTGTTGGAGGAGCGATGTTGTTCCCAAAGCGTTCCACCATACCAGGCACCCATAGGTTAAGATGGGTCGTACGACAGCTGTGTAAACCCAGTGCGTCATGTTTGGTTTTAAACCCCAGGTTTTCCCCAGTGCCTTTTTGCAGGTGTATAAGGCAATCGTTGCCTTTTTGACCCTATTGAGGATGTTCGGTTTCCAGCTCAGTCTCTTGTCAAAAATGATTCCAAGGAATTGTGCTTCATTCTTGAAAGGGATTTCTGTGTTGTTTAATGATAGAGGAGGTATAGGTTGGGGTTTGTACTTCCTCGTGAAGAGGACAACCTCTGTCTTTCCAGGGTTGATGCTCAATCCTCGACTGGTAACCCAGCCGTTTACCTTGTTTAGCAGTACTTGCATTAGATCTCTGATCGAGTTGAGAAACTTGCCCGAGATAATGAGAACTATATCGTCTGCATACGCCGTCACCTTGCCGCAACCCCCTCCCAGGGACTGGAGCAGTTCGTTAACTACCAAGTTCCAAAGGAGGGGGGAGAGGACTCCGTTGTTGTGATGTGATGTGATGTTGTTGTGATGTGATGTTGTTGTGAAGTGATGTGATATATTTGTGATGGAATGTAAAGGTGAAAGGGAGGTGAAGAAAGCCTTTCATAGCACTCAGTGCATTCAGATCATTGCACAATGCCTTCAGTGAAGCGTAGGTGGGAGGAAAATGATAGAACAGGAAAAAATTGGAACATAAAAAATAACTTCAAAACCTACAATGACATCAATCAGTGGCGCAGAAAGGTTTTCAGTTTGCGGGGAGGGTTTGCGTACAACTTTTGGGCTCGATTTCATTTCGAACCATATTTTACACCAGCAAACTTTGTATTTGGGTGGGGTTTGAACCCCCAGATTCCCCTGTGCGTCACTAAATAAAATTAATACGAATTTATTTTATTTGACCAAAATTTTACTGAGAGATTTTAGAATCCTCTAGTACCCATACCATGCCCAAATAATAATATTTATTTCATTCACCACGGTTTGACAGATTTTGTTACACTACAACTCCTCTAAAATAAACGATCTGATGTTGTATTCTCGTAAGAATATTTTTTTAGACTGATGGCAGTTATCACGCATCAAAATTGGGTATTACCCAAAACTCTTTTGGCAGAAACTGTAGGAAAGAAACACTCGAATATTTCCCACGGCGAACGTTGGGAATCTATTTTTTATCTTTTTTTTTTTGCACTAGAAACTGAAATTTGGCTATTACCTTAAGAATTCTTCAGAGAATTGTATGGTATAATTTTTTTAATTTCCCCTACCAGGAGCTGATACCCAACAATCGGAAGTTCAGAGTTTTATAAATTTGCATAACTAGAACTACAAAAAAAAATAATAAATCAATATTTTGACAACAGATTCTTAAAGAAGATTAAAAATAAAGTTAAACGTGTTTTAGCGTTTTTTACTTTGAGCACTTTTTCGCAGCACGTGGTTTATGGTTTCCGAATGTATAACGAAAAATGTTATAACTTTGGAAATAAAAGAGATGAAAGATTGAATTTTCGCATAATGCTTTCCCAAAAATAGTTGATGATTTATTTCAAAAATTAGAAAACTTCGCTCACGAACACGCCCACTCTCCATACAGGACTTTGTTTTCAACAATATTAAAAAAGGCTACAGATTTGTTGTCTAAAATTCTCTTTAGATAAAGAACTTGTAACTATATGGTTCTTAGCCACGCCCACTTTTTCAATATGTAAAATATGCAAAATTTCTCTAACTCGATTATTCGATTATTAATCGATTGTTGATCCATCCCAAAATGAAATAAAATGAAGTAATTAATAATGATTTATTAATAAAATTATTTAATTAAAAAAAATAAAGAACTAAATTAAATAGAAATAGTACTTAAGAAATAGTAATTAAATAGAAATAGTACACTTATATTGAGCAAGCATTGAAACTAAAAGTATTTTTTATAGGATTCGTAAACAGCCGGTAAATATTAAAAAAAAAATTAAAAACACTTTATATGGCAACCCTATTCAAAAATGGGCAAACCATGCCCATTTTAGTCAATATGTTGTGCTCATGATTTTCAAAATTTTTGTACGAAATTTCAGTTTCGTATCTTAACTTTTTCAAAAGATTTTATGAATACCTTCTATCAGGCAGACGGGCTGGAAGACATTTAAACGGACGGACATAGCTAAATCAATTCGCTATATATGTACACATCTCGATTCTATGTATTTAAATATATATTTATTCCTTTCAATACCAGCTTTGATGTCTTCCGTACGTTATAGTTTTGTTCAACAATTACAAATAAATCGTTGCCCACAAGTGTTGAGTACAAAAACTGCTTGAGTAGGTGTGCCAAAATTGCTGCAAATTGGAATTCTGTGGAATCTTAAAAGTTATAGTCCACAGAAAATCACGATTTTTTCAATTTTTAGTAAAAAATGAGGCATAGGTTAGGTATGCAATTTTCTGTCAAAATATACATTTTTGAAACAAATTTTTTTACATATTAATTATTTAAATATTGTAACCTCAAATATGAAAAATTAAAGTATTTTATTCATAAATAAAGATTCTACGAGCATCTAAAGAAAGTCTTGTTTGCGATATTTTGCTTATAGTGAACAATTATATAATGCTCAACTCTGAAAGGCCGTAAAGTCCAGATTTTGTGATGAAGGGATTTTCTACATAGCTAGTGTATCTAAGTATACATATAACGATAAGTAAAAAAAATTCCGAATCATAACTTTTGAATTTGCTTCTATGCGGGTTTGCTTTGTTTTTCCCAACGTGCCGCGGCTCTTAGTGCTGAAAAGACTGAATTTTTAAGGGTTCAAACCCCCCTAATACAAACATGTTGATGCAAAATATAGTTTCGAGTGAAATTGGGTTCAAATGTTCTACGCAAACCCCTCACCCTCCAAATGAAATGTGTGCCTGTGTGCGCCAATGATCGGAGACAAAACTGAAATGCATCACGTCCCAACTGGAGGATGCGGGTTGATTCTAATGCTTAGTATTCTCTCTCATGTGGGGCTAATTTAATCGAGGAAGCGTCTTCAAAACGGTACAGCGTTACACAGTTGTTGTTACCTACCAACCTTTCACTCACAACACTTGATTTTTCAAGCCTAATTTTGTTTCGCTTTCATATAACGAAAGAGTAAAAAATATTTTTCATTTGTTTTATTTTATTTATTTATTCTATTTTATTTTATTTTATATTACTTTATTTTATTTTATTTTATTTTATTTTATATTATTTTATTTTAATTTATTTTATTTTATTTTATTTTATTTTATTTTATTGTATTTTATTTTATATTATTTTATATTATTTTATTTTATTTTATTTTATTTTATTTTATTTTATTTTATTTTATTTTATTTTATTTTATTTTAATTTATTTTATTTTATTGTATTTTATTTTATTTTATTTTATTTTATTTTATTTTATTTTATTTTATTTTATTTTATTTTATTTTATTTTATTTTATTTTATTTTATTTTATTTTATTTTATTTTATTTTATTTAATTTCATTTCATTTCATTTCATTTTATTTTATTTTATTTTATTTTATTTTATTTTATTTTATTTTATTTTATTTCATTTTGTTTTGTTTTGTTTTGTTTTATTTTATTTTATTTTATTTTATTTTATTTTATTTTATTTTATTTTATTTTATTTTATTTTATTTTATTTTATTTTATTTTATTTTATTTTATTTTATTTTATTTTATTTTATTTCATTTTGTTTTGTTTTGTTTTGTTTTGTTGTATTTTATTTTATTTTATTTTATTTTATTTTATTTTATTTTATTTTATTTTATTTTATTTTATTTTATTTTATTTTCTTTCATTTCATTTTATTTTATTTTTTTTATTTTATTTTATTTTATTTTTATTCTATTTTATTTTCTTTTATTTTATTTTATTTTATTTTATTTTATTTTATTTTATTTTATTTTATTTATTTTCTTATTTATTTTTTATTTATTTTTTTATTTATTTTTTTTTACTTTTTATTTATTCTTTATTTATTTTACAGGTCATTCACTGAAATGCTTCACATGCGATGGCAAGAAGGATTGCAACAGCCCCAAGCGATATGACTGCAATCGCAAGTTGGCCAATGAGACCAGCAACTATCTGGACTTGCACTATGTGAACGTACCGAAAAATGCGACCAGTTTGAATTATGAATGCATGCGCGACCGCCTGAAGAGCAGTAAGTGGCCAGAGTTGATGTTTTGCAAAATTTATTATTGAGTATTTATTTGAATTTATTTGATTTTTCATTAATTTGAATCTGTCAACAGAGAACGGCGAGTTCTATCACAGAGGTTGCATCTACAACAACATCCAGAGCTGCAATCTCGTCGCTCGACCGGCGCATCAACAGGGCAAACACGAACGCTCGTGCTACCAATGCAGCAACAAGGACGGCTGCAATCCGGCCGATCGTGCCGGCGCCAACTTGTTGACAGTCTGCGCGGCAATTGTGGCCGCAATGCTCGGAAAATTTGTGTGGCGTAATTAGTTAAATGCTGGTTTTGTATGAATGGCAGTGATTCTTGTAATAAATAATTGTTGTAATAATTGCCAGACGAAGTGGCGTTGAAGTGTGTTGGCGTTCAGCTGCACTGCGCTCACTGGACATGTGGCAACTTTAACACTTTAGCGCCAACGCCTCTGTGTGCGGTTAGTTGCTCAGAATTTATGAGTTCGTGCCCATGTGTGGTCATTTATATTAACATTGATTAGCATAGGCACTAAGAGTAATCGGTTTTCAAGTGAGTTTCAAATGGGATTGGGATTTTTGGGTTGTCTGAATAATTGTTGTGTGGATGGTTCTCGATTATGGATATCAAAACTTAAAGTGTGCTTTGCTCAGAAGAATCAATTTTAAGAAGTCTTACTGAAAAAGAAACTTGATAGGGATTTGGTTACCCGCCAAGAGGTGGTTAACGGTAGTCAAGTAAGTAACGCGTTACTGGATATTGGCCCTGAATATTGGCTCTTCCATATGAGTTATGGTTTACTGTGGATCCATCATAACCAACCCGTACATACACTATAACCAACCCAGTCAAATCGCTGGATGTTAGCTCTTCGTGTCATGTCGTTCAATAGTTCATATAGCTCGAGTGCTCAAAGTATCTAAAAGATTGAAAAAATCTTCAACTGTTCATTAGGTTCTTGAAAACCAGCCCATTGCGCTGACAAGTAATCGGGTTTTTCATAGAGTTTCATAGAAGAACTGCAATTTCCAATAGTTCTAATATCCGTGTTGTGAATGGTTTCCGTTTTCGAATAGACTAAAAAAAGAGCTCAAAGTATCAGAAACTTAAAAAATCTATCTTTATGAAAATTAACAAAACTTCTTGACACTAAAAAATTTGAATAGGCTGCTTTTATATTTGTCTAAATTTTGTCTGAGTTTCAAATCAGTCCAAACTATTACTTACAGTCAGACTGATCCAAAGTAACTGCTTAGTTGATGCTCAAAACTAAACACTAATCCGATTACTTGTCAGCTCTAATTTCTCGTTTCTTTTTGAGTGATCAAACCGCTTTTGGTGCAACCATTTGACTAACGCCGCAACTAATTGCAGTAGACGCAGCGTTGAATTATTACGCACCAGCCTAATGATACGTTTTCGTGTGAATGAATGAATGTTGTTGGCATTAAATATGAGCCTAAATTGATTCTAATTGGAAGTGTGCAACTTGAAAGGAATTTTTCCTTATTGGTCTGATAAATGTGGAATACATTTTAATTTGGTTCAAATGTGTGGTTGTGTTGTTGAGTTCTGCTCTGTTAATTACATATTTCTTCTAAAAAAACAGGATATAAATTTTCCTAGTGAACTATGACCCAACAAATAAGCAAACTGAAATCATATTTTCTTATAGAAAATTTCATATTTAAAATTCTTCAGTGTTCGAGTTAGGTTTGATAGGTTAGATATGCAAAAAGAGAAAAAGAAAAAAGAAGGACACTTGGGGCTTAAGGCCACATTGTGATTCTACAAATCTAAGCTGGTTCAAACGTTCAAATATAAATTTTTTTTTTGTACTCTGCCTTTAAATCTTTCCTACTACATTGTTAAGAGCAGCATTGCAGTTTATTTGTTTCAAGAATATTTGAATGAAATTTCATAGCCGGTTTGATTGTTATATTTTTTAATACTAATTATTAATGTAGGAAGCCATTTCTCAGAGTTTTAGTCCATAATAGTTATAGTAAATAAAAACGAAAGTAAATAACTTTCTAAGTAGTCATCCGATTTAAATGAGATTAAGACATATTACAAATATCACTTAGACGCATTACCAGAAAAATCGGTGAACTCAGAAGTGAAAATAACCTAAAAAAATTTGTTTTTAATTAAAAAAGTGCTTCCTTATTAAGTTAGAATACAATCATAAATTTTTTTTTTATATTTCTTATGTAATATTTAGCAACATATATTTTTCTCACAAATTTTTTCACCTGTGTGGCACCTAAAAGTGAATATAACCCCAAAATCGAAGTCGAAAAACTCAAAAATGAATATAACTTAAACGAATTTTTTTTTATTTTGAGAAAAAATTTTTTATGAAGCTAGAAATAAATTTTTTTTTAGATATTTCTAAGAAAAGATTTAGCACCATATATTTTTCTCACAAAATTTATATTTTATTTTATATTTTTCTCAAAATTTTGGGACAATCACCAAATTTTTGTTATACATTTCTCACATAGTGCATTAAAATATAAATTTTTGCTGTTTTTTTTACCTGTGTGACACCTAAAAAAATAAAATCTAACGAGTTACTTTTTTTTTTAGGTTATGCCGTACAGTCACCAATTTTTTTTTTATATATTTCTTATATAATGTTTAACAACACATATTTTTCCCACATTTTTTTCCACCTGCGTGACACCTAAAAAAAATGAAAAAATTACATTTTGATTTTAAACCCATTTTTTTAGGTTATGTTTGCCGTACAATCACCAATTATTTTCTTTATATTTCCCATATAGTGCTATAAAATATATATTTTTACTAGATTTTTTCAACTGCGTGTTACCTAAAAATTAAAATAAAAATCAATACAAATTAAATTTAAAATTAAAAAAAATTAAATGCAATTTAAAATTTTTTTCTAGGTTATGTGCGAGCTACAAATGTAGAAAAAAATATATGGTGTAAAATATTATATGAGAATTATATACACAAACTTTGGTGATTGTACCGCGCACAAACTCTTTTCCATATATTTGTTTCTATATATTTCTCATACAGTGCATTAGTGCCTAAAAAAATATTTAGTACCTACCTACAAAAATTAAATGAAATTAAAAATTTTTTTCTAGGTTATGTGTGAGGTACAAATGTGGAAAAATATATGTTGTAAAATATTATATGAAAAATAAACAAACTTTGGTGATTGTACCGCGCACAAATTTTTTTCCATATATTTGTTTCTATATATTTCTCATACAGTGCTTTAGTGCCTAAAAAAAAGATTTAGTACCTACCTAAAAAAATTAAATGAAGTTAAAAATGTTTTTCTAGGTTATGTGTGAGGTACAAATGTGGAAAAATATATGTTGTAAAATATTATATGAAAAATAAAAAAATAAATAAAATAATAAAAATAAAAATCAATACAAATTAAATTTAAAATTAAAAAAAATTAAATGCAATTTAAAATTTTTTTCTAGGTTATGTGCGAGCTACAAATGTAGAAAAAAATATATGGTGTAAAATATTATATGAGAATTATATACACAAACTTTGGTGATTGTACCGCGCACCAATTCTTTTCCATATATTCTTTTCTATATATTTCTCATATATGTAGTGCTTTCAAATATATATTTTTACTAGATTTTTTTCACCTGCGTGATACCTAAAAACAAATTAAATGAAATTTAAAATTTTTTTTCTAGGTTATGTGTGCGGTACAAATGTAAAAAAATAGACATAATACATTCACAATATGTTGTGAAATATTATATGAGAAATATATAAAAAAATTTGGTGATTGTCCGCACACATAACCAAAAAAAAATATTAACACATTTGATTTTTTTTAGGTATTAAATATATTTACATATGCCAAAATTGTCTCTGATTAATATATTTAAAATACCTCTAGTAAATTTTGAATATTTTCTATTAATAGTTATAGATTAAATATTCCTACGACTGCAATTTTTGACACAACATTTGTCATTGCATTATCCCAAAATTCCCCTCCCAGCACTTCGGTGATGCTGTTACACTAATCTCCATTCGTTTTCTATCACTTCTATGCTCCGAAATTTGCAACAAAGTTATTACTTTCTAGAAACCCAAAGTGTTTTTCATAGCACTAATGAAAAAGCTCAATCTTGATCGGTTGGCTTCGGCTCATGCGGCAACAACAAGGAATGTTGCAATCAAGTGCAGACCAACAGCTACGCAAAAAACCGGATTCAATGTCGCACGCGACACAACACAATGCCAGTCAAACGGACCACTGGATGCGCTCACTGTGCCGCTGCCAGTCTGTGCAGTTTACGTGAAGACAATAAGCCAAGAGGCTGCCAAGAGCGCATCGGGAACAGCACAATTCTTTGCTCAAAAACTGTTCCCAAATGTGTGAGTGTGTTAGTGCGAAGGGGAAATGTTGTTTGGCAAAGGTGTTCCAGATGCAAAGCTGATTGTGCACTCTTACTGCGCGACTGTGTGCCAACAGGAAGAGCAGCAAATCTCCAACACTCAGCAGCGAGCACACAGAGAAAGAACAGCGACAGTGAGACATGCTGCTCTCCGAGGATCTTTGCGCATTAAGGACAGGTAAACGTTTGATCTGCTGCAGGAAATCGTACAAATAGCGCCGCTCCAGTGCGAAGGGCAACATTAGGGCTCGCAACGTTGCCGCAGCAACATCCAGCACGACTTCATCTGAAATACATTGTTGCACGTTTGACGAGATCGATTGGAAGGCAATTCACACGCAATGGCACTCGGCAGTCGCAATCATCCGTACCAAAGGCACCAGCAACTGTTGTCCGTCACACGCGGCATTTACCAGCAACAGCAGCGTCCAATTGCGCCGGCGCCCACTTCGCCGTTTGTATTCAAAACTTCAGTTGGTTGCTACAGCGCCGGCACCACGCTCGACTCGAACAATCCGTCCGTGGTGAGGCGCAACGCACGCGAACGCAATCGCGTCAAGCAGGTGAATAACGGCTTCAGCAATCTGCGCCAGCACTTGCCGCCCGCCATTGTGGCCGATCTGAGCAATGGACGACGCGGCATTGGGCCGGGCGCGCACAAGAAACTCAGCAAGGTGGACACGCTGCGCATGGCGCTCGAGTACATACGGCGACTGCAGCGCGTCATCGAGGAGGTCGACGGCAAGCGCAGCACACCGAGCAGTGGCGATGCGGAGCAATTTTACGCCATCAGCTATGCGGGCAGCTTCGGTCAACAGCAGCCGCACACCGCACTCACCTCGCCAGCCACCTCAGTTGGCTCCATCAGCTCCGAGTACAGCTCGGACGCGTCGCTATTCTACAACTCGCCGAAAAGTGATGTCGGCGCTGGCTGTGCGCCTGCGCAGCTCAAATTCGAGCAATCGTTCGACGCTCAGCACTGCGCCGACGAGGACGACATACTGGACTACATTACGCTGTGGCAGGAGGAAATGTAGGAGGAGAACTTGGCCGAGCGCCCCCAAAGCTAGTCACATGCCCGCCATCAACACACACAGAGACCACTGACTGCACAAATTTGTGTTACCTCACTTTGAATTTTAGTATTAGGCCAACAACTAATGTACAAATCCAATTCAGCCAACTTGAGTGCCTGTTATTTAGTTAAGTTATTTAATTCGTTTTAAGTGAATGGAAGACAATGATTCAATAATTTTAATAAATTTTTATAAAGTAATTCTGATGGTTTTTAATCAATGAGAACTGGTTCTGTGGCTTCTTCTATGTGCAGTTTCAGCACTTCTTAGTAACTTTTTAGTAACTAAAAAAACTTGAAAATATGGAATATAGGATCAAGTAGTAATTTTTCTTTAATTCGAAAACCTGTATGAATTATGCTGACGACTTGCGGTTAGGAACAAAACACTTCTAAGAAAATTCTAGCTTCATAAACTATTCCAACTGCTTCGACGGGCAGATCAAACTAGGATCCAAATTCTTTTGTCAGATTTAACACCAAAAAGAATTTGATTTAGTTCAACTAATTGACCAAACAAGGATCCGAATTCTTTTGGAAGATCTAACATCACAAAGAGTTCGAATTGGTTCAACTAGCAGATCAAACTAGGATCCAAATTTTTGTGGAAGATCTAGCAGCAAAAATAGTTCAAATAGGTTCGACTAGCAGATCAAACTAAGATCCAAATTATTTTGAAAGACTAAGCATCAAAAACAGTTCCAACTGGTTCAACTGGCAAATCAAACTAGGATCTAAATTCTTTTGTAAAATTTAGCATCAAAAACAGTGCCAACTGTTTTAACTAGCAGATCAAACTATGATCAAAATTCTTTCAGAAAATTCAGCATCAAAAAGAGTTCGATTTGGTTCAACTAATAAATGAAACTACGATCCAAATTACTTTGAAAGAACTAGCATCAAGAATTGTTCAAACTGATTCTATTTGCAGATCAAAATAAGATCCTAATTCTTTTAGAAGATTTAGCATCAAAAACAGTTCCAACTGCTTCAACTGGTAGGTAAAACTAGGATCCAAATAACTTTGAAAAAACTTGCATCAAGAATTGTTTAATCTGGTTCTACTAGTAAATCAAACTAGGATACAAATTTTTTTGTAAGAATTAGCATCAAAACCAGTTCCAACTATTGCAGCTAGCAGATCAAACTAGAATTTCAATTCTTTTGGAAGCTCTAGTAGCAAAAATAGTTCCAATAGGTTCGACTAGAAGATCAAACTAAGATCCAAATTCTTTTATAAGATTTAGCATCAAACCAGTTCCAACTATTGCAGCTAGCAGATCAAACTAGGATTTAAATTCTTTTGGAAGATTCAGCATAAGAACGAGTTCGAATTGGTTCAACTGACAGATCAAAGTAGGATCCAAATTATTTTGAAATTATATTATTTTCAAAAAGACTTCGAACTGGTTCTACTTGCAGATCAAACTGGGGTTTAAATTCTTTTGAAAGATTTTGCATCAAAAAGAGTTCGAATACGTTCAACTAACAGATCAAACTATGATCAAATTTCCTTAAAAACTGTTGGATCACCATGTTTCTTATAATCCTAAGTGCCCTTTTTGCGTATCTCACCTAACCAGAGACCTAAAATAATTATTATCTGTATTTTTGGAAATAAAAAAATTGCTCTAATTTAAGAAATTTCTATAAATATTGCCTTATAATAATTATTCCCAATAAGAAATTTTTTACGTCGCATGTAACTATTACTATGCAATAAATATTTTTGAGTTGCATAATAACTGTTATAAAAAACAAATATTTTTTTCGTTATCGATAATTATTATTTTAGGATTTTTGTTTTTTACATTGCTTCATAACTTTTATTTATGACTTTTTTAATTTACGTTACCGATAACAATTATTTTGAGAAATTTTTTTTACTTGACCTAATTTGACCACTGAAAGACTTCGACTATGTTTTTTGCTCTCAACAAATATGATTAGAGTTGGTTTATTTTTTTTAGGTTATAGTTAACTACAAAAATTATTTTAAAGGTTTTATACGTCAACGATTATTAAAAGATCCAATAGTCACAACTCTGATATTCAAAACTTTGATTAATGTTGTTTATTTCTGCTCTATTGACGAACTACTTATCTGAATCTTTTGAATAACTAAATTATTATCCTCATTTTATTCTTTCCAACCATTTACTCGTATTGTCCTAAAATTGTTTCATAATAATTTGGTTATTATTTTCGAAGCGTCTTCCCATAGAAATTATTTAAAAATATTTGTTAAATTATTAAATTAAATTAAGTAAATAAAGTGTTTCTTTACAACTTCCAACAAAAATTTGCTTTGGTTGTCTCTTAAAAGTTTAACAAAAAACCTGCTTTTGTTGTAAGTTTTACATTGAATAATTCACCAATTTTCATAAAAATATTGCAAAAATCTGTAGTCTCTGGGTTTCACAGTTTCTTTGGGTCACTTTTACAAAATTAATTCCCATTTCTTATATGTCAAATGTCTGTTAAATATTTGCCGAAAATATTTGCTAAAATTGGGAATTTCCGAAAAATGCGCAATAAATTTACTGTTGCACACTGGGACATCTACATGTAAGTGGAATAAAAAAAAAAGTTAATTTATTTATATAAATTTATTATTTTTTGTTTGAAGAAATGATTACTAAGTAAATAAATAAATATTGCTGATTACAAATGACTCTAGAATCTTAGCAAAAATTTACTTATACTAGCAGTCAGGATTTGTTTTATTTTTTTGAAAACTTATTTAGAAATTGACATCAATTTTGGCTGTAAGGTTAGATTAAGTAAGAACAGTGTGAACAGATCAGATCATGGCGTATATAATTTTCTCTTTACTTGCAGGGGATGTAAAAGTTAGGAAGAGAATTCTGGAGTAAGAATTTAAAATGTTTCAGACTGATTCAATCCGTATACTTCATGACTCGTGATAATTCGAATCATGCGTTCGTTAGTCTGGGCTGAATTTGAATATTTCTGATTACAAATGAATTTGAGATCACTCAAAAAAAGTTTCTAGTACTAGCGGCCTGGATTACTTTTATTTAGAAATCTTGTTTAGAAACTAACATACAATTTTTCTGTTAAGTGAGATTAGGAAGAGTGTAAACAGATCATTTCGCATTTAAATTAGTCTTTTCATATTTTATTTGTTCCAAGAGGATGCAAAGGTTAGAAAGATAATTTTGGAGTAAGAATTTGAAATATTTTAAGCCGATCCGTAAACTTTTTAATCATCAATACTGGACTAAAACTTAATATTGCTCACTACAAATGAATTTGAGATCACTTCAAAAGATTTACTAGTACTAGCGAGCTGGATTGCTTTTATTTTTTAGAGATAATATCTGTAAGACAGACATAAAATCTGTAAGGTTAGATAAAGAAGAGTGTGAAGAAGTTCAGGTCATATTGTTCTGTTTTGGAAGCACATAAAAATTGACAGGAAGATTTTGAAGTAAGAATTTCTGGAGTAGTAGTTGACTGTCTTTGAATAGATTCAATCTGTAAACTTCTCGACTTTCAATAACTCAAGTAATGCTGCGTTGGTCAGGCTAATTTAAAGTTCAGTGCAAAGTCTGTATTCGAGGAGAACTGGGCAGTGACAAGTCTATTTTTCCTTATCGTCTCTTTTTTACATATTTTCTCTATTTCTTCTCCTCATCGTTCTTCACAAGGGACTTGCTATTTCATAAATAGGGAACCCATGGCAAAGTAATCAGTGATGGAAGCACTAATTAGCCCAATTGAAGTACAACTCAGAAATGGTATACAAGTAGTTTTTTAGAGGTCAACGTTAGTCATTGCCTACAATATGTGCTGCAGTACTTTCTCCAGTACCAGGAAAACATATTTAAACTTCATATTTCCTTTTACTAAAACCTAATAGTATCTTAAGTTATAGACGAACCACTTCTTCTTCATGTGGATAGCGATCGAAGTAGATAAGTGTTTCATCAGTCCGAGCTAGGAATCGAACCCAGGGCCTCTGGTATGAGATGCCAACGCGCTGCTCGCTGGGCTCTCGAAGCCGGCTATGCAATTAAAAATAAAAATTTATAAATACAAAGGTGCACAAAAATTTATTTCTGGAATATAAAAAAGTTCTGAACGCTTGTTGCACTAAATGATTTCTTAATTCTGTTCGTTGTTATTCAAATAAGTTTTAAATATACGAAAGTCTTATCCGGACATTTTGTTGGTGGACAATAAATAAGCCAAAATATTAGTGAACCTAATTTTAAAAAAATACGAGTCAAAATTACACAGTGAGTACAAAGAAACTTTTACCAACCTCATTGCCCCAGAAAATGAATGTCGTATGTTCCATTGAACTAAATAGCACATATGACAATCGATTTCTCAGGTGACGAATTGCCACGACTTTGATTTTTGCGCCCATTTACATGGCGCTGACCCAGTGTTGTGTGTTGAACTGATTTCGTTTAACAACTGTTTCCACACTTAATCAATCGAATACCGCAAGTGATCAATTGGTGAAGCGACTACAGACGAAATTTTTGTTCAAATCGAACGCATCATTTATTTTGTGCCAGTTGCGACGATGCGACAATGCGACTGCCGTGGCCAGTGGTTATATATGCAAAACAAGCAGCGGCCTGGACGGAAGCTTTGAAATCGATATGCAGCTGATCGGCATTAACGACACAAAAACAAGCGCAACAAAAACTACAACAGCAATAACAACAACAAAATCAGCGCTTATAGGAAATTTCAACGGGCCAATTGTTGCGCATTTTGTCATCTTTGCAATTGACTGTAGTAACAACAATAACAACAACAACAACAACACACATACAGCACAGCCACAACCGTCGGCAACCGGTGTACACTTGCGGCGCGCAACACTAAAAACTGTTGTAAAATCGCTCAGAGCCGCCGAAAAGCACAGCTTTCCGTAATGTTGCTGCCGCTCTTGGATCGATCGGACCGGCGATATGTCGGCTATTGGAACATGCGCATCCGCTGCATCGGTGGCGCGGTGGTGGCGGCGCGCAGATCTTATTAACTTTAACTGCTGATGTTTGGCTTCCTGTAGCGCAAATCGCTGCATCGCCGCTGTGCCGCGCTGTTCATTGTTGTGTATGCAAATAATGCGGCTAACGGAAAAGGTGCTCACACACACACACACACACACACACACACACACATGCAACTACGTGAAGTCACTGTAGAAATATCGAAGGGTAGATAGTGTTTTGCATCATCCACTTAAATTTTGTGTGTAGTCTTTTGTGCTTGAAGTGCCGCACACGTATTTAGTAGCAAATATGACAAATTTACACCCACACAAGCAAACGAAGACCGCGACATCATTGTTCGAATGTACCCTTGTTAACAATTTTATTTATTTGCCTTGAAGAATGGCAACCATTGTTGTAGGTGGATATAATTTTGTGAAGCACAAAACTTGATAAATGTTGACTAAATAAGTGAGAGTTGGAAAGAGTTGAGCTTTCATAAAATGTGATTTTTATTTGACAATTTTTAAAATTTAATTTGAAGGAGAAATCTTGCTCAAAAATTGGATTGTTTTGAAAATTCAACAGGACTTGCAAGATTTGAAGGTCTGAGAAGGTAAATAATGTAATTTTTTTTCATAAAGTTCATAGATATAGTGGAGGTTCTGATATAATGTTAAGTACATTAGACAGAAAGTCAATAATTGAATAAGTCAACTGGCCATCTAAGAGCAAACAAATTGGTAAATTTTATTTATTTACCTTGAAGAATGGCAACCATTATTGTAGGTGGATATAATTTTGTGACGCACAAAACTTGATAAATGTTGACTATATAAGTGAGAGTTGGAAAGAGTTGAGCTTTCATAAAATGAGATTTTGATTTGACAATATTTTTTATTTAACTTGAAGGAGAAATCTTGCTTAAAAATTGGATTGTTTTGAAAATTAAATACCAGGATTTGCACGATCTAAGATTAAAGAATATACCTAATTTTTTATATATTTAATATTTTTTTTTATTTATTATTTTATTTATTATTTTTTAATATACAGTATAATCTCGATAATTCGGACACTCGCTAATACGGACAACGCGGTAATCCGGACACGTAATTGATTTCTATTGTAGACTCTGTAATCCGGACACCACAGATTTTATTTAACTCAGAAATCCGGACACTCATTTTTGTTTGCTTTTTTACGGGGAGTTCCCGTTTTCTATTTAAATATATTTTTCATAAAATGCAAGAAATTCAAGTGAAAACCTATATGCTTCCTCTTCCTGTCGTATTTGCTGGTTCAGGTGTGAAATAGGAGGTTGCGTAAATTCAAGTGGTGTTAATTAATTATAAAATTGTAATTTAACTGTGTAAACTACATCAAATATTAACCCTTTCGCTATTTTGTTGCCATATGGCAACATGCTACTTTGTGGACGTCTGCATCCTCTATGGTTGCGCGAATACATTTTTTTGTTGGTCTTTAGAATAGTTTGAAGTTTTAGGAAAAATACGAAATTAATAAACTGAATATTTAAGTTTAAAGAAGAGAATAATACACGATTTTTTAATGGTATATCTTGACATAGTAAAGAAAGAAGAAGCAGAAAAAATTAGAAAACTTTTTAATTTGACGTTTTGTTTCAATTTAGATACTTTTTTGTTTTAATTTTGGCTGACGTAAATGAAGAAATATTCAAATTTTCGTTATGCGTAAAAAGTTGTATGTTTAAGTAATTATTACAGCCATAACGATGTGGTTGCTCTCATAGAAATACACTCTAAAATACAGGGTCCGAGTATAAAAATTGAAAAATTTTTTATGGAATGTTGCTAATATCCACATAGAAGCCTAAGACGTAAAATTTAAAATTTTAACTTTGCCTAGTAAAAACCTGTAGCGAAAGGCTTAACAATGGCACCTATAGTTAAAAAAAGTAAATTTTAAGCGTTGGGCCAGAAAAAAAGAAATTCTAAACAAAATAAGTCGAGAAAAGTCACTTCGTCAACTGTCAGTGGAGTTCAATGTAGGCAATTCTACAATTTCTACAAACATGAAACAAAATTTTGCCAAACGAAAATTACTAATTTTTTTCAAAATCCTTAAAAATGATTATAAAATATTAAAAATGAAATGCTTAAGCAAAAGTAATTATATTCAAATAAAAAATAATAATATATATTTCGGACAGTGTTTGGTTTTTAATTGTCCGGATTATCGACATTATACTGTATTCCCAAAAATATTTTAATAATTATACCCCAAAATATTGAGGATACACAAAAGTTTTGAGAGATTTAATAAGTTTAAATCGCATTGAACCATCTTTTATTTGTATTCATGCTAAAGTGTCATCATTTTCCTTTAAAAATCAGTATGTCATTTCACTACAGTGTAAACAACTTACTGCCTTTGTGCTCTTATCAACTCTAACATTTTTGAGGCAACGAAACTTAATATGCGGGAATTGCCAATTTCTACGCACATCTTAGTCTTGCGGGTAGTGCAAAAAATGCCAACATTGCAAAATCTGAATATGAGATTTTGTTGCAAATACTTCAGTTAATAAAAATCCCAAGTTTTAAGAAAAAATATTAGATAACATAGAAGTTATGAGCTCCTAAAGTACGCTCTTACAGCGTTACAAAAAAAAAATTGTGCACAAACAAGAACTTTTTGCTTTCACTTTGAGGTTGAATATTTCAAAATAAATTATAAGCAAGTCCCAAAAACTTACTGTTGTCTTAAGTTTCATATAATTTAGGTCTGGCAAGACCAAAATTTCGCTCATTCTTCTCACCACTGAGCACTAACGTTTTAAAAAGAAATGAAACAAAGAAAACAAGTGATGTAAACTGAGTTAAAACTTTAAAGGTGATTTAAAAAAAACACTTATCACTTTCAAAATTGTTTGATATTTTATTTTGGCAAGTATGTGCATTATGCTGTAAAATTTTAAGCTGCGCAAATTTTCGCAAAGACAAGTGATGGACATTTTCCAGTGATGACTTGAGTGCAAAATTGCGATATTTTCAACGGTTGGTTGAATGCTAATAGCAATCACCAACTAATGTTTTTCTGTTGGTGGAAAAATTTGTTAAAGATAGCTTCGAAAAATCAATTAGGATTACAATTATATTCGAAATAGGAAGGTTAATGGGGTTTCGAAAATACAATTTGATTGTTTCTTCGTACAAACCCAAAAGTTGAAAACTTCACTACTTTGTTTGTTTGTATGGGAGGCGTCCTCTGGTGGTGATTTTCTGAATCTAAAGTAATTTTGTATTTTTGAAATTCAAAAATGTTACCGATTGCTGAATAAATCATTCAAATCGGTTCAGTAGTTTCCGAGATACGATGTCTCCTCTCTTACTTAACTACTACACTTACAAGTGGGCAGCCAATTCCATAGAAAATGGCTAGTTTTGTACGGCAGCCCCCTTAAGACTTGGAGATAGTGGGTAGGTATGTTTGAAAGAAATATTCGGAAGGGAAAATAAATGAGTGTTGGTCCCACATTTGACACATCTGGGACCAACCTGAGAGCAGTTGAAGCCTATATTATAAAATCGATCATTTTGTATGGGGGCCCCATTAAGGGTTGGAGATGGGGTATAGATATGTTTAAAAGAAATGTTCAGTAGAGAAAACTAGTGGGGGTCAGTCATAGAGTTTAACCCTCTAAGAGCAACTTCTGAGCAGCTGTGGAGCAATTGCTCAAATTTTTGGTTTCGATTACTTTTAAAATGAGCCCATTTTATCTATATATATGTATATTTATAAATAAAACTATATAAATATACAAGTAATATGGACGAAGCTTTTGTGACTTAATATAATTTTAATAGTTATATATGAAGTTTTTTCAAATCCGTTTGTATGGCAGGTGCTGAAAGTTTTGGTCCGATTTCATTGAAATTTTGCGCAATAAGTTCTTTACACATACAATAACTGTATACTAAATTTAATTTATGTACAACCACTCCTTCTTTTTTTGTCATTCCACTATATGAACTTGCAACACTGTGCTTCGTCGTGCTTGGTCACATGTTGCAAAAGTTGTCAAGGAAACTTTGGAGGATGTCCTATTCCACCTGTTGCACTCATCAGTCATTGCTTCTTCCGACTACCACTTGTTACGATCGATGACTCATGACCTGGTAGAACAGCACATCCTTTCTTACGAAGAACTCAAAAACTGGGTCAATTCTTGAATCGACTCAAAAGACTATACATTTTGCTTTAACTTGGAATACCTATGTTACCTCAAAAAATGGGGAAAAGTCGTAGCTAAGGATAGACATTATTCGAAAAAAATTTTATGCTTGGTATCAATTGCTCTAAACAAAGTTTCAAGGTTCCAAAAAAGCCTCATAATTTTTGTTTGTACCCTCACTAACTGAACTAAAACTGCAAATTTTTTAATCTATGAATTTTTCTTACTTCGAATATTATATATTCCAGCATTTTTTGGGTCGGTTCGAAGTAGTCAACACTGCAGGTTTCTGACACAGTGTGTCTTTTGACATGTCACGCTTTGGTCTTGGCAGTTTAGGCTTCTGTCGAAGCTGCTTCACTGAGTCTGTCACTGTCTGGTTCTCTCTAGGACTAGCAATTGAAATATCTTCTAGACACCATATATATTTCTATTCATTCCCTTGAATACTTTAAAATGTCTTCTTCTTGTTCACTTTTTTTTCAAAACAATATCTCAGCAAAAAAAATTAATGGCACAATTTGCTTTCGTTTCGCTTGCTTTGCTCGGAAATCGAGCATTGTTTGCTGTGTGATTTCCGGTTTTGTTTTTGTTTCTTACGAGCATGTCAAGTACAAAAACACTACTCACATACGGACATATGTAGACCGCACTTAGTCATTGATATTCGTTGAATTTTCCCTTATGATGTCCAAATCGAAGTAAAAAACTGATGGCAGCACAAGAGAGAAAAAAGCCAAACAGAACACATTGGTAAGAAATAAAGAACCCGCGAGTAGTTTTATGCCAACGAGCTGTGGTGTGGCCGTGGACACTTGGCTGGCTGTCAGGCATCGAACTTCCAAGCGTCCAACGCTTTGTGTGTGAAGTTAATAATACGTTTGTCAGGAGCAGCAACAACTTTATGCTGCTGCAAATGTATGCAGAAATCTGTATGCACAGCGAGCGGAACGCATGGACGGACCACGCGGACGAATGGATGGATGGGATGAGTGATCGCTGCGCTGGAGTTTTGGTACGAAGCTCGAAGGACCGAAGGGAACCTGGCAGGACCGAGAATGCATACGGCATGCGGTCGCATGGGAGTTTCCATTGGCCAAAAGCGACGCAAGGTAGCGAGCGGTGTGATGGGGTTTTGCAATAAAAAAATGTAGCAAGAATAAATTTATGATTTATTAAGGATGCTCTGATTACAAGATCTCGTACTCGTACATAAAAAATTTGTAAATATTGCACAAAAAAAAATACAAAATATTGCACAGTGTGTTGTTTCTTCGCAA
The DNA here is from genome assembly GCA_964056695.1 of Melieria picta. NCBI lineage: Eukaryota > Metazoa > Arthropoda > Insecta > Diptera > Ulidiidae > Melieria > Melieria picta. The sequence continues at coordinate 32,668,805 of OZ057398.1, read as the reverse complement.
TGAAAGAAAGAGGGTTGTGCGCGGGGTTTGGTGTGAACGTGATTTGTTTAACATGACCTTTGCGGTATAATTTTTGCATTGATGTGACAGCCAAAAATATGACACGAACACTGTTAAAAGAAATACAAATAATATAAAAAAACAAAAACAACAACACTAACGCTAACATCAGTATGAACAGAATTTGTTATATCTTCTGGCATTCGTCTGTGATTTTGTATACAAGAGGCCAACAATTATTTTGAACCAGACTTTAAGACATTTAAAAAATAACTTTTTACTTTAAGACTTTAAAATTCTATTATATTTGCAGTCATTCACCTGTGATTTTAACCCTTTCCACCCCGAATTTTACCCTGTGTCTCGATATTACTTTTTGGTATTTAAATCATAAAATATTTGCTTAAGAAGTGTGCACACGACATTTGAAGTCGGCACGTCTCTTTGTTAGAGTTCTAGAGCTAGTTTACTTTTGAACAATTTTAGCTTAAAACGGGTTAAATAAATTTTGTATCAATATTTTTTAATTACAGAAAAATTATGTAATATTTATGGAAAAATACAACATTATCAGTTTTTGATTTTATTTAACCATTATTAAAGAAACAGGGTTTTGATCAATCGCGCCCAATTCGTAGACTTCAATTAGAACACAAACTTTCCCTGATATCGCTGCAAATTATTGGAAATTATTTTGGGGATAACAGTAAAATTTTTATAATTTGCTTTGAATTCACTTCTAAAAATATTAATTTGTTGGTGCCTACTTAAATTAAACCCATAATTCAATCGTAGCTTTTGCTTTAAGATGGCAAATAGGTGAAGTTGCTCTCAGGCAACTTTGGGGTCGAAAGGGTTAAGTCCTTCATTGAGTTAGCTGTAACAAGAATCTTATATGTTTTTCTGTATCTTCTTCGACCTCTACTGAGAGTCGCTTTGCAGTTGATTGTTGAGAGCAGCATTCAAGAATAGTTTGGTAAAATGTGCTTTGCCTCATGAAGTCTGTGACGAAAGCAGGTAAACTGGAGGAAGAATTGAAAGAATATTTGAACCAATCTGAATGATCGTAGTGATGATCAAGTTCAAGTAAATCAAGTTTTTCTTAACCCTTTGTTGATCGCGTCAGATTTTTATGAAAAAATACTTACCTAATTATTTCTCGTTTGAAGTGCTTTCATCACATTTGAAATTAATTAACGTATTAAGTCATGTTTCCTCATACAAACTTTTAACCCATAGTTGACCCCGTCAGAATTTGATTTTCAAAAAAGGAAAAAAACGCGTGTCGAATTATTTCTCACTAAGAGTACTTTCATCAAGTTTGAAGTCAAAAGGTGTAAAAAACATGATTCTTGATTCTGATACAAACTGTTAACCCTTGGGTCAACCCTTTTAGTTTTGATTTTCCAAAAAATGAGAAACACGTGTCAAATTATTTTTGATTTTAAGAGTTTTCAGCAACTTCGAAGTCAATAGGCTAATCGGTTCACTGTTTTTCGAAGTTTTTTTTCGAACCCTTGGTTCACCCAGTTAAATTTTGATTTTCGAAAAATTGGAAAATACGTGTTGAGTAACTTTTGATTTAGAGTATTTTCACCAAGTTTGAAATCAATTGGCCCATTAAATCTCGTTTTTCATACAACACCTTAACCCATGTTTTGCCCCTTTAGACCCCGAATTAAAAATAATCGCGTCTTAGAGGGGGTTCATTTCTCTTTAGGCTGGGCGATGACGAATCAGTCAGTCAGTCAGGACAAACAATTATATGTTTATAGATATTGTTGAGAGTTCAAGGACACTGGCACGTAGACGTTATTGTCCGATTACTGTAGACATTACCCCGGACCCGCAGCTACTTCAAGTAGATCTTGCCAGTCCCACCACTGGGTGAATCTGCGGCCTTCGATCAGGCGGCTCAAGTTTGTAAGAGACTCTGGATTTCATTTAGCCGGTTCGCCAATTTTGTGAAGCAAAGGATATCGTAAGTGTTAGGCCACACTGTGGCGGCACTCACGTTAAAATTCGACATTCAATGTCCGTATGGACAATAAAGCTACGGCGACAAAGCGGTATTTGGAGGTCGATGGTTAGGAGAACGTCCTAACATCTCTTGGTGTGACCCAGAGATGTGCTCTGCTTCTGAAGAGAATTTTTTTTTAGTTAGTGTCTGTCCTGGATTGTTTTACACAATGTTTTCAACTTAAGTATTGTACTAGTTAGGTTAGGTTAGGTGGAAATGGCTGGATGGATCCCTTCCTTCACATAGGCCAAGAAGTAGGCCCATTCTGATACCATATACAGCTTTCCCTAAGATTAGGTTACTTCGTCAAACCATATAGACGATGTTATGAACCTAAGCGGGTCTTGAACATCTATAAATGATATCTCTTTGAGCTTTCTTAGAAATGATTGTCCTGTAGCTTGAAGCTTCCTTCTACTGAGAGTCGGGCAATGACAGAGGAGATGCCCTAAGCTTTCTTTCCCTTCCGCGCACTCGCAGGAGTCTGCAATAGTCTCTTTGGTTGACACCCAGCCTGATGGCGTGTGCTCCTATAAGCCAGTGTCCTGTTAGAGTCTTTGTGAGAATGGAGATCTCAGTCCTTTTAAGACCAGGGATAGCAGATGTGCGCTTCCTGTCATAAGTGGGTCATGTGGAGAGTTTGTACCACCACTCATGAGCTACGTGAATTGTGTGAGTTCTGGTCTAAGAACTAAGAAACTAACTTATAAATCTAACCTATCCATTTTATTTGGGAGTGGAGGTTAAAAATGACACGGGCTTTCATCGGATTTTCTAGACAGACTCTCGTCATGCTGTCCAGATAAACTCCCAGATTGACTTGCACTGTCGAAACTGACTCCCATCGGTCTGTAGGTTCAAAACCCATAATTGTCCAAAACCCCTATATGTCCAAAACCCTTATATGTTCAAAACCTATTCATTGAACAAAGGTGCTAGTTTTTGGTATAATGTTTATGTTAACCCTTTTCCTATTTTGTTGCACTATAGCAACATGCTACTTTGTGGACCTCTGAACCCTCTATGGTTTTAGGAATACATTTTTTGTTGGTCCTTAGAATAGTATACAATTTTAGGAATAATACGGAATTAATAAACTGAATATTTAAATTTAAAAAAGAAAAGTATACACGTTTCTTTAATGTCAGAATGTTTAATGAAGCAGTTAACCCTTTGCACTCCGCTGTCCCCTCTCAGGGGACATCGCAATTCTAGCTTATCACTCGGATGTCCCCTCTCAGGGGACATTCAAGTTTATTAATGATTACGGGGAATTGAGTTATTTCAAGGCAACTTTTTGAGACAAGCATGTTTTTCCAAGTTTTCTCTTGAAATGGCACAAGAAATCAAATCAAGATATCGTAAAATTACTAAGATATATACAAGAAATGTCAGCGGGGGGTCAGCATATTGGGGAGTGTTTTAAAAAGTATCATACTGTACAAAATTATAAACAATAAAGTATTGATTTTTTTGCAAATATACATTCTTCGAACTCAACCAATTCATATAAGACCAATTATAATACGTTAGTTAGTTCCAAAATTATAAGAAATAATACGAGGGTCTGTAAATGTTCGGTTCTGCCGTAAAGTGGCGCTCAGTAGCTGATAGCCAACGTTGAAAATCGTTCGGAGTGCAAAGGGTTAAAAATAAGAGACAATTTTGATTTGACTTTTTACTTCAGTTTAGATACATTTTTTACATCATTTCAGTTCAAGTAATTCGATTTTTAATTAGGTATGCATAAAAAATTTGTTCAATTTCAGCAATAACAATACGGTTGCTGTCATATGACAACATTCTTAGCAACAGGGTCCAGTAAAAAATTCCAAAAATTATTATGGAATCTTGTTGATATAGCTACACAGAAGACTATATCTATAAATTTTAAATTTTAACTTTCCTTGGTAAAACCTTGTAGCGAATGGGTTAATAAGATTAATTGTCGGTTGCTTAGTTCTACTATATGTCGTTCCTTATTTATAGTTCTCATTTCAACAAATGACAATGGCAATTGTTGCGTGTTCTAATGTTGACCAACTTAATGACCGATGAAGGTCATTGGTGACAAAATTTTAGTCATACAAATTTAAGCTGATTTTTTTGTTCCTTAAGCTCTTTTTAGATCATGAAAATTTATATACAAAAATCCATAAAATTATGTGCTGTTTTTAAATTCTTTCAAATTGTTATATAGTGTAAAATTCACACTGTATCAACTGATACCACTGACAAAGTAAAGCATTGATGAAGGTGAAGTAAAAAGCAAGCAAATCAATTGATGGTATCTGCAGTTGTGGCCTCGAAATCAAAGATTTTCGCACTGATAAACATAGAACCGTCTTTGTGTCGTTCGCCGACAATTTTCATTCGAAAGGCCAATTCCAGTAATGCTGATCAAACAGACAAGTGTCAGCAAATGTCGTGTGAATGTGACGACGAGGACTTGAACCATCGCGTGCTGCTGCATGCAACACGCAGAATGCGCCGACACGAAACAATTAATGGTCAGTTCAATTTTTCAGCAAGTGCGCCCCAAAAACACATTCAGGGCGTGAGCGACAAACGCCTCCATTGAAAAAAAATCAAGTGTCCTTTCGGCGTGTAACCAGTGCACGTACACAAAGGCGGCAGCGAACAGTGAACGAGGGATGGCACAGTTTGTCTGTGCGCTCGTTCTAATGTCCACTGCCTGCAAGGACTGCAAGGACTTTTCCAGAGCAACGAACGAGCGCAATTTCGATTTAATTGTTTTTTTGGTTTTGCTTTTTTTTGTTGCGTACATGTTTTTACTGAACTGGCAGTGCGTAATTTCCGTTTTTTTCTTAGCTATGTTTCGCTGTTTGCCATTTGTGGTGCTCGCGCTTGCGAGTCCTTTCTGCAGGTGCAGATGGCATCGTTGCAATGCAGGTTGATCGACAGGATTGCTTTGGATTTCGCCAGCCTTTTTGGTAGTTGCTCGAATGCGGCGAGTGTTTAATTCCGCATTAGTGGACTGAAGGCTGCGCGCGCGCAACCACAGCAGGTGCAGCTGTACGCAGGCTGCGGCTGCAAATCCAAAGTCGTTGAGCTCCTTAGACGTCTGAGGAACAAGAGACAGTCGCGGGGTAGTTTGTGTGATGTGCGCAGGACTGCCGGTCAAGGATTGCAGTTGAATGCTTTCGTGCGTTGGCAAAAGCTCGTAAATAGCTATACTATAAAACTATATAAACTCTAAGTAAAAAGCAGTGAAAGAAAGCTGTAAAATTGCTAGAACGAAATAAGCCTCTGTCTTGATTACATTTATCTCAACAAATTTCGTTTCAGTTGCGATTTGGAAATTTTTTATGACCATACAACAAATGCTACGGCTACGTACAACAACAACAACACAGGAATATTTATCGCCGCGACTTCATTAGTGATGTCATTGAACACAACGAATTTCATAAAGTGGAAGACGTCCGTGTAGAAGCCGGGAAAGCCTGGCGTACCACAGCCAATGCCGAACGACACGATGCCAGTGAGCACCTCGTAGCATATTAGCGGTCCGCCAGAATCGCCCACACACGCATCAACAGTGCTGTCCGCGACGTTGTTGGCGCACAGAGCGCCTTCGACGTACTCATCGAAGCGTCTGCACAGCGAGTTGTCCCAAACTTTCACGTCCGCGTACAACGCTTCGGCGGTGAGTGGGCCGCGCTGCGGAGAGCACCAAAGAAGGACCATTGAATTTCGACATTATGACCGAATGACGTTTGAATATTTACATCGAATATTTTACCCCAACCGATCACAGTGCAGGCTGTGCCCTGCGCCGGGGGCTCCTTGGGCAGCGGTATTGCCTGCACGTACGAGTTCAGCTCCAGCGGCGCATCGAGCACAAGGACAGCGATATCATTTGTGTTCCTCTGAAAGTCGAATTTCGGATGGGGATTCTGCTCCTTGACGCCTCTTACCTGTGTTGTCGCTGTCTTAATGAAGCGATTTGGTGAGCCGGCAGTTATTTGCAGTTCGCTCGATTTGTATTTTATGAAGCCGCCACTGCATTGGGAGATGGCATTATGCGATGCCGTGCAAGCATAGCGTGTGGACCATACTTACTAGTCCACCAGGCAATGGGCAGCCGTTAGTACGACATCGGGCGCTATGACGGCGCCGCCGCAGAAATGGTTGTCGCCAAAGAAAACTGTGTAGCCAATCAATCCGATGGATACGAGATACTTGGTCAGCGTTTGTCGTGGCGGCCGATAGCCGCCCGATATCAGGAACGTGTAATTATTTGCGCTATAGGAGGGAATCTCGCGAAATTCGGCTCGTGGTTTGGCTGCGATTTTAGGCAAAGCCGCAAAGAAGGTGAAAACTAATACGAAAACTGACAATTTTGATAAGAATATCATGATTTTGCTTTGAGACGAAAATCTGTATGAAAATGTGAGATGTCAGTATGCGGCAGCCGGTAACGATTTCAAAGGCGAGTGAACTGCGGTTACACATGACGTAATTACAACTTTATTACGTTTCATCATGTACAATTCATATGTAAGTATGAACGGTGTCGGAAGTGTTTCGTGCTTCATAGCAAATGTCGATTTGAGACAAGCACGATTTATTACTAATATAGTGGGCATTATCCCTCTAAGATAGATAGATAGATAGATAGATAGATAGATATATAGATATATAGATAGATAGATAGATATATAGATAGATAGATAGATAGATAGATAGATAGATAGATAGATAGATAGATAGATAGATAGATAGATAGATAGATAGATAGATAGATAGATAGATAGATAGATAGATAGATAGATAGATAGATAGATAGATAGATAGATAGATAGATAGATAGATAGATAGATAGATAGATAGATAGATAGATAGATAGATAGATAGATAGATAGATAGATAGATAGATAGATAGATAGATAGATAGATAGATAGATAGATAGATAGATAGATAGATAGATAGATAGATAGATAGATAGATAGATAGATAGATAGATAGATAGATAGATAGATAGATAGATAGATAGATAGATAGATAGATAGATAGATAGATAGATAGATAGATAGATAGATAGATAGATAGATAGATAGATAGATAGATAGATAGATAGATAGATAGATAGATAGATAGATAGATAGATAGATAGATAGATAGATAGATAGATAGATAGATAGATAGATAGATAGATAGATAGATAGATATGATAGATATGATAGATATGATAGATATGATAGATATGATAGATATGATAGATATGATAGATATGATAGATATGATAGATATGATAGATATGATAGATATGATAGATATGATAGATATGATAGATATGATAGATATGATAGATATGATAGATATGATAGATATGATAGATATGATAGATATGATAGATATGATAGATATGATAGATATGATAGATATGATAGATATGTTAGATATGTTAGATATGATAGATATGATAGATATGATAGATATGATAGATATGATAGATATGATAGATATGATAGATATGATAGATATGATAGATATGATAGATATGATAGATATGATAGATATGATAGATATGATAGATATGATAGATATGATAGATATGATAGATATGATAGATATGATAGATATGATAGATATGATAGATATGATAGATATGATAGATATGATAGATATGATAGATATGATAGATATGATAGATATGATAGATATGATAGATATGATAGATATGATAGATATGATAGATATGATAGATATGATAGATATGATAGATATGATAGATATGATAGATATGATAGATATGATAGATATAATAGATATGATAGATATGATAGATATGATAGATATGATAGATATGATAGATATGATAGATATGATAGATATGATAGATATGATAGATATGATAGATATGATAGATATGATAGATATGATAGATATGATAGATATGATAGATATGATAGATATGATAGATATGATAGATATGATAGATATGATAGATATGATAGATATGATAGATATGATAGATATGATAGATATGATAGATAGATATATAGATAGATAGATAGACAGATAGACAGATAGATAGATAGATAGATAGATAGATAGATAGATAGATAGATAGATAGATAGATAGATAGATAGATAGATAGATAGATAGATAGATAGATAGATAGATAGATAGATAGATAGATAGATAGATAGATAGATAGATAGATAGATAGATAGATAGATAGATAGATAGATAGATAGATAGATAGATAGATAGATAGATAGATAGATAGATAGATAGATAGATAGATAGATAGATAGATAGATAGATAGATAGATAGATAGATAGATAGATAGATAGATAGATAGATAGATAGATAGATAGATAGATAGATAGATAGATAGATAGATAGATAGATAGATAGATAGATAGATAGATAGATAGATCGCTTGAAATTTTGCAAGTTTTATAGTTAGTTTTTTATTAAAAATAGTTTTCACATAGCATAATATATTGCAAACGCCAGCGTTGCATATAGAGCGATGGCGTTCGCTCGATGTGTGGCTGCCTGATCGGGATGCGAGATCCACTCCAGGTATTGGTATACGTCAGTGTAAAAACTAACACCTGTCGCACCCGAACAGTTCATGCCGGTCAACGCTATGCCAGCCAATGTTCCATCGCATATGAGTGGTCCGCCAAAATTACCCGAACATAAATTTACTTCCTCTTCGCTTATGGTACGAGCGCACAGTGTGGCATCTGTATGATAGACATCAAACATTTCACATTGCGCGTGAGGCCAAATTGTAACTTGAATATATATCGGATCGGAAGCGGCTACTCCATTCTGTGTGAAACCCAACGAACGAAAATAATAAGTGAAACTAGCAAACTTAAGGTTTGTTTATGGACGATTCCTATAGATTGGAAACTATGTATTGGAACTTAACTGCACTAAAGTTTTTTTCATGACGAGAAAAGTCATGAGTACATTGTGATTATTTCATGAGAGGTGGGCGTGGCACATATAAGATAATCTAATAATAATCACGTTGGTTTTTTAAATTAACTCCTGAAGAATTTAAAGTGGAATATTGAAGTTTGGTGTAAGGATGTGGCGTCACATTGGTAGAGAATTCGCTGGAAAAATTTCTATGATCCTCGGTTGCTTTGACTTTGTTTGATCTTTGTGGAGATTTCGGGACAAAACCAATGCCAAAAAGTTCTATGGAACCAGATGTCGTGATTGTCAATTATTAGAAGGCAATGATCCAAAACAAAAATCGTTGCACTGAATGGACAGAAAATTATTGAATATTTATATGAATTGGCTGCCAAAATCACCAGATTGTAGTTTAATCGAAAACGTTGGATAAAAATCCTTTAGAAATTTTAAAACATTTAGCAAATTCCTTCCAAGCTAATGGAAGAATCTTCCAAAAGAATATTCGTCGCCCGGATAAATTACTGTCGTAGTGAAAATTGGGTTTCTTTGAGTTGATGATGCAGTAATGCTAAGTTGAATGAAATATTTCGACTGGTGTTATTAGTTTCTCGATATCTTCTTTAGTTTCCGAAATATTCAGACTATAGACGCCCTTCCCTCATTCGATTGAAATGTGTGCTGTAACACATGTGGGAAAAAACAGTGTTGCATACACATTAAAAAAAACGAGTGAGTTTATCTCTGTTTCTCTGTTTTTGGGTTTTAGTTGAGCACATGTATTTACCTCTTGTAGTGCCGACCAGCCGACCACTGAGCAATTGGTGTCCTCTTGTACCGGTTTCAGCGGCAAAGGTATAACCTGTATTTTGTCGTTGAGTTCGAGGGGACGATCCAAGGCAATCACTGCCAGATCGTGGCCGGGCATGTTAAGCCTGTACTCCGGATGTGCCAGCTGGTACTCGCTGGATCGCTCTTGAATGTAGCTGAGGCCTCTCAGACTACTCAAGGTGCCAGCGGTTATCTTCGCGCCGGCCGATGTAAAAAACGGCATGTTGACACTGCGACATGAAAATCAAATCATTTCGCGGTCTGCGTCGGCGCATCACACAACTTACGTGCGCTTCAGACAGTGCGCGGCAGTTAGGATCAGATTCGGCTCGATTATGGCACCCAGGCAGTTGTCCTGTTGTCCGTAGTACTTCATTTGCCCGTAGCTGATTGTGACAATGTACTTCGACAACAAATGGACCATGTAATGCTCCATCCTGTCGTTTTGTGATTGTTGCAGTTGGGAGTGATTTTAATGGGTTTAATGGGCGACATACGTTGCTATTCGGATTTATGTTTCGACTCACGGTACAGTTTTATTATCGGTGTGCATTGCTTCACCTTCTTTTCCCAGTGCCAGAAGCAAGACAGCAAATAATTGAAAAACCGGAAATTTTAAACGAAAATTCATGTTTGTTTGCGAAACGGGAATGACAATTTTCATGAAAAAATCTTAATACGTAAAAACTTGATTCAGGCGTTATCGAGAGTGCTTTGTGTTGGTCCTTGACATTATCGGTCGTCGAACGAAATACTGTTGGGATGAGTTTCTGTAAAACGATGACAAATGGGCGCAATGGGAATAATTGTAACGACGTTCAACGAATTGCTCGACATGTTTCAAAGTATGAAATGCACCGTTAAGACTCGGGTCACACAATCGTTTTGAACTCTGCGTAGAGAATCTTGAGATTTTTCGCTTTGCTACCAATTAGAAAATAAAAAGAGGAGAAGCAAAGCCAATGGAAAATTGTAAATTCGATTTTGAGAATATTTGCCTTGCCTTGTGTTAGTCAAATTCAACTATTCCCACTAGTTTCTGTGGCGAAACATTTGTTTAAGTTTTCTAAGCATGTTGCACAATTCCCAGTGAAACTTTTATCGCAGCATGTGTGTCTCAACAATGTTTCTGCCGGAAAATAACGCATCTCTTCACAGGGGTTCGATCATATCTGTATACGTTTTTCACCAACTACTGGTGTAAAAAAAACATATCTCTAGATGTACTATGAAGCTGCCTTCGATAGATCGAAACGGAACTAATTTTGGGATATTTTGCTATTCTTATACAAATTGGGCGAGGTCGAGGTAGGGAAGAACCTCTTGGAAACATGGAGGACAAAGTGCTAATGTCAATGAATGCTCGGCAATCAAATGAGTTGTAGAGTTCACCATGGCAGGAAAAGACTCCCAGTCTTTAAGAGGGAAAAGCTTTGGGATATTTGAACGTAGAATTCAGTCCTATTTGAAAACTGAAGACTGTCATATCCTACTGAATCATGAGCTGTATACGGTCAACAATTCAATATTTGCTTTGGTTCAAGTCATGCTGCGTGTGGGTAAGAATCTGTGGTGATTTTGAAGTTCTGAAAGCATTCTCTTCGCTTGGTACCACCGCTACCAGTGAAAGTAATATCAATCTGGAGATGATTAGATTAGATTAGATTAGATTAGATCAGATTAGATTAGATTAGATTAGATTAGATTAGATCAGATTAGATTAGATTAGATTAGATTAGATTAGATTAGATTAGATTAGATTAGATTAGATTAGATTAGATTAGATTAGATTAGATTAGATTAGATTAGATTAGATTAGATTAGATTAGATTAGATTAGATTAGATTAGATTAGATTAGATTAGATTAGATTAGATTAGATTAGAATAGATTAGATTAGATTAGATTAGATTAGATTAGATTAGATTAGATTAGATTAGATTAGATTAGATTAGATTAGATTAGATTAGATTAGATTAGATTAGATTAGATTAGATTAGATTAGATTAGATTAGATTAGATACGGACTCGGAAATTTAATGAATTGAAGAATTCTCCATCGTTACACATGGCTCACAGTCTTTAGATTGTTTGGTTAGTTTGGTTCATATCATATTTTGAGTATAGAAGAAGTTTCAGTGATTCATTTCCACAGGCAGAAAACATATTTAAAGCGGAAATTACTGGGTGATTACGAAGAGGAGCACTGTACCTACGATGGAAAAATCAGGCTAGAGAGACCTTGTTCAAGCTTGGTGTGCCTCATTGTGGAGGATGCATGACAAACAGAGACACCTAACTCAACCAACTCGTTTCAGATTGTTGTGATTGTGTACGTGATATGGTAGGCACAGTGGCGCACCAGGGGGGGAGGGGGCGTTCAAATCCCCAAATACAAAAATTGCTGATGAAAAATATGTTTTTAAAGGAACCGAATCCAAAAGTTGTACGAAAAATACCCTTAAAATTAAATCCTGTGTTCGCCACTGGTTAGATATAAGTCACGATTGAGGCCGCCTGAGCGGATTTTACTCAAAAACTTGGACGCTTTTAGTTGATACTGCGGACTACAGAGAGTCTACGGACTTCAGAAAATCTGTCTTTCTTTACTCTAATGAAAACAAATATATTTTAACGCAGCATTGTTTTAAGAAACATTTCCACTAAATTGATATTTAATTACGGTTGTATTAGGAAAAAAATCATGTCTTTGGTTTTTAGTTTAACCAAAAAGAATATCGGGAAAAAATTAATCATTGTTTTTTCTGTTCAGTCAAGATTTGTATTTTTATGAAATGTAAATAGAAACGAGAGAACTGTAGTTAACAGGTTAGGTTAGGATAGGTCGGCCATGCACAGACCCTGTTGGGGTCTAGCGGTACCAGTAAGAGCTCCTTAATGTTGCGGTTCGACATAAAAGCGATCGGTGAGAATGCAGGAATCCCTATCCAAGTTCAGCAGCAACTTAACTTAACTGTTTGGGGACGCCAGAGAAGAGCGGGGCCCTAAGTGAGTAAGGCACAGTTTTGAGTTAGCCGGACCGAAGCAAATAATGTGCTTTAAGGTTTCACTATTGTAATAAAATTTTTTGATTTTGAATTTCGCGGTCTGAGCATCCGAAAAGGTGGTTTCTCTGTTCGTGATAAATTTCAAATCTCTTTGAAAAACCTAGCCTAGCGACGTCTTTCGAACCAAAGAATCAGTACCATTGTGCTGGCTCGATGTTTGAATTGTTTCAGTGTAAAGATTGATTTAGAAAAATGTTTACCGAATATCAATGGTTATTGCCCGTTCAGTCTGAACCCCTTTGAAAAGAAAGATGCGATTTGAATTTGGTTTTCAAATATTACTTTACAACGCACGGCACACAGTAAGCGCCAGAACTACACACAGAGTTAGAGCAGCGGGCTTGTTGCTGGCTGCCCGATTATCGTAGTTGGCAATCCAGCTCAGGTATTTGTATATATCCGTGTAGTAAGTGGGATTGTCCGAGTTGCTACAGCCGAGACCATCCAATGCAACGCCAGTAAGTCGATTGTTGCATATGAGTGGACTGCCAATGGTGCCCTGGCACATGTCCACTTCGTCGTCTATAATATTATTGGAGCACACTGTGGCCTCTACGTAGGCGTTGGTGTACGCCTGGCACAGCGGGTCTGGCCAAATTTGCACGGGCGCTTGGAGCGCCTTGTTGGGGTCGGCGTTGGCCTGCGCAGAAATGAATATCACGGAAACGTGTGTTTACTATAAATGAGCGCAAGCTAGGCGCGTTGTGTCCATTTACCTGGAAATATCGACCCCAGCCGACCACGGTGCAAATGGCGCCCGGTTCGACGTTATCGGATGCAAGCGGTACGATTTGCACGTTCTCGTTCAGCTCAAACCTTCGATCCAACACCAGAATCGCAATGTCATACTTCTTATTTATGGGACTATACTTGGGATGGTCAACTATTCGGACGGCCATCCTTTCCTGGGCGCTCCTGCTCCACAAGCGATGCGCCGTGCCGGCTACGACTCGAGCACCGCCTTTCGAGAAAATTCCCTTGTTCCATCTGCAACGGGAAATGTGAGTAGTGCGGGCCGTGCCACTGCGTCCCTAGCCACTTACAACGGCTTCACGCAGTGCGCGGTGGTTATGACGAGGTTGGGCGCAATTATGGTGCCGGCGCAAATGCGGTCGTCCCCGTAGTACGAGAGGATGTCGCGACCACTGATGGTGACCAGGTACTGGGCCGCTCTCTTGCGCGCGGACCGGTAGCCACCAGTTATCAGATACGTGTAGCTCTCCAAGGTGTTGTTCTCTCGTGATTCTTCTGATTCTCCTGATCCTTCTTGAATTAATTTCTTAAGTCCTTTAATTAAGTCCTTTTTTTTAGCTTGGTCGTTTTCAGCATCGTCGCTTGGTGTTTGGGGTTTGGCTTCAGGTTCAGTTTCCAGAGTTGTTGCATTTCTGGTACTGTCGCTTGGAGACTCGGTTGTGGCTTCAGTTTTGCTTTCGGGAATTGTTACAGTTAGAGTGCTGTCGCTTGATTCAACGTTTTGTATTTTGGTTTCAGTGGTGGTTTCGAAAGCTTCTACAGTTTGGGTGCTGCCAGTTGATGTTTCGATTTCAATTTTGATTTCCGTCACTGTTACAGTTCGGGTGCTGTCGGTTGGCGTTTCGGTTTCAGTTGTAGTTTCCGGTACTGTAACAGTTCGGTTGCTGTCATTTAGCGTTTCTGTTTTGGCTTTAGTTTTGACTCTTCCAGTTCGAGTGCTCTCGCTAGATATTTCGACTTCGGTTTTAATTTCCGGTACTCTTATAGGTCGAATTCTGTCGTTTGCCGTCTCGATTTCGGTTTTAGTTTGGGTTTCCGGTGCTCTTACAGGTCGGGTTCCGTCGTTTGGCGTTTCGTTTTCGGTTTCCGGTGCTCTTACAGGTCGGGTTATGTCGTTTGCCGTCTTGATTTCAGTTTTAGTTTGGATTTCCGGTGCTCTTGCAGGTCGGGTTCCGTCGTTTGGCGTTTCGTTTTCGGTTTCCGGTGCTCTTACAGGTCGGGTTATGTCATTTGCCGTCTTGATTTCAGTTTTAGTTTGGGTTTCCGGTGCTCTTGCAGGTCGGGTTCCGTCGTTTGGCGTTTCGGTTTCCGGTGCTCTTACAGGTCGGGTTATGTCGTTTGCCGTCTTGATTTCAGTTTTAGTTTGGGTTTCCGGTGCTCTTGCAGGTCGGGTACTGTCGCTAGATGTTTCGGTTTTGGTTTCCGGTGGTATTACAGGTCGGTTTCTGACGTTTGTCGTCTCGGTTTCAATATCCGCTGCTCTTACAGCTTGAGTGCTGTCGCTTGGCGTTACAACTTGAATTTTGATTTCGGGTGCTGTTAAAATTTTGCTGGATGCAAAGTAGCCTCCATCTTCCAGCTGCAGTGCTGTGATTTGTTGCAAAACCATAAAGGGTATAACAATAAATTTCAAAACTGACAATTTTAAACAAAAATTCATGTTTGTTTGCGAAAGAGGAATGACAACTGATGTGAATGAAATTTGAGTCTCATCGAAAGAGAGTGATTTGTGTGGAGGTTATTGCCAGCACACGATCAACGAATTTTGATGAATATGAAACATTTAATTGCAATTGAGATAATGCTCAGATTTATGAGTATTTATACCTTAAACGGATGTGACACTGTTCCCTGTCGAATTGTTCTCAAAGTAAAGTTGCCAGATCGGATCAAGGAGATTCAGGAGGGTTAAAGCGATACTCCGGGTTCTGGGTTTGGCAAACATTTCAAAATATCCAGATCTGGTTATTCTCAAAGAGAAAATGACTCTGTTTGAGGACACCCTTTATGAAAATGTCTTCCGACTGATTTCGATGTTACAATTGGCGGAATTGCATGGAATGAGAATGTATAGAATATATCATAAAGTCTGTCAATAGGTAGGTAGGAATGTGGGAGTGGCTGTCCCGTAGCTAAGCCCACTTATGCTATGAAGACCCTAGATTGTCAAAGAAGAAGTTGCCCAGGTGAGTCTTGCTTCTTCTGGATAAAGTATATAGAACAAGTGCATAGAGTTGACAAAAAAATCCTCCCTGCGGGTTCGGTGTTAAACTGTAGGTCCTCTCCCCCTTCCGCTTCAAATGTGTGTTGTAACACATGTTGGAAAAAGCAGTGTTGTATACACATTAAAAAAAACGGGTAAATCACAATGGGCCTTTCAGGCCTCCGAGTGTGTCTCTTACAGAGGCAGCCACCATATGGCGTCCTCAACTTGGTTCTTCCACCGGAGGCTTGGTCTCCCTCCTCGCCGTTACACGATGAGATGATAGGGCGTCCTCAACTTGGTTCTTCCACCGGAGACATGGTCTCCCTCCTCGCCGTTACACGATGAGATGATATGGCGTCCTCAACTTGGTCCTTCCACCAGAGGCATGGTCTCCCTCCTCGCCGTTGCACGAAGAGATGACAAGGCGTCCTCAACTTGGTTCTTCCACCGGAGGCATGGTCTCCCTCCTCGTCGTTACACGATGAGATCATAGGGCGTCCTCAACTTGGTTCTTCCACCGGAGGCATGGTCTCCCTCCTCGTCGTTACACGATGAGATGATAGGGCGTCCTCAACTTGGTCCTTCCACCAGAGACATGGTCTCCCTCCTCTCCGGCACACGAAAGGTTGATAGGGAGTCCTCAACTTGGTTCTCCCACCGGAGGCATGGTCTCCCTTCTCGCCGTTACACGATGAGATGATAGGGCGTCCTCAACTCGGTTCTTCCACCGGAGACATGGTCTCCCTCTTCGCCGTTGCATGAAGAGATGACAGGGCGTCCTCAACTTGGTCCTTCCACCAGAGGCATGGTCTCCCTCCTCGCCGTTGCACGAAGAGATGACAAGGCGTCCTCAACTTGGTTCTTCCACCGGAGACATGGTCTCCCTCTTCGCCGTTGCATGAAGAGATGACAGGGCGTCCTCAGCTTGGTCCTTCCACCAGAGGCATGGTCTCCCTCCTCGCCGTTGCACGAAGAGATGACAAGGCGTCCTCAATTTGGTTCTTCCACCGGAGGCATGGTCTCCCTCCTTGTCGTTACACCATGAGATGATAGGGCGTCCTCAACTTGGTTTTTCCACCGGAGACATGGTCTCCCTCTTCGCCGTTGCACGAAGAGATGACAGGGCATCCTCAACTTGGTCCTTCCACCAGAGACATGGTCTCCCTGTTCGCCGGCACACGAAGAGTTGATAGGGAGTCCTCAACTTGGTCCTTCCACCAGAGACATGGTCTCCCTCCTCTCCGGCACACGAAAGGTTGATAGGGAGTCCTCAACTTGGTCCTTCCACCAGAGACATGGTCTCCCTGTTCGCCGGCACACGAAGAGTTGATAGGGAGTCCTCAACTTGGTTCTTCCACCGGAGACATGGTCTCCCTCTTCGCCGTTGACCTCGATCTACATCGTCGAAACGTGACAGAACGGACACCGAAAGACAATAGGCTGAGGTGCATTGGCATCCGAACCTCCAAATTCACGATTCAATGCTTTTGATCACTCTGGGTCTCGTCAATAATAATTAATAATTTATAATTATATGTATTTATAATTATATGTATATTTATAGTTATAATATAATGGGTCTCGTCAAACACTGGCTAAATCATTCTCAAGTGATTTATAGTGAAGGCTTCTTGCTTCTTCAAGGGTAGCTACGTTTTTTAGTGACATAATCAGAACATGGGTTTTAAGAATCACCATTAAGTTATTTAAATCAGTAATTCTTTTAACAAGTTTATATGTTTATATTACAATTGATTGATTTAACATGATTTTAGAGCATTCACACATATGTATTTAATAGATATATGGATGCATAATAAGATATATATGTTTTAAAAATCACTTTAAAGAACAATCCCGGTTCTACAGTTTCTTCTATTAGAACCACAAAACTAGCTGCAGCCACTGTCTTCAGCTTGAAAGAACGGCGTGTTTTTAATTTTGAAGTTATTTCACAAAATTATGCCCCAAAAAACCCTTTCAAGGTGAACATTTTTTAAACATGTGGTAAATATCACTAAGTGTGATTACACGATTTTTTGTACTTTTCCATTGACATTTTTCAATTGCAAAAATTTCAGTACAACTTCAAGAAACCAGTAGGTTTTGCGTATTGACTAATCGGGTTTCCACGAATCAGTAAAACGTAAAAAGATCAGCACATGTATTGATTAAATCTGCACATCTGGCTACCCTAGTTTATTCCCTGGCCTAGATGAACATCATTCGATTTGTGAGGGCTGGTTCCAGCGAATTCCAAAACCTTTATTGAAGACACCACACCACGAGTACCATTAGTACGAGCATATAGTTGTAGACAGCTTCGGTTGTGCCACTGTCTAACAACCGAGTTTTGGGATCGGTTATCCAGTCGACGAATTGAAAGACGTCCGTGTAAAACCCGGGAAAGCCCGGAGTTGCGCAGCCAATGCCAAACGACACAATGCCAACGAGCTTTTCGTTGCATATTAATGGGCCACCCGAATCGCCGGAGCAAGCGTCGATTTCATAGTCCTTAGCGTTGCTGGCGCAAATTACGGTTTCAACATAAAAGGGATTTGATTGGCATATTCTACTTGGCACAATTTGCACATCGCCATAGAGCAATTCGGCAGTCAGTGGACCATTCTATATACAAAAATATTCACCGAAATGTTGTTAGCAGATCGACAAAGATTAAGTCGTACTACATATAAGCACCTCGTATAGCCTTCCCCAGCCAATCACGGTGCAAGACGTGTTCTCTTCGACCGGGGCGTCCGGCAGGTCTATGACCTCCACGTGGTCATTCAGCTGCAGCTCACTGTCCAGGACGATGATCGCTATGTCATTCATATCGCCGTACTCCGGATGCCGTATCTGTTTGGCACCCTTTCTCACCTGTGTGTAGTTGGTGGTTCGCAAGCGATTTGGGGTGCCGGCAACAACCTTCATTTGAACATCGATAACCGACATTACGGGCTCTATGCAGTGCGCGGCAGTTACGATGAGCTGTGGGTGGATTATGGCTCCGCCGCACAGGTGACCGTCACCGAAGTATGACCGGCTCCCATAGCTGAGCGAGACGAGGTACTTGGCCAACGTATCCTTTGAGGGCCGATAGCCGCCGGTTATCAGATATGTGTAATTTTTCGAACTGCCTTTGCGTGGTCGTTGCAGTAGCAAGCTTTTAGAAGTTTCATTTGCAACGATTGTTGAAGCTTTGACATCTGTTGCGGACGTTGTTTGCGACTGAACAGTTCCACATTTCGACAGAGCAATATATAGTACAATTAACATAAAAACTGACAATTTTGAAACAAAGTTCATGTTTTTGTTTTTGATATTTTTACTGTGGCTGTCAATGAAACTTTGACTGCTTTCTTTGGAAATTCGAAAAGCAAATTGGTAAATTTTTTAGTGTTGTCGAACTGATGGTTCGAAGATGTTTTGTTTCAGGAAATATCAATGGGACATGGGACATAGACGGAGGTAGAACAATACAAGGATTTCATTTTGGTGGGGGACACATAACTTTTAAGCGCAATACCAGTTGAAACACCATACGCCATCCAAAATCTTTGCACAATATGGATTTGTGGAAGGGTTTGAACCCCTAAAATTCCGCTTTGCGTATGCCACTGCTCGCCCAAAAATATCAGATGTAAGAGGAATGTTTCAAGTGGAGGCTATCGCTACCAAGAAACTCATTCTTGTTATCCAGACAGTAATACAAATCTCGACTTCAACAAGGACCAAAAAACGCTGGGTTGTGTCTTCAAGCTATTCTCTTTTGGGTTCCCTGACATGGGAACATTGTACAAAATGAATGGGCTGACGTGCTTGCTACACAAATTTCATCTCTCCCCAACACTTGGGAGAAGGACCATGGACCATTTGCGCTTCAGGGCGATCAACGATCTTTTCAGATGCCCTGACATGAAGCACTTTTACTGGGACACCCTACATATCTGCATCTTTATTAGCTGACTTATTAGACTCTTCCTATAATTTCCTATTTGCATTGTCCAGGCATGAGAATTTGCATGCGGCATTTCCGAACCTCTTGTTATTAACAATGACTATCGGATACGAACGAACTACGAGGTATATGAGCTATTAAAAGACAGACAAAGGAAATTAACATCCAGTGGTTACGCTGGCTTGGCCATGTCTCTCGGATGAACGATGAAACTTCGACGAAAAGGTGCAGGGTATGACCCCTAATAATGCGAGGCATTACGTTGGTTCGGGAAGGATATATAGGTCAGGAGATAGGGTTTAGAGTGAAGTGGTTATGGACTCTTGTCTTGATCCCATCAAGGTCATAGGTGCTGGGAAGAATATCTGCAGGGTGACCATTCCACAATCGTGCACTGCGTAATACGTAGTAAGCTGAAACATCGTTGCAACGTGGAATGCATGGGCTCCACTGTTCGAACGGGTAGCCCGGGGGAATACCCGTAGTGATGGCATCAGACTGCGCATCTTCTCTGAACAATTACCGAAAAAGTAACGGTAGAATAAGACCACACATGCCCCGTTTTGACGATGTTCCAAGAAGTCAATAGAGCTGGGTACCCTACTGTCTCCTATAAGCTTAATCGCATGGTTTTGCACACAGTTCAGGAGCTTACAATAGGTTTTTGAAGCCTTCGCCCTCAGGTGCGAGTTAAACTAAATTTTTGGTCGTATATATGTAAGTGGTGTAAATTATGCGGAGATCAGACGAAGTGAAATATTTTTTGCACCGCTTAAAAAAGCCGAGACACTTGGCTGCTTCTTTCGACACGCCAAAAATATGATCGTTCCATCGAAGATCGTGTGGATAGAACATTTGCGGCAGGCTGTAACCCGGTAACACGGGTTCGTTTGATCTGGTTGTTTGTTCTTTTTTGTTGTTGAGTCTATGATCAATTTTGCAGTCCAATGCACTAACTGCTGAGTGCTCAGATGCTAACAATCCATACTTGTTGTGCAAAGCACTAGTCTCTGAGCCTAGCATAGTCGTTGGGGAACGAGCATAGAGACATTATCGACACCACGTGTAACCATCAACATCACCGATAATGGTAAATTTGGTAACTACGAAAACGAATGGAATAAATACCATTGGACCCCACAGAGAGTACCCACCCGAGGCTAATATGTAAAGCTTCGTTTCAAATTCGCAATTTCGAAAGCATTTATTACAAATGACACTACAGCACCACACACCATACTACAAGCGACGCCATTACATACAGAACTACAGCGGCAGGCTCGCGTCTGGCTGCCGGATTTTCATAAAGTGAGATCCAACCTATGACTTTGTATACGTCAGTGTAGATGGCGTACGAGATCGGATTTCCGCAGTCTCTGTTATGCGTCTTGATGCCAGCAATAGTGCCCGAGCACACCAGAAGATCGCCAGAGCCGTCCCAGCACGTGTTCTCCGGGTTGGGCTGAACGCTGACAACGCATATGACGCTGCTCTCCGCGCACAGCGTGTCCGGCAAAATTTTCACGTCCACAAAGTACACATCGGGCTCGTTGCTCTGTGTACAAAGCACTTTTTATCAGCATTTGGGCGTCAACTTAGCAGTCTCGATTTACCTTCGTCGACCAACCAACCACTGTGCAAACTTCGCCCGGCTCGGGTTGGGTCCTCGGCAGCGGTATGGGCCGTACTCGATCAGACGGCTCCATTGGCTGGTCCAGCAGGATGACCGCAATGTCGCGCTGGTGGCTGTAGCGATGGAAGTTCGGATGCGGTATCGGCGTGACGCCGCTCCTCTTCGCACCGTGGCGGGCAACAATCGACGCGTGCGGCGAAAAGAAACTCGTGAGCCGCCTGCAATGTGAGGTGGCTTAGTCGCGGACGTTGCGACGGCGCACGCCAGTACTTACGTGTGTTTGAGGCAGTGCGCGGCGGTCAGGACAACCTTCGGATGTATGATGGCGCCGGCGCAGTACGACGAGTGTCTCTTGTCGAAATAGGAGAAAAGGTCGCCGGTGCTGACCGAGACGAGGAACTCGGACGACGTGTAGTTGGTCGGCCGATAGTCGCCAGTTATCAGATATGTGTAATTCTCTGCGCTGCTATTGCGCGACTGCGTCGGCTGCAAGCTTTCGCCGTTATCCTCTTTGCTTGGCGTTGTCGCCGTTGGAGCGGGTGTGTTGCTCTCTGCTGTTGCTGTATTATTTTCGGTGACCATTGCTGGGCCGGCATTGTTCAAGCGCGTGCCTTCGCTCGGCGGCAGAGCAATGTAGAGCACAAGAATTAAATAAGGAACTGAAAATTTTAAAGGAAAATTTTTCATGTTTGTTTGCTTAAGCGGAATGACAACTGTCGTGAAAAATTCAAACCGAAATTGAACCGAGCGATATCCATGATTCAATTGTATCAGGTTAGAGCAAAATCGACCTGTGTATTTTGTTGTTGCTTCGTAGATTAGATTGTCAAAAGCAAAAGTTGTGAGTGTGGATTTCGTTTACATGTTACATTGTTTTGAAAGCAAGCAACCTTTTTGAAAAACATTCGGAAGCTTTAATTTGGTTCAGGTAGCATCTGCTCAAGACATTTTACATAGTGAAGTGTGCAGTGGCGTACACAGGATTCCATTCCAGGGGGGAGGGGGCTGTGTACAACTTTTGAGCTCAAAACCATTTCAAATAATATTTTGTACCAGAAGGTTTTGTATTTGAGGGGTTTGAACTCCTTCCTCCGCCCCTGTGTGCGCTACTGAAACCGTCTCAAAGCATACCCCAGTCAAATTGGCAAGCAAGCGCCACAAATTTTGAAACCCTCTAATACATAACTGACCAATGATGCCAACATGGCCTGCGTTGACTTTGAGAGCATCAGTCGATTGCAGCTTATTGGCATAAAGCTCCGACTTCAAGAAACCACACAAGAAAAAGTAAAGCGGGGTCAACTTGCACAATTTTGGTAGCCATTTCGTGGCACCTTCGCGAGAGATAACTATATCCTCAAACAGATTTCACAAAACAAAATGGCCGCCACAGCCTGTCCACATCGATCTGTTCGTATGAGAAACCCTTTGAAAATTCTTCCGCTTGAATTAATAATCAATAGAGGTACTCGGTATTCGGTACTTAGTATTCACACAGAGCTCGTTACTTTGTTAGTTCGGTACTCGGTAGTTGTTACGTGTATTTTGTTTTTGTAAAAGAATCGAATAAAAACAAAATAACTGTACAAAACTACCGATT
Source organism: Melieria picta (assembly GCA_964056695.1). Classification (NCBI taxonomy): domain Eukaryota; kingdom Metazoa; phylum Arthropoda; class Insecta; order Diptera; family Ulidiidae; genus Melieria; species Melieria picta. Next base: position 32,645,819 of record OZ057398.1, on the reverse strand, counting down.
ACCGAACTAACAAAGTAACGAGCTCGGTGTGAGTACCCCTAATTCTTTTCAATAGAAATATTTTATACCAAAATAAAATGATTCTTTGAGTGGTTTTTTTCATCCATTTGGGCACCCTATGAAAGTTTTAAAGAAGTCTATTGCAACAATTTGGTAAATAAAGATTCGAATATCAAAACATCAATTCAGACTACAGTACCCAAAGGTTCCAGTGTCTCTAGTACAGTGGCAGGATTTCATTTTGGGGGGAGGGGGTGTTTTGCGCACAGCTTTTGAGCTGAATGCGATTCGAAACCGTATTTCGTACCAGCATTTTTTGTATTTGGGGGGTTTGAATCCCCGAAACCACCCGCCCAAAATGTTATCTTGTCTCAAGCTTTAATATATATCTTTTTTCGATTTGCAAATTATTTTCAAATCATTTGCTGAGTTGCGCTTTGAAATCTCATAGCACCTTTTCTCACCTTTTGTTGCCTACAAATTGCATGCGAATCCTCGCGACGACTTGGACTAATTACGCCACAGTAAGCAATCAAAGCGCAGTTTAATTACAACTTTGCCAGTCGAGCGAAAAATTACCAACCCGTCGCACCTCGACGCTTCGGACAGGAACGCTCAAACTTTCTCACGTCGAAAATTTTGATGTTTTCGCGGTCGGCCTTTGAGCAGCGGGCGACGAAAGAGCAACACCAGAAATCATAAGTCGACCTGCTAACTGCTAATTACTCGAGTTAAATGTTAATCCAAGGACTGCCGTGCCGTGTGTGCGTGTGTGCGATAAAGTCTGGCGGCGTGCGTCGAACGCAGCGTTGCAGCCCAGCGGCGGCGGCGGTGGCGAACAGCAGCACAACATTTGCAAATAAAGCATTCATCAAGCAACTTCACTTTACAATGAAATTTATATAATTGTGGCGTTGCTGCTGGCGCTGCTGATGGTTGTGTCGGTGGTGGTTGGTGTTGGTGTTGGTTGGTTGTGATGCTTTTATGGCTGCGCGGCGCACTTGTGTCGAGCGAAAGAGGCATTTTGCCCTACGGTGGGTGATTAAATGCGATGGCTCTGTGAAGTTGTCCGCCAGCTTTGAGAATTGTGACTGCATAATTGTGTCGCTGTCCGATATTGCGGCATGCAGCTTGTTCTACATGGTACATGGTGCAAAATTGTTGCTGTAGCAAAACGTCAAAAGTTAGGCGGTCAATGAATGCCATTCTATAAGGTTTAATCTAGTATTTTTAGATGGCTTTAGAAGTCTGAATCTGGCGTTGTATAAGTCTAATCTGATTACGGTGGATGGCTTTAGAAAGATAATATTTCATACTAAAAAAACTTTTCAGACGGTTTCGCGTTTGCTTGATTCAGTTTTGTTTGAGCGCTTATCAAAAAAGGACATCAACACAGGGAAAGTTTATAGTTTTGGCTTTAAATGGCTCAAAATATCAATTAAGTTTATGGTTCTGATCAGTGGCACAGACAAAGAGGGTTTCGGGGTTTCAAACCCCTCCGAAATATCTGTCTTTTACAACAATTGTGTTGGACAAATATGGTTTCCAATGGTATTGAGTAGTGTACGACCGAAGGTGGACTTTTGGCTGAAGCCGAATATTCGGCATAAATAAATATTAGGCCGAAGCCAAAGCCGACTACTAATAAAAATTATTTTTAGGAAAAAACTGATCAATGTAAGCCGTTCTTTCTGTATTAATTTCTTTGTTCCACTTAAGAATTAATAAAATAATATATATGTACATACATAAATAAATTTTAGTAAAAAAACGAAAAACAGTCTTAGAGTTCTATTTCTAACAAAAACAAAAAATCTAACAATTCAATTGACATAAAAAGCTGGATAGAGATAATTTTTATTGATTGCAATCTTGAGTCAGAAACATCCATAAAACCCGCTAAAATAAAAAAAAATAAAATACTTCGAAACATAGCAAATTGACTTGCATTACAGGGCGAAAACCTTCGGCTAAAGTATTCGGCTTTTTTGGCCGAAGCCGAATATTTGAAAATAGCCGAATAAACCGAATACCAAAGCCGAATATTCGGTCGGACACTAGTAGTGAGGTTAAAAGTTATGTGTGAAACTCCCCCAAAATGAAATTCTACATAGGCCACTGGTCCTGATAACAGTCAATCATGCACACAGGAAGGGGTTTTGGGGGTTCAAAAAATGCTGGTGCAAAATATGGTCTCAAATGGAACTGGGCTCAAAAGTTGTACGCAACCTTCCCCACCCCCCCTCAAATAAAATCCTGTGTGCGTTACTGATCATGCACAATTTTGGTTTCGTAGATATCATTTATTTGAGTAATTTTGAGGTCAAATATTCGCCACGTTCTGGAAGGCCAATGGTTGGACCATGCCAATAAAATCCTGAACATCTAAAAGTAGGACCGTCATGTAAGCATTGAGTCGATTATTCAGAAGCTAAACATGCCACAGAAGACAATTTCAAACCTCGTGAGAAGCTCATAGGAATGTATGGATGCCGCACTAGTTAACTCTTTCGAGACTACTGAGATGATACTGTTACGAAAATGACTTCACTAAGTTCGTTTTGGATTGTGCTTGAAAATATAACAACTTCAATTACTCAGCGCAAAACGCAGTCAGAAACCAACAATCAATTTATTTACAAATTTACACTTGTTTCACCTTCGCGAACCATCCTTGCCATATCGGAATTATAGCAAGTTTGCCGTACTCTAAAGTGCGTGCCTAAAAGTATGCCCATAAAAGCATTCATGCATAGCACAGCAACAGAGTGCCTCATCGTTACAATACGTTACTCCAAGTTTGTAACGCCCGTCAAAACAATTAATGAGATCTAATGAACCACGCAAAATATTTATTTGAATTTTATGTCCTCGGATAAAAGGATGTAAAATGATAATATTCTAGTCTCAACTTTCATAGCATGGGAACATTTCTACTAAGAGTATTTTTATTTTCAAAATTATACTCCGTTGCGAAAAAGTTAAAGCAAAAACCGTCATGGATCGAGTGTTCATCTGCAAATCACTGCTGTAGTGTAGATACAGAAATAACTGACAGAAGTGACTGATAACAGGTTCATCTCTTACGACAACATCAAACGAAAATGGTCGTGTTTGAATGGCAGTAAGCCAGCACAAAAAGTGGTCAAGCCAGGATTGACGGTCAGGAAAGTTTAGCTGTGTGTTAAATGGGATTAACAGGGAATTATCCACGAACAAACTTTAAGTTCAATCCTGTGCTGTCAGCTATTGGATTGTCTCAAGGATGCTATCGTCCAGAAGCGACCAGTTTTGGCCAATAGGAGCAGAATAGTGTTGATTGATCGATAGTGACTCGCCAGAAGCTCCAGGAGCTTGGTTGTTCTTATGGTTCTTGCCTTATGGTCCGCATCTGGTATCGATAATTTCCACCTGTTCGCGTCTTAGAAGTATGAGTTCCCTTTGGAAAATTTGTCTCAAGAGAAGCTTGCAAAATTGACTCTCCCAGTTTTTTGCCAATAGAGACGAGGGTTTCTATGAGAGTGGCATAATGGGTGGAATGGATCAAAAAAGTGCATATTTGACCAAAATTGGTTCGTTCTAAATAAGACTTTATTTACATCGAAAATTTGTGCAGTGTACTCGTAAGTATGCGAGGCGATGGTTTCTGCGTGAGCGTGTCAATTACGGAGCGCATACCTGAGAATGGTAACAATGACGAGCGCACACTCTGCTCACGTTAATTCACTTTTGATTTCATTCAGCAGCAGCAGCCACAACTGATGCACTTGCCGCGCCGTCGAATGATTGGCGGTGACTAGCTGCTGCCGTCATCATCATCGTTTGGATTGAATTGCCTTTGCGCACGCGCATATTACGCGCGAATTCCTTGCAGCACAAATCCTTGATAAATAATAATTTGGAAATTGCTCAAAAGTTTCTACAACAAATACAGGCACTCACGCAACCGGACATTGCGCCGCTTCGCCTACAACGGCCGGCCGGCCACTGAATTCGCAGTAAATTTATGAATGCAGCAAAGGCTGCGGCTTTTTACATTTCGGCTGCACACCCATGAAAAATATGCAAATTGAAATGCGACGAAACGGCGCGCACCGTGTTGGCTGTCATTAAAAGCGCCAAGCCGGCGATTCTTAAGCGAATGCTCGTGAGTGAATATGAAAATTTTGCAAGTGCAAATAATAACTGGAATAAAATGCCTTGCCGAAGGATATTTGCGTAAGCAGCGGTGGGATTTATAAAGTTTTATGACAGCAGTGACAGTTGAAATATGCCAGCAAGGATGCCGCGTAATGTGCAACGCTGCTGGCTGCTCTGTGTTAAGGTCAGCTTTAATTGAGGCGTTTTTGTTGTAATTATAGCTTCAGCTATGCAAATAAATTTAATTATCCTTTCGAAAAAATTAAAATGCTGCATAAATCATTCAATAAAAGCTGAACTTATTTGAGTGATGCAAAGAAGAAAAAAAGGTGGCAATTCTGCATATAAAAGAGATGAACTGTTGGTAGAGTTGGTGCATGAAAACTGGAGTCAGTTGTCAGTTAAGGTTTGTTGGCAAATTGGCTGAAGAAAAGTAAATTGGCTCAGAGTTGATGTAAGTAGAAGCTGAAGTGTGAATAAGCCAGCAGCAAATGCTGATTTTTCTTTGGGAACCTGTGGTCACACTGCAGTCAGTAAGTCGCCAGTTAATCAGTTATAGCCACTAAGTCGACCATGAAATGATTCAGAAAAACTCGACATGAAAACCAGAAGCTAAGAAATTTAATGAATAGCTATTTATGATATTTTCTCGATTTAAAGATATGATAGATTTGATAGATATGATAGATATGATAGATATGATAGATACGATAGATATGATAGATATGATAGATATGATAGATATGATAGATATGATAGATATGATAGATATGATAGATATGATAGATATGATAGATATGATAGATATGATAGATATGATAGATATGATAGATATGATAGATATGATAGATATGATAGATATGATAGATATGATAGATATGATAGATATGATAGATATGATAGATATGATAGATATGATTGATATGATTGATATGATTGATATGATTGATATGATTGATATGATAGATATGATAGATATGATAGATATGATAGATATGATAGATATGATAGATATGATAGATATGATAGATATGATAGATATGATAGATAAGATAGATAAGATAGATATGATAGATATGATAGATATGATAGATATGATAGATATGATAGATATGATAGATATGATAGATATGATAGATATGATAGATATGATAGATATGATAGATATGATAGATATGATAGATATGATAGATATGATAGATATGATAGATATGATAGATATGATAGATATGATAGATATGATAGATATGATAGATATGATAGATATGATAGATATGATAGATATGATAGATATGATAGATATGATAGATATGATAGATATGATAGATATGATAGATATGATAGATATGATAGATATGATAGATATGATAGATATGATAGATATGATAGATATGATAGATATGATAGATATGATAGATATGATAGATATGATAGATATGATAGATATGATAGATAAGATAGATAAGATAGATATGATAGATATGATAGATATGATAGATATGATAGATAAGATAGATAAGATAGATAAGATAGATATGATAGATATGATAGATATGATAGATATGATAGATATGATAGATATGATAGATATGATAGATATGATAGATATGATAGATATGATAGATATGATAGATATGATAGATATGATAGATATGATAGATATGATAGATATGATAGATAAGATAGATATGATAGATATGATAGATATGATAGATATGATAGATATGATAGATATGATAGATATGATAGATATGATAGATATGATAGATATGATAGATATGATAGATATGATAGATATGATAGATATGATAGATATGATAGATATGATAGATATGATAGATATGATAGATATGATAGATATGATAGATATGATAGATATGATAGATATGATAGATATGATAGATATGATAGATATGATAGATATGATAGATATGATAGATATGATAGATATGATAGATATGATAGATATGATAGATATGATAGATATGATAGATATGATAGATATGATAGATATGATAGATATGATAGATATGATAGATATGATAGATATGATAGATATGATAGATATGATAGATATGATAGATATGATAGATATGATAGATAAGATAGATATGATAGATAAGATAGATATGATAGATATGATAGATATGATAGATAAGATAGATATGATAGATATGATAGATATGATAGATATGATAGATATGATAGATATGATAGATATGATAGATATGATAGATATGATAGATATGATAGATATGATAGATATGATAGATATGATAGATATGATAGATATGATAGATATGATAGATATGATAGATATGATAGATATGATAGATATGATAGATATGATAGATATGATAGATATGATAGATATGATAGATATGATAGATATGATAGATAGATAGATAGATAGATAGATAGATAGATAGATAGATAGATAGATAGATAGATAGATAGATAGATAGATAGATAGATAGATAGATAGATAGATAGATAGATAGATAGATAGATAGATAGATAGATAGATAGATAGATAGATAGATAGATAGATAGATAGATAGATAGATAGATAGATAGATAGATAGATAGATAGATAGATAGATAGATAGATAGATAGATAGATAGATAGATAGATAGATAGATAGATAGATAGATAGATAGATAGATAGATAGATAGATAGATAGATAGATAGATAGATAGATAGATAGATAGATAGATAGATAGATAGATAGATAGATAGATAGATAGATAGATAGATAGGTAGATAGATAGATAGTTAAGAAATCGCAATAGACCCAACAGGGCCTCTTTTGTAACCTAACCTGACTTTCATGAAGAAAACTCATCAATTCTAATTCACTTTGGCTCCGATCGTTTCTGCGTTGAATATATAATTCCAATTTTTATCTTTGAATACCTTTAAGTTATATTCAAAATATAAAAATATTAAAAATTTATGTATGTACATACGAGCTACTGCTGATGTCTATCAGACATTTGCATAATCCACTGCGGAAACGGAAATCGAATCAATCGCATGCACAATCGAAATGCAAATTCCAATTGTTCGGTTCAATTAAAATCAATGAATATATTTCGAAATGAAACATTTAGGCACGCAAACAACGGGCGCGCCCTGTTTGCAGTCAGAATTCCCATGGCGTGTCAATAAATAATAAATGGAAGTGGAAGAATCCTTTCAGGCCATTTCACACCTACACAGCAGCGCTGAGAGGAGAGTGGCGAGGCAGCCAAAAGATCAAATGCTGTGCAACCCCTTTTGCCACGTAGAGACTATAAATCTGAAGGAACAAAACTGAAATTGATTTGGAGACTTGGAAATCGAGCGCAGCTGCGTGTTTATTCGTGGCGTGGCGTGAAGGATGCGAATCGCTTAATTGAATTTCGATGGTGGCGCGAAGCAGGAGGAACGACAGGTAGCTGTTTGTGTGCATAGGCATAGTTGCCATACGTGAGAATTGTTAATTGGAAAGGAAGAACGCACATATTTCTGATCGATTTTGATTGACTTGATGGACGTGAATTTACTGAGAACAAGGGGAAGTGGCCGTCGAACAAGGAAGTGGGAGTTTCAATAAATAAAGTGTGAAAATAAATGAAACAATTTTAAAGAATTTTTTAAATTTTATTTCGAATATTGCGGCGCTCTACATCAAAGGTCACACGCTAAGCGATTCCGAAAACTACAAAATCGCCTTTGTGAAGCAAACCAAGCAACCAAGAAATCCATGCAAAATTGCATGTGGTGAGCTGCATGTCCTTTGGCCTTTCGGCTTTCTTAGGGATTTTGGCTCTAGTCGCCGCAGTGGCTCGCTTCAGTTTTTACAACAAACATTAAAATCAACACAACCTACCCAACTGTCCACTAGTGTTGCCCGACCTTGTTGCAAAATCCGCATACAATGACAATTCCATAACAATTCACGCCTGCGCACTACTGTCTCCCGTTTCGGCGCACTCACGCTGCGCGCCGCCGGCCTCGGCAGTAGCGTGCAACCGACAAAAATCGATGTAATCACCTGGGCGCACGCTGGGCGTTGTAATATTTACAAATCGTATTTGCTGCCGCATTCACTGCGCCCTAAAACAATGCGACACCAAATTGCCACACAATGCCGCCGCACTGTGTGACAGCGCAACGGTGGCAGGCGGAAAAGTGCAGCCAACGATTTTTGGCAACAGCCACATGCAGCTATGTGACATGAGACACATTCAGTTGGCCGGTTGGTGAGGCAAAAAAAAGACTGCTGGAAATACCGTTCGGTAGACTTTGACTTGTTAGCGTAGCGCAGAGTTGGATTTTAGCTGGAATGCCACGCAGTAGTTGGCCAAAGATCAAAGAGAATGTGAGTCGATTACAGCGCTGTCGACTGATAGACGGAAGACTAATGTTAGAAGAGTTTAGAAAAATTATTGAGTGGTTTCAAAATGGAAAACTTTTTCAAGGCAGCCAAAGATTTTATATATATTCGTCTACAGTCTAAATTGTATATGGCGATCTTTTAAATAATAGTTTGGTGCACAACTAACTGAGCCAGGAACGAACTCAGAACTGACTTCAGAATTTGTGTTTGTTTCAAAAAAAATATATAGTTTACAAAAATCGAATATATATGGTTATATATTATTTTATCATCACCCAGCCCATACCGCTGGAGCTATAATGATGAAATTTGGTCAAAAGTTGTATTTTAGAAAGTCAACCCTTAAAAAGAAGCGATTTCAAAAAAGTCGACCTTGACAGGCCGGAAACGGGGTGGTGAAGCTTATATGGACGGACATTGTTTTTTGGTCAGATTGTTTAAAAATTGTGTATATGTATACTATAAAAGCAATAACAAAAGACGTATTTTAGCGTTTTTCTAAATTCGTCATTTAAAGGGTGGAAAGAGGGCGGTAAAGTTGCTTAAAGGACATATTTTTTGTTAATTTGATATCCGTAGAACTTAACATGGAGATGAGACAGGTGAATATACAATGCAGCTCAATCTATAACGGCGAGACTATTATAAAAATTATTCTTCAAAATTAGACCTTCTTCAAAATTAGACATTCCTCCTTTTTTTAGACAATATTAGCGTTTAATTACATTTTAGCAAACAAATTCCATAATAAATGGCTCATAATGGGTTAAATAGGCGTGCTAAACCTATTTTTATAAAAAACATTCATAGTTCGTGGCATTGACTTGGTTATACATTTTGGTCGCAATTTTAACTCAAGCGATTTCTGTAAAAAAATCAACATTAGTAGTTTCGAAAAAATTGAATATTTTCCAAAGGCGCAAAAATTCGCAGAATTTTTTTTGCTGACTTAAGAGAAGAAAGTCCATCTAAGAAAGGTCATAAAAAGGATTTACTCCAGTTCACGCCATTCGATTTAAATTGGCATTCTAAATTTGGTTATTTTTAATTTTCATTGGTAAAAAAACATTCATTTTTGAAAATTCGTACAAAAAAAATTATTTATGCTAAACAAAAAAAACCAATCAGTGGTCTCGCTCCTATCAATGTAGTTTTAATTTTATAAGAAAATAGTAGCCTATCTATAACAACACATTTTCTACAATTTTTTTTATACAAGCCCCCTTCCCCTTCATAAATTTTTGTAAAAATATATCCGACTTTGAAAAGCTATATCTCCTAATCTCAATAATTTTTCGAGAAAGTATTTCGGATCCAGCTTAATTAAACAATTATCTTTAACATGATACTACTTTTGTCAAAATCCGCGATCATTTTTTTTCTTATTTTTGTCCACTCTCGAAGCAATGTGGGGCGGGAGGGGTTTATAGTTCACTTTTTAGATCAAAGTTCATAAGAACGACAAGAAACTCAATTTAAATAACACAACAATGATGTGACATAACATATGTATTCTGACTTTATTTTGAAGCTACATTCATGTCATTATGTATGACAGAGTTCATCATTCAAATGAGGAGAAGGACAAATTTACTGCCTCCTCCGTTACCACTTTTGATACGAAAAACCACCTAAGTCTGGTGCTTTCACCATTGACGTCGTCAGCCTCAGCTCTTCCCACTGCATTGGAAATGATTCTGCTGCTAGGTTTCCGATTTTGAAGTGGTATATGAACCGTCAGGCAAGCAAAGAGAACCAAGCTTGGTTGTTCGATCTCTTTGTAGAACCTTGCACAGCCTTGCAGGAAAGGCAGAGAAATTAGTATCAAAAAAACCCCGGAGCACATTGTCTGTTCCTGTCCCACTGTCTCAAGACTACGACTTACTTACTTAGGGGCCCCATTCTTTCCTGGGTTAGAGGAGGTCCCCAAGCATGAAATCAAATCACTGCTGAACTTCGCTAGGAACACCTGCAATCTCACCGATCACTTTTATGGCGATACACAATACTAAGGAGCCTTAACTGGTACTGCTCAACCGGACCCAATATTGTCTATACATAGCCTACTGGGCCAGCCAGCTTATCTAACCTAACCTCACTGTAAAAGTTTTTATAAGAGCCCAGTTTGGCGGACCTCACTTTCTTCTTATATTCCTTTTGTACGAGTTGATAGCTGGTCTGGTTCAGTCATCTTTTTTTCAGGTTTTTAAAGCCCTCTTCAGGAGATTTCTGCACTGTTTGCGGAGCTTCGAAAGCTCAGCACTGCACCACGGAATAACCTGGCTTGCCCACTCGCTCTCAACGGACACAACTCCTCGTAATAGCTACTCAAACTTCCCTCCAAGTCCTTGGTAGCTTCTTCAATCGAAGCTATAATTCGGAGTTATTTTTGAATTTCAAAATATGGACTTTCAGAAGAAGTCATAGACGAAATGGTCAAAATAAAAAACAACTGTCTGAAGTTTGTTTCATACCACTGTACTGCCAGATAGTTCTTATTACAACAATGCACATGATTTTTTTTGCTGCCATATAGTTCTTCTTATAACAATGCACATGATTTTTTTATTAGTGATATCCTTGAGAATGTCGGTAGAAGACCTTTGAATGGCTACGTATTCGAAAATCGTTTTCATTTAATAGGAAAATTGATTTTTTCGTAAATGTAAAAGTCTCACAGTGCCAAATTAGGCAAATACGAGGAGTGCTTGACGTTAGTGATATCCTTCAGGATGTCGGTAGAAGACATTTGAATGGTTTCTACTCAAAACGTTTTCATTTAATTGGAAAATTTTTTTTTTTTTTAAAGGTAAAAGTCCCAATTCAGGCCAATACGAGGAGTGATAGATTTTAAGTTAAGAAATGATGTCCTTTAGATGAAAAATTCTGAGCAAAGTCAACTTGTGCTAAAAAACCGTGCACACACCTTTCGGTAGCAAACTGGTCAGTCAAAAGCAATAAATAATTCGATACGAAACTGACGGGGTCAACGAAGGGTTAAAAGTTCATATAGAGAAACTGTTAAAAAAATGAATTAATGGGCCTATTGACTTACAACTTGGTGAAAGTACTCTTAGTAAGAAATTATTCGACACGTGTTTTTCATTTTTTTCCAATATCCAATTCTAACGGGGTCAACAATGGATTAAAATTTGTATGGAGAAAGAAATATTTAGGAGCCATTTGACTTCAAACTTAGTGAAAGGACTTAACATGGGAAATAATTTGACACTTGTTTTTCATTTTTTCGAAAATCAAAATCTAGCGGGGTCAACAATTGGTCAATATTTGTATGGAGAAACAAAATGTTATGAGCCATTTGACTTCAACCTTAGTGAAAGCAATTAACATGTGAAAAAATTCGAACCTATGTGTTTTTTAACTTTTTTGCAAATCGAAATCTGACGACGTCAACAATGGGATAAAAGTTTATATGGATAATTAATGAGTTTTTTACTTCAAATATGGTGAAAGCATTTCAAAAGAGAAATAATTCAACGCGTGTTTTTCATTTTTTCGAAAATAAAAATCTGACGGGATAAACGATGGGTTAAGAATTTGTATAGGGAAAGATGACTTAATGCGCCAAATAACCTCAAATATTCAACATAAGCACATCAAAAGAGAAATAATTTGGTAAGTATTTTTTTATAAAAATTTGACGGGAAGAGTTAAGAAAAACTTGATTTATTTGACCCATGACTTCAAACTTGCGGGCAAAGCCGCGGGCCCTGCTAGTCTGCTATAAGGAACTTTTTTAAAACTGCTCATGACTAAGTTATGGCTACGCGACTGTGCGGAAATTAAACTACAATTTTATTATATAATCAAATTTGAAAAATATTTAACCCTTTCGACACTGAATTTTACCCTGTGTCTCGATATTACTTTTTGGTACTTGAATCATGAAACCCTTTCCTAAGAAGTGTTTGAAGTCGCCACGCCTCTTTGTTAGAGTTCTAGAGCTAGTTTACTTTTGAACAATTTTAGCTTAAAACGGGTTAAATAAATTTTGTATCAATATTTTTTAATTACAGAAAAATTATTTAATATTTATGGAAAAATACAAAATTATCACTTGTTAATTTGATTTAACCATTATTCAAGAAACAGGGTTTTGATCAAACGCGCCCAATTCGTAGACTTCAATGAGAACACAAACATTCCCTGATATCGCTGCAATTATTGGAAATTATTTTTGGCATAAAAGTAAAATTTTTGTAATTTGCTTTGAAATCAATTCTAAAAATATTAATTTGTTGGTAAAATAAACCAATAAATCAATCGTAGCTTTTGCTATAATTTGACAAATAGGTGAAGTTGCTCTCAGGCACCTTTGGAGTCGAAAGGGTTAAAATATAAAAAAAAAATATAAAATATAAAATTCAATAAAAACAGTTGAATTAAGGTTATAATATAATATATATATTATAATATAATAATAAGTTTTAATATATAAATCAGGTTATTGGGGTCGAAAGGGTTAAAATATTAAAAAAAATATAAAATATAAAATTCAATAAAAACAGTTGAATTAAGGTTATACTAAAAATACATAATTTGAGCAAAACCCAGATCATTATTATTGCTAACACTCTCAGTTTAACACAAAAATGCTCGACTAATGCAACCTCCATCAGACCATCAAATGAAAACTTGTATAGTAAACAAAATATGTATATGTACCCATTTTTTAGAATATTCTTAATTTTTGCATTTTATTTTACCTCAAAAAATAGTCAAAACTAAGAAAGACATCTGAAAAAGTGATACAATAAAGTAGTACAAGAATTCATTTTGGGGCATTCTAGTGTTAATACACGTTTAACTACTACAGGTCAGTATTGGTCTCAATAGGAAAATGTTTAATTTCATACAAATCATTTCTGTCTGCAATCTGTTTCCTGCAACAGCAAAGATCCTGTCGAAGGAGTCTTAATCGAAACAATGCCAGGATACGTTAATGCGCTCAAGTTGAAGAGTGTGAAAATATCAGTTAAGACCTGAATTAATAGCATTTTGATGATAGCGTAACGCATTCCATATTCTTCTAAGGGCCAACATTGAGCATAGACAATAACTTCTACATAAAAGAAAAAATCATTTCGTTGGGGGCCATACAAATTTGATTTCAAAAGAGAAATTGCCGCCGCAACATCGAAATGAGGACAAATCGGTGCGTCTTTGTAATATCGATATTGTGTGTGTGTGTGTGTGTGTGTGCACGTGTGACCCTGTGCACCTGATGCAATGCGGCATTGTCTGACAAACACAAAACGTGTTAAATGGGGCGTACTAATGAGATTTGAACGCGCACACAAAGCGCACTTAACGATTTTCTTAAGGCGGCCAGTGAAAGTGAGAGCAATTGTTGCAAGCATTAGCTTTTTGTTCTTGTGTTGTTGTTGTTTTTTTTTTTTAATTTTTATTACAATATAATCGCCAATGTGCACAATAAATAATGACTTAATTTCATGTCGGCTACATTCCGAGAAGTGTCGCGCGCCTTTCAACTGATGAGCTGAAAATTGTTGCGCATTGTCCGGCGGAATGTTTAATCTTTAAAACGGCTCAGCGCGAGTCTGTAATGATTATTGAAAATGTAAATCGATGCAGTTCTGCTGGTTGCATATTGGATACGTGTTCGTGATTTGTTGCTGCCGTTTGCGCTCATAAATTACACTTTATTCCCGCTCATAATTGGGTCGCTGCGCTGAAAATTTATAGCTCTGTGCTCATTTGTTAACAAGAAATTTGACTCCATGGCGTTCGCTGTTGGCCACGAATGTGCATTGCAATTTATTTATTTCGCTCATATTTTTATTGACAATTTGCTAATTGTATAAGTTTACGTCAAATAAATCTGCCACTACTTGGTTCTAGAATGCACCGTTTTGCAATTAAAATTGAATTTATTGAAGATACAAAAGTCGATTTTGCATGTTGCCAACATTCATCAACTCGATGCGCCCGACTGCGAAATGCTAATTCGGTGCTGCTGTGCGTCGCATTGTTATTTGGCTAACAAAGCTTCAAATGCTGTGCAGTTGGGCCTTTTTCGCCGCTGCTCGCCGCCTATTAGCATAACTGTAATCATAAGCGGGAACGTCAATTAGGGCGACGCAACGCAGACGCGTCAGTGCCTTTCTGATCTCATATTTTGAATGTTAATGATGATGTTGTCAAGTAGTCAAATGACAACGAACTGTGGCAATATGCGACCAGCTATCGGCAGCTCAACCCATCCAATCAGCCGCGTGGCTACATACACAACGGTCCAGCGAAGCCCAGCGCCGCGACGAGCGTACCACCCGTTCTGACATTTATGATGATGATTTGTTGGTCCTTATGCATTGGCATTGACCGCACTGGCTGCTGCCTTCTGTCCGTCGTCGCCGTTTCATCTCATCATTTAACGGTTCGACTCAGGCACGTCTTCTGTCCAGCCGCTGCTGGCTTCCTTCGCTTCGCTGCCGGTGGGAAGTCTAAACTGTGCTCTCAACATTTAGTGACAGTGATTGTGACTTGCAATAGTTAAATGAGACATCTCATTGATTGGCATACGGCAAGTACACAGACAAGTTTTTCGCATCGATAAAAAAATTAGAATGGAACAAAGAGCCAATATGAAGTTTTGATTTGAACTTGGAAACATTTTTAATAACAAATTTCAATTGATGAACCAAGTTTATGGTGACGATTGTTTATTCCGTGACAAAGTTCATTAGTGATATATGCGATTTGAAAACGATCGAACGGACAGGGATCGAAATGGTGAGCAACATGTTGCACAACTGAAATCAATGAGAACTGCAAATTCCCTCAGAACAAAAATCAGCCACAATCTTCATTAAAATTCTTAAAATAAGATCCAAGCATCTCAAAACCATAAGTTCATTGAATTCTAACTGTACTTTGGGCTACCGAAAGGTGTGCCCAACTATTTGTTTCGTTTATTTCGACAAGTTTTTGTCATCGGAACAAAAATGAGAATTGAACAAAGAGCCAATATGAAGTTTTAAATTTGGTACAACTTTTACTCAAAGATTTCAATTGATAAACCAAGTTTTGCAGTTTTACGTTTTTATCATAAACATCAATGTTGAAGAGTTATTTTTTGACTTTTATTTAATGACTTAACAAATAACAGTTATTTTTTATTTATATTTTAAAAATCCTATAATAACAATTATTTTTTTTTTTTCTTTCCATATTAGTCCACAAATGACTTTTATATTGCGACTTAAAAAATAAAAGTCACTGACTGATTTTTATTGATGACTTTTATAAATAAAAATCACTGACAGATTTTTAGTGATGATTTCGTTAACTAAAATAACTAACTAACAACTAAAATAAAAATTAAAAAACTGTTATTTGTGGACTTATAAAAAAAAAATCAAAAATAATGTTATTTTAGGATTTTCAAATATAAATAAAAAATAATTCGTACTCTTTAATTTTTCAGATTCCATCAAAACTGTGCGTAAATACACCAAAGATCAACCACAATCTATATTAAAATTCTTGAAATTGAATCTAAGCATCTCAAAAAATAAGTTCATTGCATTCTTACTGAATATTTGTCTACCAATAGGTGTATTTAACTTTTTGTTCCATATATTTCGACAAGTTTTTGTCATCCGTACAAAAATGAGAATTGAAAAAAGAGCCCATATGAAGTTGTGTTTTAAATTTTTTTTTTAACTTTTACCCAAACATTTCAATTGATGAACCAAGTTTATGGTGATGATTGTCACCATTCAAAAACATTCGTGAGTACATAAAGGACAACCAACATGTTGGATAACCAAAATCCGCGATCATCGTAGATTTCATCAAAACTGTGCTTGAATATAACACAGATCGGTCAAAATTTTCATTGAAAATACTAAAGTAGGATCTAAATATCTCATTAATATAAATTTATTGCACTTTAAACGAACATTTGGGTCATCATAAGGATTGTTCCGCTCACGTTGACTGACCATTTGGCACTTGTTTCAATTTTTTTTTTACTAAAAATCACTTTTACCCATCAACCAATCTTCGTATTTGCCTGAATTTGCAAAATGAATTGAATTTGAATGAATGAATTTGCCGATGAAAGCGTTTTTAACCCGTAGAATCAATTCAAAACAGGGACCGTAACAGTTTAAGTTTTATTATAAAAATCAATGTTTAAGAGTTATTTTTTGATTTTTATTTAATGACTCAACAAATACGAATAATTTTTTTTTATATTGTAAAAATCCTATAATAACAATTATTTTTGATTTTTTTTCTTATTAGTCCACAAATGACTTTTATATTACGACTTAAAAATAAAAGTCACTGCTTGATTTTTATTTTTGACTTTTATAAATAAAAGTCACTGACTGATTTTTATTGATGACATTTATAAATAAATAAAAGTCACTGACTGATTTTAACTGATGATTTTTATAAATAAAAGTCACTGACTGATTTTTATTGATGACTTTTATAAACAAAAGTCACTGACTAATTTTAACTGATGATTTTTATAAATAAAAGGCACTGACTTATTTTTATTGATTACTTTTATAAACAAAAATTACTGACTCTGTTTTATTGTTGACTTTTATAAATAAAAGTCACTGACTGATTTTATTAATGATTTTTTAAAAAATAAAAGTCACCAGTATTGGTTATCATAGGACAACTAAAATAAAAATCGAAAAAACTGGCTTTTGTGGAATAATAAAATAAAAATTACAAATAATTGTTATTGTAGGATTTTTTAAATATATGTAAATAAAAAATAATTCTTACTTTTTAATATTTCAAAAAATTGTAAAATAAAAGTTTATTGCCAAGTTTGATTCTCGGTGCGAAAAGAAATGTATTGGTAGATTTAATTTAGTTGTATGACCTTTTCTTTAGAGTAATTTTTTCAAATATAGTTTCCATAAATAACTGTAATTTCCGGTCCCTGATTCAAAAGTCTTATTTCGACATTCTGACCAACGTAGATCGTAGATTGAATACTTTTTCAAAATGCTTCTGGACCATGCAGATAGTTTCAATGAGTCTAAAAGTTTCTATGCTCAATAAAATGAACCGATTATACAAAAATTATTTTTTAAAAAATTCTTATTATTTTCAAAAAGTTCTTTTCAAAAAAGTTTTGGAAGGCACTTTTTATGTTTTTTTAATTTTTTTTAATACACTTCTTTCGTTATAAAAATGTTCAATATCCACGTGCCAACTATGTTTATATTATTTTCCGACTTTGCACATCCTAACCGCTCTTCCTTAAATTTAATCGAAAAAAATCGAAATCAAAATCTAATCAAAAATTTCTCCCAGTGTACATGAATTGAAGTTGTCCCTTCGTGCCATGCGCTGGGAACTGTCTGCATAATGTCTTCATCACAATATTCTCCATTACTCGGCCACCACTGTCCGCCACTGCGAGCACCTCAGCGCAGGGGGAGTGGACACTGTTCGCATCCGCCGCGGCGTTCAGTCGCAGCGGATCGCTGTCTGCATGCATACAAACTCTTTATTTATGAATGTCATTCAATTCATTATTTTTTGACTTAAGAGGGAAATGAACGCATGCGGCCCTATTGCAACGATGCCAGCGATCAATGAGCGCAGCAGCAGCAGACGCATTGTTCGCGCGCTGTCTGTCGCGATTTTGGTCAAGCGGCGGCGACAAGCAGCGGCCAAAAGCAGGGCACGCAATTTAATAATGTTTCCTCTTCCCGTTCAATCAAAATTGTTTTTGTTTTTTTATGATTGTTATTGTTTTTGTTGTGTGCATTTGTATTTGCATTGGTGTCGTGATCGGTTCGTTGGGTGTGGACTCGAGTGTGTATATGTTGTTATGGTTGACGCTTGTGTGTTGTTGTTGTCAAGTCCTTAACAAGTTTGAGCCTACGCAATGTTTATGAGTTATTCTGTTTAGCGATTTGTGGGTTTGCTCGTTACATGTACTCGCTGTGATGTTGCGGAAACGGCGCTGACGTGCGGTTAGTGCCAGAATTGCATAAGCAGACGCGAGTTCTGCTTGCCTTTTTTTGTTGTAATTTTTCATTTAGTTGTTTGTTGTTGATATGTGCTTTTTTGTGTTTTGTTGCAAGTAATTGGAAACGTAATTCGATTTATGCATCCCTGTTTGTTTTTATTTTTGCTAAAAGTTTACATGTTGTTGCGCTGAGATAAGGGAAAAGTTGCACTGGAAAAAATTTTGTATTAATAATTTTTTTTTTAGGAAGTAGTGGAGGAAGAGAGAAGTGAGGAGACAATCTCCAACGGTATTTTAAGCAAAACTGTGGAGAGAAAATTTGGGACCAGGTGGTAATTGCAGTATTTCAGTGTGTCTTCCCATTAGGCAATGAACCATTGAACTGATTTAGCTTGGACAGAGATTAAGTTGAACTGAAGGCAGCATAATCTTTCGTGGTTCTAGAGTTTCTAGCACTAAAAAGAACCAACTAAGAACAATGATTGGTGTTCTGTTGGGTCAATGTTTAACTGGCACTCATGCATGAAGGTTGGGTATGATTTCTTATGACTTCGGTCGAAGCTGTATGGACAAGGAAGAGGAAGAAAAAGCACTTCATCTTCTATGCACTTGTTCTGCATTATCCAGAAGAAGAAGAACTGGGTACTTCTTCTTTGAAAATCTAGGGGATTTAGCCGTCTAGGATTACTTCTCTCTAGGACTGCTTACAGTCAAACTAGGCTTTGTGAGGAGCTCAAATTGGTTCAGTAAGTGAGCTGACTTAAGCTCTATTAATTATGATATGACAAATCTTAGACCTTTATGAACTAAGTGGGACCAACAGTAGGTCCTATACAAATGTTTGGTTAGCTTTCTAATGACTTCTGTTGTAGAATTCTTCTTCTTTTATGCACTTGTCCCGCACTATCCAGAAGAAGCGAGACCTAATTGGGCCACTTTCTCTTTGACAGTCAAGAGAATCTAGACGATGGAACTATTCACAGTCTTCTAGGATTCCGAAGGAGCTCAAAGTGGTTCAATGACTGAGCGATATTTAGCTCGATCGATTTTGGTACCACAATGAGTCTTAATGGCATTGAAAAGCTCCACCTTGGGAAAGAATCTTCTACCTATTTACCTACCTTGATTGCAGTTTAGATCGTTCTCTTGCTTAGTGAGGACCAAATTTGTCTGACACTATGGCAGTTTTTTCTTACATCCAGAGATTGTGTTTTGCTTACTGGATCGTCTGCTGTTTAGTGAAGACCAAATTTTTCTGACACTATGACAATTTTGTTCTTACACCCAGAGATTGTCTCTTGCTTGCTAGATCGTCTCTTGCTTAGTGAGGACCAAATTTTTCTGACACTATGGCAGTTCTTTTCTTACACCCAGAGATTGTCTCTTGCTTTTTGGATCGTCTGTTGTTTAGTGAAGACCAAATTTTTCTGACACTATGACAGTTTTGTTCTTACACCCAGAGATTGTCTCTTGCTTGCTAGATTGTCTCTTGCTTAGTGAGGACCACATTTTTCTGACACTGTGGACGTTTTTTTCTTACACCCGGAGATCGTCTTTTGCTTGCTGGATCGCCTCTTGCTTAGTGAGGACCAAATTTTTCTGATACTACGACAGTTTTGTTCTTAGACCCTGAGATTGTCTCTTGCTTGCTAGATCGTGTCTTGCTTAGTGAGGACCAAATTTTTCTGACACTATGGAGGTTCTTTTCTTACACCCAGAGATTGTCTCTTGCTTTCTGGATCGTCTGTTGTTTAGTGAAGACCAAATTTTTCTGACACTATGGACGTTTTATTCTTACACCCAAAGATTGTCTCTTGCTTGCTAGATCGTCTTTTGCTTAGTGAGGACCAAATTTTTCTGACACAGTGAACGTTTTTTTCTTATACCTAAAGTGTGTCTCTTGCTCGCTGGATTGCCTGTTGATTAGTGAAGACCAAACTTTTCTGACACTATGACAGTTTTGTTCTTGCACCAAAAGATTCTTCTCATGTTCAACATGGCACTGGTTGAAGGTATAATTGAACTGATTAAAAAAGGACAAAATATGTAACCATTTTCAATGCAAGCAGATTACAACTCAGTGTCAAACTTTGCATTAAAAAAAGTTCCGCAAATTTTTCCAATGCATTTCGCACAGTGCAACTGGCATTGCCTGAGCGAACACCAACTTCGAATCACTTCAAGTTGCATCAATGGTCATTGCAATCGCTAAGTAAAAAGTCACATAATGATGTGCTGTAAAATGGTGGCAGCATTGTTTCTGCGTTCGTTTATTGTGGGCCAACATTGAAAGTCAGATTGAGTTGTTGCGCGTTGTTTTCGCCACGCAGTCAATGCCTGATTTGGTGATTGCACCCCACTGTGGCAGCATTAACGTCAACTCGCTCATACACACAAACACACGCAACGGTAAGAGTCCTCTGCCTACAGTGGGGCCATGCATTATAAATTGAATGCGACATATTGTGGCCATAAAAATGCAATTAATGAATTTTTATAGTGTGCTCGGTGGTGCTGCTGCATCGCACTGCATTCGCTGCATTATGTAGATTGCTCTGGCAGCTTAACTGCTGATTTATTTTTGTATAAATTACTTATGCATGCATCGTCAGGGCTAAAGCTGAACTTAAGTAGTCGGCATTAAGTGTGCCTTGATTATTTTCCTTAAAATTAGCATTTATTGGCAATAATTGATTTTGATTGATTGCCTCACTTGCGGCCCAATGCTTGCGTATTCAAGTGCGAAATTAAAATTCATTTATGTCGCAGAGCCGAAAACTGCTGCAATTTTTTGATAAAATAATAATTTTTTTTAAAATTTAATGAAATTTTCAAGGTTAATTGCTGCTGTGAGTAATGTGTAAGCATTGATTTTGAATTTATATTTTTATAAATAATATAAATGAGTCAAAACATTATGTTAGCAGTGGAACAATGTTCATGTTAGTTGAATTCTTACTCGATATTTGCTTGCTAGATGTGAAATTTGAGCCTAGACGAGGCCACTTTGGGATCAACACTCAACATTGCGTGAGTTGGCACATAATAAGGTGCGAAGTGGCGGCTCATTTAACAGCTCAATTTATGGCTGTTAAGTGTTGAGGCGCACCAAAAGGATAACACGAGCTCAAGTGGTGCCAGCAAAGCAAAAAAAAAACTCTGAAAAAATACATAAAAGCCAAATGCGCAGCAGCAAATTTCAATGGCAGAAGCCGTTGCCTCAACAAGTATTTGCTGGTTTGCGGTTGCTAACAGCGAGACTTCAATGGAAAGCTGATGAAAACAAAAAACCAAAATCGAACGCTACCTGCACGGCAAACATCAAACATTTTGTTGCACATATTTATAAAAATTCACTTGTTTTTGTAAGCCAATAAAATTGAAGTCTGGAAAAAATTTCCAAACATTTCCAATTCAACATCAATCACACAATGGTTAGATAGTTTTTCTGGCATCTATAATATTTTAACGCACTCTTGGCGCATTGTGGCCACTCGATTGCTATGCGAAAAATGCCGCGCATGCGCATTGTTGCATGCTTGGGTTATGAGCAACTTGCAGCCAACCGCACAGGTCACTTTGGTACGCAGCAAAATTGAACAAACAACAAAAACCCTTTGCGCCATTTGTTTCCATTGAAAAACGTGCTTCATAACGAGGCGCAACTCTTTAACGCTTTCCAGGAAGTAGCAAAGTAATGTGGCAGGACCTTTTGGAAACCATTCACGCGCTGTTCGCATCCAGTCAGCTCGTTTGCGTGTCGTTTGTTGTATGCGTAGGCGGCAGTTTTATGGTTTGGCAGAAAAAGTCAGAGCAGTGAAAGTTAGGTGGCTGCACTTGTTGCAGGGGTCGAGCCTGCTGCCTGCTGTGAGCAGAGAATTGAGGAGAAATGGTTTGAATGTTTTGTAAATGCTGTCGCCGCTTTCTTAAATTGTGCTCAAAACTGATCAAAATCCTTGAGGCTCATTAAGATGCTTATCAAAAAAAGGAACAGAAACAGCGCCACTCAGTTCTAACCGCAAGCGCCAAATTGCTTTATTTGTTTTTCGGTTGGCGGCCTCTGGTCAAAGAAAGTGTTGCAATGAAGTAATAAATATTACACAAATTTCCCAAAATCTTTCAGCTCAACTAAGTGGGCGTGCCAACTGTTGAATACAAATAAAAATAACACGCCTTTCAACATTTTTTTATTTACCTATTTGTTTTAGTTTAGAAATACTGACGAAGATTAACTGCAGCATATTTTTTATGATTTAATTATTGTTTTTATTGAAAACTCTGATTCTAAAATATATTTTTAAAAGCACTTTGAATATTTTAAAAATACATTAAAAGGTTTAAAATGTGTTCAATAATAAAATTCTTTCATTTGTAATTTTGCTCAATATTCATTCAATCAAAAGACTTAAGACACAAACTGCCTTAGCTATGGAAATATGAAAACTGTGCCCATGCCACATAAAACTTATTTTTCCATATAGGCTGCAAAAAAAACCTGTCTCAGCTGTACTCAAAATATTTATGCACTCCACAACCTGTTGTCAGAGCTATTTAACACAGAAAAAAGTGCATAAAAATTGGTGAAGTAAAATTGCCGCTGTCGGCTTACATCAAAAACCATGCAGCATAATAATCCGCTTATTATTATGGTTGTCAACCAGGCCAATACAACAACAACAAAAACAACTATAACTACAAAAACAACAACATCTACAAGTAGCAATACAGCAAGCAACCATACCGTCTGGTAGCGGCACCGAGACGGCTGTCAGCCGCTCAACTGACATGACACGGCTACTTAAGCGCTCATTGTCGCCTTTCCGCAGGCGCGTATAGCACCGGGTTGTAATAGGTGTATTTTGTTGAAAAGTAGCATTTTTGCACTCAAAGTGAATTTTCATTTATGTTTTGAGGTTTTCTCTTTTTCGTTGTTGTTGTTGTTGTTGTTATTGTTGAATTTATCCAGGTGCACGCACGTGTGAAAATCTTTGTGTCAACTCATGTGCTCGAATTGGTGCGAATATGTTTGGGAAAAAATTATTTTTTTGCAAACTGTCATCACTCAAAAAGTGCACTAAAAGGACTGACAAAGTATAGAAAGGGTTGCAGTAGACGTGCAGTTGAATGCGTTGCACTGAAAGTTGCAGTAAACAGTGAATTTTGGTTGATTGCAATGAATCGTGTTGACAATGACGGTGAATGGTTCATAATTTATCAATGTCATGTACGCATAAATGATTGAATGCCTAATCGAAATTGATATTATTTCAGCTGAATCAATGTGGTGAATTTCAAGTGTGTTGAACAAGAGATTTCAATATTAAATAGTTACTATAACACAATGTGGTTTCTGGACTATGGAATGTCCTTGAGATGACTAGTTTATCTAACCTTCTAATTATTACGACTTTCGAAGGCTCACTTATAACTTAAGAAGTAGAAAGTTTCTTTGGCTGAACCAAATGATTGAATGCCTAATCGAAATTAATATTATTTTAGCTGAATCAATGTGGTGGACCATAAATGTATTGACAAAGAATTTTATATATTAGTTGTTGTATCACATTTTGCTACCTGACCCAAGTAATGTCCTTGATATGACTACTTAATCTAACCTTTTAATTATTACGACTATCAAAAGCCCAATTGTAACGCTAGAAGTTGAATATTTGGGATATTGCAAAGGCAGCACAGCAGTCGCGGCAATCCTAACAGAGAAATGTCTCCCTGTTTATGTCTAATATAAGTTAACATATTGGTTACAAAAAATAATTTAACTCTTACTTACACTTGCGCTAATAAAACACAACAACACCTGAAAAATGCGTAACTAAAAAAGTACTTAAGCTCGCGTTAGTACAACAACAAAAACACCTGAAAACGCGTAACTAAATAGTACTTGAACTCACGCTAGTACAACAACAACGGCAACAACACCTGGAAAACACGTAACTAAAAAAGTACCTTAGATCTGACCAGTGTTGCCAGACCAGGAGATTTCCTACTAGATTTAGGAGATTCTTGGCCTTTTATGAGAATCTTTAGGATGAAGAATTGTTTAGGAGAAAGTTTAGGAGATTTTATTATTATTATTATTATTATTATTATTATTATTATTATTATTATTATTATTATTATTATTATTATTATTAGAATATTTTTATGGTGATACATTTGATATCATTGGTGACACTGAAGTCTTGAATATTGAAAGCTGAAGTGTCCAATTTATTTAATTAATTTTAATGCTGCAAGTGTATTACTTATGTAATGAATCTAAATTTTAAATTAAGATCTAAATTTGTATATGTGTGGTTTGTGTTAAGTTGTTGTTAGGCTAAAGCTGAATGAATAAAAAAAAATTTATTTAAATTAAAAAATTAGATTAATTTTAATTAAATTGAAAATTAAAAAAACGCAATTAAAAAAAATAATATTATAGGTGGATTTTAATTTTTTATTTCTTAGTTAATAATGGGGAAAATTATTTAAATTATTTTATTTATTTTAATTATATTTAATTATTCTTAAATTTTTGGGAGGAAATTTAAGCTTTTTTGGGGATTTAGAAGAAACTCATTTCAGGTATCTCGCAACACTTGATCTCACAGTTTCAGCGAAGAACAAGAAAAAATGTAGTGATATAAAATTTAGTGAAAATAAAAAGTGATACTAAAGAGTGAAAATGCAAAATAAATTAATTTTACTTATATCGCTTAATTTTAATTAATTATAAATAATTTTCCGTATTAGGTGAGAGGTCAGTTATTGGCCAAATAAATTTGGTTCAGGCAATGACTCACCCAATTTGCAACTTTAGCAGCCTTGAAACGTCGGAATTTGAGAATGGTCTGAAAAGTTTCCGACCTAACAACGTTACAACACATTTTTTTCTTTAAATTTATTTTTATTTTTCCATACAGTCTATTTGTGAGTCTGTACACTTCTCCCAAACTTTGATTTATTGCACCTTAAATTGCACTAACAGAGCATTGGAAATGTCCATTTGAACTCATTTTAGGTCTAACATGAGCAACCGGCTTTCTTATGCTTAAATCATGATTCAATATGCGACAAATAAGTTCTTTGAACATATTCAATGTCTCTCCTATTTCTGACTTTAACACTAGAAATAATATTGCGGTTATTTTGACGGTTTTTCATTTTTCAATATCTCTATTTTCTTTAGTATTTCTTTCAACTTTTGCTTTTATTTTTTTATCGGGTTCTGGAATTAGGGTTCTACAGTTACAATTTGCCAAATCCGGTGTGTACTTTTCGAGATATCAGCAGATATAGTATGTAGTCTTTGTAGGCATGAAACATTTTTGGTCTTTCTAGTGTTAAGTCAACAGTTGTCTAGTACCATTTGGTAAACTTGAACTATGTTATAGTCAGTGGTGGCAGTTTTTGATCTTTTCAGATGTTCGGAAACTTTTCAGACCACACTCGTGTATGACTGACGTAACAGAACTGCAACTGTGCATGCATACGGCAATTGTCTACAAATTTTCTGTATATAAATGACATATGTAGAACATTTTATGTCACATATAAAAAAATATTCAATGAATTGAAAAAGCGTTTTTATATGGAAAATCGCCTTCAGTGCAATATTTTGAACAAAAGCGACCAAAGACATAAAAGGTAGAAAAGGCTGCCCCAAGGCGGAGTCCACTTAGGCCATGAAGGCTCATTGTGATAACACAAACAAGCGAGCATAAGACGAAAAACGTACTGAAACCATAAAATGATAAATAAAAATAATATAATAAAATAAAAATTAATAAAAATATTTAATAAAATATAAAAAAATAATAAAATAAAAAAAAATTATATAAAAATCCTAAAATTAGGAAAAAATTCTACAAGTCGCAATTTTTCACTTAATATTTTAGCAGATTGGATCTTGTTTACTGTAATTTCTCTTGTAGAAGAAGCTGGAGTAGACAGTAGCTTAGGTTAGGTTAAAGTGGCTGTCTGGGCAAGGGTCTTACCGGAAGACACACTTAGGAAGCGAAATGGACCCATTGTGATACCGCAAGTTGAGAGTCTGTCTTACTGCAAATCGCGAAGCCTATTCAATCCATTTTGAAGGGGAGACAGTGACATACATACTTTGTCGCAGCTGTGTCCCTCATTAATGCGGCAAAAAGACTCTCAATACTTCTTTCTCAATAGTTCAAATACTTCAAAGATTTCAATATTTGAAACTTTCTAAGATTTCAATTAGGAACTGAATGACCTGAAGAAGTACTTAACCTTTTTTTCCTGTCTGCTTTGCGTTTCTCAGCGTAATTTTTTTACCTTAACAGCCACTTAAATCTAGCCTAAACAAACTTAACAAATATACATATTTAATATATATACTTGTACATACATATATGTAATACTTATACTTTACATAGTTATTTATCACATATTCATCACTTGGCCTTTCCACACCGCCAGCCAATGCCAGCCACAGTAAACACTTTCAATTTGTTGTGCGATTTCTATCGTCGCATCGGCGCACGTGTACCATTTTGCATATCTCAATCTACATTTTCCTTTCGTATACTAATTTTTCAGAATGCAACGATGCTACGCTGCGTTTTGATGCGATTCTAAGGAAATAATATTGATTACGAGTATTTTAATGCAGCCTCTGCCTGCCAGAAGCGACACACTCGCTGTCCGTATTTGCGCGCGCGAGTCTCTTAATTATTTCGCATTTCGGTCAACCGACTTTATCCAACGCTTAACTTGTGTAATTTGCATTTATCTTGCATTAATTTATCTTAACCGATTCGTTGTTGCGGCGCGCTTATCTTGTGGCCAATATCAGCAGCAAGTGTTGGGCAACGGCAGCGAGCTTGGGAAGTTGTACACTGTTGTTGCTGGAGTAATTCGTGTGTGTGATTTTGCAGTAGAGGAAAGTGCAATCAGTGTCCTCTGGTGAGGTGATTTTGTTAAAAAGAAAAAGTAGTGAATGCTTTAAAAATTGGCATTGCAGTTTTAATATATTTATGTATGGAAGGAGAAAAAGATTTGTGATGAAAGCACAAAAATATAAAAATTACTTTAATCCTTTTGAAGTAGAGAACAACTTTTATCATCGAGTAAACATGTTTACTCTTGAAATGTTGAAATAACTCGACCATTGTGTACTGAACAAATTTACTCTAACATTTCTGTTCAGTTTTGTATTTTCTGGCATTGAATTTAATTAAAATACTTAATATGAAAAATAATATAAATCACACAAATATTTCATTGGTATTTAACCCATCAAACAGTACAGTTATAGTTAGCCGATAGCCCTGAAAGCTAGCGCTTCCATAAGTAATTATAATCTTTATTGTCTAGATAAATAAATAAAAATAGTTTCCATAGTGTCTACAAAGCTTTTCCATAGGATCTACTCAACCATTTCATAGGGTCTGAGTTCAGCTTCTGTGTTTTCTGTCTACTCATAATCTGTTCCCAGCCTTTATTTAGATTACAGTCTCTTTATAGTATCTCCTCAACTATCTTGTATCTTCTTGTCACTAGGAGGATTTGGATCTATGACCTATGACTTTTTATTTAATAAAAAACATTGGCTTGGATGAACCCTCGCATTGTAATCTGCACCATCACAAGATCGTTTATTGATTGCTAAGGATGAGTAATTTAGATGCCACCAATGTAAATAAACTTATTTTTTTAGCATATAATATTAAATTATTTAATTTTAAATCTTGGCGAGTAAGGTACGAAAGGGTGATTATTTCATGTTTATGTTTTTAAAAAATGAATAAATTTTTTTTATTATTTCATTAATAAGTATTTATTTATTTATGTTATGCTTGTTTGTTTGTTCTTTATTTACTTAATGTAAAATTCGTTTGTTGAAAGAAATGCTTGATAGGGTGATTTTTATTTCAACTAGAAAGTTTCGGTTTCGGCCTCGGCCGAATATTAAAAAAAAACCGAAATTCGGTTTCGGCCCAAAAAAGATGTTTCGGTTGGACACTAGATTCTACAGATATTTTTTGTAAGTTTTTGTAAAAGAAAATTATTTTAATTTAAATATTTAAGACATGTCATGTTATGTAGAAATTTGACCAAAGTCCAGCACCTTCGATAAAGTAAAAAAAAGGTAGATATGCAAAATAATATGTATTACATATTTATTTTAATATTTAGTAAGCTTTAAATTTTTGTTCAGAAAAATCCAGCTATTTTGCTTGTCTTTGTTCAGATATTTTTTCCAAATGGCTTGATGAACGCCAATGTGGATCTGGTCACCTTTAGTTGAACTCGATGTTTTAACCGAAGATCTCATATACGATCTGTAAATGATCCAACAGAATGTTGAGACATTTCTTACAAAAATTTTAGATAAGCTTCCTATGACTTCTGCTGTTATATTCTACTCTTCTATGTATTTGTTCTGCATTATCCAGAAGAAGCGAGACTCACTGGGACAACATCTCCTTCGATAACACCGTGCGACAAAAATCAAACAATTTCAAAACACACGAAAAAATCAATATACTTGCGAAACTAGAGGCCAAATGTAGTAAAACTGCGTTTTTAGTTTTTCTCTCTGACGTCAGAATTTTTTTTTAAAGGACTTTGAAATTTTAAGGACATGTTTATTTCAAAAAATTATTTTAAAAATTGAGCGCATTGTAGAATAACAATATGGGTATCAAATGAAAGAGAAAAATCCTTTGAATCTTAGAAAATTTAATGTTTTGGTGCAAAAGGACGAAGAGGTATTGAAACTAACTTCTTCTTCGACAATCTAGGGACCGCTAGGACTATTCATAGTCTATTGGTCTTCGTAAGGAGTTCAAACGGAGTTCTTCTATATATTCTTCTTCTTCTTCTACGCACTTGTGCTGCGTTATCTACAAGAAGGAAACCTAGCATGGGTAGCTTTTTTTTCGGAAATCTAGGAGATTTAGCCGAAAGCACTATTCACAGTCGACTAGTCTTCATAAGTAGCTTAAACTGATTCATTCTAATTTTTCTTCTATGAATCATTCTTCTTCCATATATTCTTCTTCTTCTTGGGGGTTACCCAAGTTAACTCTTCTTCTTCGACAATCTAGGGACCGATAGGACTATTCATAGTCTACTAGTCTTCGTAAGAAGTTCAAACGGATTCATTCTAACTTTTATCTATGAATTATTCTTTTTCTATACATTCTTCTTCTTCTTCTACGCACTTGTGCTGCGTTATCTAGAAGAAGAAAGATGAGCCTGGGTAGCTGATTTTTTCGAAAATCTAGGAGATTTGGCCGAAAGGACTATTTACAGTCCACTAAGCTTCGTAAGGAGTTCAAACTGGTTAGCTCTGCTTTTTCTTCTATATATTTTTCTTCTTTTTCTATACACTTGTCCTGCATTATCTAGAAAAAGGAAGACTAGCCTGGGTAGTTTTTCTTCGAAAATCTAGGAGAACTGCCGATAAGACTATTGACAGTCGATAGAACTATTCACAGTCCACTAAGCTTCATAAGGAGTTCAAGCTGATTCATTCTACTTTTTCTTCTTTGCATTCTTTTTCTTCAATGGGTTCTTCTTCTACGCAGTTGTCCTGCATTATTTAGAAGAAAGAAGACAGACTTACTTGGGCAACCTTTTCTTCAACAATCTAGGGAATCTAGCCGATACGACTATTCACAGTCTACTAGTCTTCGTAAGGAGTTCAAACTGATTAATTCTACTTTTTCTTCTATAAAATACTCTTCTTCTATATAATTATAATTTTTCTTCTATGCACCTGTTCCGCATTATCTAGAAGAAGGAAGACTAGCCTGGGTAGCTTTTTTCGAAAATCTGGGAAATCTATCCGACTATTCATAGTCCACTAGGTTTTATAATGAGCCCAAACTGATTCATTCTACTTCTTCTTCTATGAATTCTTCTTCTTCTATGCACTTGTCCTGCATTATTTAGAAGATGAATCTTTGGCAATCTCGGGGCATCTAGAAGTTAGTTCTATTCACAATCTGCTGGGCTTCTTAAGAAGCTCAAACTGAACTTAATGAATGAAACGAGCCTTTATAGTCTAAGTGGGCTCCGCCTTGGGGCAGCCACTCCTCCCTTAGGTAGGTACCTACCGCCCACAAGGAACATATCTCCCAAATCGTCTGCTCTACAAAGATTAACGAATTAATTTCCATTACAGCAAACCCACAACATTTCCTTTACATATCCTTTACGCAAAACTCCTATTAAGCGGTCAGCTTAAACCAAAATAAAATCGCGCTCAAAACCACTACAAAAGAAAACTAATTCCAGGAAATATAAAGACGTTGCGGAACAACAAAATTGCCGCCTGACCAGACACACCATTGGATACTTTCGAGTGTAACTTCAGGTGAAATGTTTAATTAATGAAGGATATGTATGGGCCGACACATAGACACGCGGCCACAGAAAATGTGAAACGAAATGAAAACAACACAATAAAAACAAATGCGCAGACGCACCTTTATTGAGTGCGGCAGCGCCACGCCACGGCAGCGCAATGCAACTGCAACTGCGACGACGGACTGCAGATGTATTTTGAGCGCATCGCGCACATTCCCCTAGACGGCAACGAGCGAAAGGACAACGCAGGCGAAAGGAAGAAATTAATATGTACAAAGATTGCGCGTACGCGCCACTTGGCCACGCATACAAATGCAGGAAATGAGGAACTAAATGTGTGTGGTTCCTGTGTGGATTGCACGCACACACAAATGGCAAGCAGATGTTTTTGGCACACGCAGCATTGCTGCACACCAACCATGGACTGCTATAACAAATGTTGTTCTTGTTGTTTATAGATAGGTGTGTGTATATGGAGGCAGATTATGTGACTGGGCCTTGCTGGAGCCGCAGTTGAATTATTCAAATTAACATTTTAAATGTGTTAGAAATGGAGTTCAATGCAAATTGCCACAAATCGACGGCAGCACAAGCCAGAAAAGGACACCAGGACCCAAGCGTGCACACACACAGCAATGTGCCGCGTGCGCTGGTGTCCTGTGCGCGAGACTGCTGGTACCAGACGCGCTTGACTCGCGGCAGCAGAAACACCTTGCTGCCGCTGACCAATGACAGAGCGAGCCCGCAGTCGGTTGGGGTGCAGCGCAGCGCGCATTGGGGTACTTGACGAGTTCGAAGGAAAAGGTAACAATACAGCTGTATGCGCCGGCGCATTATCCTTGCCGGTCAAATGAAGCAAACATTTTCATTTAGCGCGCAATGCCATGAGCGATTATTCGAAAACATATATACATACATATGTACATAAATACACACATATATACTCACGTGTACACATGTCAGCATTTAATCTTAATTGACTTTGTGCAAAATCTTACGCGTAGGCAGCAAAATCAACTTGAAAACTGAGCTCATAGTACAAGCAGTGGGCTGGACAGCGCCAATGAC
Source organism: Melieria picta (assembly GCA_964056695.1). Lineage (NCBI taxonomy): Eukaryota > Metazoa > Arthropoda > Insecta > Diptera > Ulidiidae > Melieria > Melieria picta. Next base: position 32,613,880 of record OZ057398.1, on the reverse strand, counting down.
AAAACGACAATGCGAAATACAATAACTTGTCTAAGCGGCCACACCCTGCACGACCGCTAACAAAGAAACAATTGCAAAATAACGAGCAAGAAATTTGGGTTCGTCCATCACAATGGCTGTGAATGTCCTTTGAAGTAGAGAGCAATCCTCCGACTGCTAGAATGGTCAAATTTTGTCGGTTAGACATTCACGCCTTGGGTCAGAGATGCATTTTGGCTTTGTTGGCCGTGTGCGCCGTTTGGCCGAGAAACAAAAACCCAACAGCGCTGCACAAAAGTGTCACACAAAGACTGCCAGCGGTCTCGCTGTGACGGCCGAACATTTAAAGGTAATTGAAAATCATTAAAAAAGAAAGAACATTAAAAACTGCAGTGAACAGAAGTCAGAGGACAATGAGTGAAGATGGCAGAAATGTTGGCGGCTTTTGCTGAAGAGAGAGAAGTATTCGTACAGGTTGTAAAAAAAAATTTTACAAATAAAAATTATAAAAAAAAAAATTGGTGAAGGAAATTTAAATATTTAAGTTGTCATTTAACTGAATTTAGTAGCAGTGGTCAGTGATGGGTTTGTTGTTTGAGTCTTCAGTTATTTCAACTCGATGGAAACATTTAAAACATTTGTTGGCCGTGAAAAAGTCTTATTAAGGTAATTGAAAATCATTAAAAAAGAAATAACATTAAAAACTGCAAAAGTCAGAGGACAATGAGTGAAGTTGGCAGAAGTGTTAGTGGCCTTTGCTGGAGAGAGAAATATTCGTACAGGTTGTAAAACGGAAAAAAGTTTTACAAAAAAAACATAGGTGTAGGAAATTTAAATTTAAATATTTGTCATTTAACTGATTTTAGTATCAGTGGTCAGTGATAGGTTTGTTGTTTGAGTCTTCAGTTATTTCAACTCTAAACATTGAAAAGGCGTTTGTTGGCCGTGAAAAAGTCTTAAGTTCTCCTAACTGGTTGAAATAATTTCAAAAATATTTAATAAGCCTGAAGAGCTTTACGAAATATTATAAATTTATAAACCAAAACTGCGATTGAGGAACCATTGCGGTTTTGAGGGATTTGAGGGAAGTTTTGACAGACTTACAGAAGATGACGTAACTGAGATTAAATCACAACGGACCATCTTCCAACTGGGTTCAAGTCAAGGCGTAATCATTTTCCTTTAAAACTAAGTATTTGTCATTTCGCTGAAGTGCAAAGAACATATTTTCTTTGTGCTCTAACCATGTCAATCATTGTGCCAAAAAAATATAATTTGCGAAATGCGCTGATCTTTCTACACGACAACGCTCTGCCACATGTTGTAAAAGTCCTCAAAGAAGCATAGTAAGCATAAAACAGTCCTCACCCGCCGTATTCACCAGACATCACTCCTTTCGACTAACACTTGTTACAATCGATGACTCATGGTTTGATCGAGCAGTACTTCACTTCTTACAAAGAGTCAAAAATTGGGTCGATTCCTGGATCGCCTCAAAGATCAAGAAATTGTTTAAATGTGAAAAGATGGACGATTAAATCATAACTAACGTTGCACAATATTTTGAATAAATATACATATTCTTCAGAAAATTGTTATATTTTTCAATTCAAAGCACTGCAAAATTTCGCTTCCCGTCCGACTTTTCCAGTAAAATGGGTCAAAAGAAATTAGTTAGAGATCAATCACGAAGTAGAAAGCTGTGCCTCAGTTGAAGCAAGTTCGCTCCATTACATTATGGATATATTTTTTGGCATGGGGACAATAAATAGCAAATAGGTTTGGTAAACCAAGCCTGGATCCTCAAGAAGTTGTTAAACCAGTTGTACCTTTTCTGTCACTTGTCTTATATGTACAGTAGACATGATTTAGTGTTGTATGGGGATTCTTAATAATGGGCTCTCGATGCTGAAGAACCTATAATTTTTTAATTTTTTGACGTCTTGTTACATAGAAAAAAGTTTTTGCTCCAGGCTGCCTGTGGAAGGAGTAGCTGTACCGGCTGAGTGAAAAGTTCACATTTTCTCACAAAAATAAAAAAAATTCAAATTACGATTGCAATTATATTCGAAATGAGAAGGTTAATAAGGTTTTGATAATACACTTTGATTTTCTCTTCGTAGAAACCCAAAAGTTGAAAACCTCACAAGTCCGATTGTATGGGAGACGCCCTCTGGTGGTGAATTTCTGAACCTTAATTAATTTTGTATTTTTTGCACTCCAGAATGTTACCGATCGCTGAATAAATCATTCAAATCAGTTCAGTAGTTAACGAGATACGATTATTTATCGCTTACTTTACTAAATGGGGGGTCAATTCCATAGAAAATGGCCAGTTTTGTATGGCAGGACCATTAAGACTTGGGGATAGCGAGTAGGTATGTTTGGAAGAAACATTAGGAAGGGAAAATAAATGGGTGTCCGTCATACATTTGACACATCTGGGACCAACCTGGGAGCAGTTGGAGCTTATTTTATAAAAACGATCATTTTGTATGGGAACCTCATTAACCCTTATTCTCATACCCAAACTTACTAACGTCGTTTGGCACCCGGGGTACCCGGGTACCCATTTCATGAAATTTTTAAGTTTTCAATATAGAAAACAAAATTTTTTAAATATATGATTTGTTCGCTTTTCACCTAAATAACGAGGATCCGGAAGGTAAAAAAAAAATTTTCATTATTTGTCAGTTTTTTTCACGAAAATACATCGCAGTGGGCACCCGGGTACCCGGGTATGAGAATAAGGGTTAAGGGTTGGAGATAGGATATAAATATGTTTGAAAGAAATGTTCAGTATTGAAAACTAGTAGGGGTCAGTCCTATATTTTAACCCTCTAAGAGTAACTTCTGAGCAGCAGTGGAGCAATTTGTCGAATTTCCCAGCATTTTTGTAAACTTTTACCTCGATGCGATGCCATTTAACTCCACTCTAGCACCACAATTTTTTGGCTCATGTACTTTTTCACCAAACCGCATAAAATGAGAGGTTCTTCATCATTGAAATCGAAAAATCGTGCACTAAATCCTGTCTAATGTACAGTTTCTACATAGATTCCAGCAGTCTATGCCCACTCAGTCTTTTGGCACTAACTTTTAAGATCCACTTCTCTACACAGAAAGAAGCCAAAGTTCGAACCATTCAGCTTTTCTTAAACTTCGAGTCAGTGAAAAATTTCACAAAATTTCGCTGTCTTCACAAATAAAACTTGCCTTGAGCTTCGGTTACCTTAAGAAAGTGCTACTGTTATATTTTTTGTTGTTTTAGCAACAATTACAAGGTGTCAGTTGTTATTTTTGTGCCGATCCCATGCCTCCAGATATGTGTCCACAGTGCAACGAGCTACTGCCAAGTTGACACTTGAAATTTATTTATTTCTCTGGGCAACGTCGCTTTTAAGCCAAAACGACAGCGGCCGTGCGTAATCCGTGCGCATTTAAATCGCAAGCGCACACTTAACGATCGGCCATGCATTTTTGGACACTGCGAATGGCGGCTACTGTTGCCGCTGTTATCGTTGTTGTTGTTGTTAATGCTGTAGGCAGTGCACTTGCTGCACATTCGTCAGTTCGCAGCGCTGTTGTCGTCTGTTAAAAAGTCGCTCAAGGCCAAAATGCAATTAAACAAATTACAAACTGTCCACCCCGCCGACACACATCTCGACACTCACACTCACCAATGCACACACACACGCACACATACAATCGCTCGTACGCACATAAGTGTGTGTGTATGTCGGATGGGTGTGTGCGCCTTTAAACGCCGGTATTAATGCGAATTTCTCCCGAAAATAAATAACTTTTAGCTACTAAATTCAAATTTACGACTCTGCCCGTTCCAAATGTGCGATTTTTCATTTTGGCACGCCGCAGCCGCTACACTTCGCACTGCCTGCTCGGCCTGCATTATTTAATTGTTACGCAAACGACTTAATTGCAAATAACGCATATTTTATTTTCTGTTTGCTGTATGCCACAATTTTTAAATAAATTCAGGCAATGCCGCTTAGCAACCGCCAGCCGCCAGCGGCTTTTGCCCGCAAAGTGCAGCCTCGGCGATTACGCTGAACGGCCGTTAAGGGCCACACGACCGACTCGCAAACTTACAACTGCGCCTGCTGGTCGCACAGTGAGACTGAGTGCAAGAATTTCTGGCTCTGGGCGTTGCAATGAATGTCAGTCAATCGCTGTGCGGACTGTGGTTTTATTATGACGCACAGCTAACCGTAAAAATTCGGCCACGAACGCGCAAATCCTGCGAACAGGACCTGTTTTTTGTGTTGCGAGTGTTTCGTTGCATGTTGCATACAAAATAAATATTGTCGATTTAGCATTTGGCTGCGTGTGTGACTGAAGACTTGCAATTTTAATTTCAAATTTCAACAGAGCCATTGAAGCGAGTTGAAGTTTCACTTTGAAGTGAGAAAATGCCTGCAGGCGACAGTTTTGTGCATAACATTTGCAAAGTTGCAGTGTTTGAGTGTGGAAAAAATTAATTACCGCTAAAAATTCAACAATCTCGTGCACATTCGGTGGCCATCAAAGTCAAACGAAAGACTTGAGCAACGAACTCGATGTCAAGTGAAATATTTTGATGACGGCAAAATGATGTAAATGGCGTGACAGATGCGGCTGTGGTCTTAAATGAAAGTTTGTGACGTGAAGGTTTGTGTTCAGTAGCGGATTCAGGGGGGGTTGGGGGTTGAACCCCCCCCCTCCCCGAAATATTAGGATCGACTTTAAAACTACATACAAATTAAAAGGAATTTTATAAATATTAAAGAATTACTTTTTAAAACCCCCCCGAAAAATTTTTCTGAATCCGCCCCTGTTTGTGTTGTTAAGAGTTTTCTTTGTTAAAAATAAAAACAATTGGCGAGTTTGCTTCTTAGTTAGTTTTGTAACAACTTTTAGTGTGAGATTAAAGTAAATCCTATTATTATATCAGGTGTACAACTTTGCTTCCGCCGTTTTTGTCCAAAATTAAAAGCTTTATTGCGAAAAAGTGCTTACAGATGTATTATTCAAAGTATTGTCCGTCGCTAGCGACAACTTTCTCCCATCTTTCCGGCAATTTTCGGATCCCGGCTCGAAAAAAGGAGTCCTCTTTTGACGCTATCCATGAAGCAATCCATTTTTCCAATTCTTCGAAGGATTGAAAATGTTGATCTGCCAGGCCGTGTGCCATCGAACGGAATAGGTGGAAGTCAGAAGGGGCGACATCTGGGGAATACGGCGGGTGGGGCAAGACTTCCCATTTCAGCGTTTCCAGGTACTTTTTGACCACTTTTGCGACGTGAGGCTGAGCATTGTCGTGTTGGAGGATGACTTTGTCATGTCGCTCTTGATATTGTGGCCGCTTTTCTTTTAGCGCGCGACTAAGGCGCATCAGTTGCGTTCGGTAGCGATCTCCTGTGATGGTTTCACCCGGTTTTAAGAGCTCGTAGTAAATCACACCGAGCTGATCCCACCAAATACAAATCACCACCATGTTTGTCTTCGACATCGAAATCACCATTTTTAAAACGTTGAAACCACTCCCGACACGTTCTTTCACTCAGAGCAGCATCACCGTAAGTTTCTGAGAGCATTCGATGCGCTTCAGCTGCATTTTTTTGCGAATTGTAACAGAAAAGTAAAACTTCCCGCAAATGGCGAGAATTGGGCACATAAACGGAAATTTTCGAGCGTGAATAATACGAAAACAAGAACAACTGTCACTGAAACGGCGATGACAATTCGTTAGGCACTGTCCACACTCACTTTAAAGGCATTACCATCTATGTATTTCAACCAGCCTCGGCCGGTACAGCCACCTCGGAAAACGGCGGAAGCAAAGTTGTACACCTGATACAATACAAAAAATTATGTAACTTTAAACATTAATTACTAGCAAATCATAAAATTTTGTATAATTTGTTGGTTATAATAAAATTGTGCAATAAAGTTATTTTTGCAATTTGTGAGCTACTTATTCACTTTGCTTGGATGCAAAGGGCATTAATAAAGCAATAAAATAAAATAAAATAAAATAAAATAAAATAAAATAAAATAAAATAAAATAAAATAAAATAAAATAAAATAAAATAAAATAAAATAAAATAAAATAAAATAAAATAAAATAAAATAAAATAAAATAAAATAAAATAAAATAAAATCAAATCAAATCAAATCAAATCAAATAAAAACAAATCAAGTCAAATCAAATCAAATCACATCAAATCAAATTAAATTAATAAAATCAACTAAAATCAAATCAAATAAAAAAATAAAATTTATTTAAATTAAATTCATAAAATAAATAAAATAAAATCAAATAAAATAAAATAAGCTAAAATACAATACATTAATTAGAATTAATTATTTTCAAATGAAAATTCAATATGAACAAATGACTGAGACTTGCCTTAAGATCAAATCGTATAAGAGAACCTAAAAGTGAACTAAATTACAAAAACTAAGACATTTCAACGTGCACATAATCACTGCCTGTTCCAAATATCCAATTGCCATTCTGTGACTTAATTTGCATTAACCAGACTTGTGTCTTTGAGGTCTGCCTTTGGGCTCGCAACTAAGCCGTTAAACCACAAAGGCGCTTCCACAGGTTTTAATTTTGTTGTGCCTTATTTATGCTGTGCGTTTTTGTCCAACTCATTAGCAGGTCTTACAACATCTTTGGGCTGTGTAGCAAATTCTAATTTGCTCAGGATGCTAATCAGCTTAAACCATTGCGGTAGAAAGCATTTGCGGTAGCACACGTTACGGATGCTGGGGGCGTTTCCAACGCTTTAGAGCGACTGCGAGTCCATGGCACAGAAGCGCAAAGATCATGGCAGATATGGCATTGTTTCGGGCTTGTCCCGCCTAGGAATTAATGTAAACAAATGTTGCTTTGTTGGTGGCAAGGCGACGTGTAATTTTGGCATTTGTGCATTATGCAAAGAAAGGCGGCCGCAGATGAAAGCAGCGCATGGCCGGGATTAGAGTTTTAAGCGGCTGTGTTGGTTAACAAGGAATATGATCTGATTTTCCACAACAAAGGCAGCGTTTGTTTGAGAAATGTAGATTTGCATAGAAAATAGAGTTTTTCTGGAATTTTCAATTTTGTGGTGAGCAAAAGTCAAATTTATTTACAAATATTTTTTTTTGTTTAATTTTTACATGTTTTTAACACACATAAGGTTGGATGCAAATAAAATAAAATAAAATAAAATAAAATAAAATAAAATAGAATAAAATAAAATAAAATAAAATAAAATAAAATAAAATAAAATAAAATAAAATAAAATAAAATAAAATAAAATAAAATAAAATAAAATAAAATAAAATAAAATAAAATAAAATAAAATAAAATAAAATAAAATAAAATAAAATAAAATAAAATAAAATAAAATAAAATAAAATAAAATAAAATAAAATAAAATAAAATAAATAAATAAATAAATAAAAATAAAATTAAATTAAATTAAAATAAATCATATAAAATTAAAAAGAAAAACAAAATAAAATAACATAAAATAAAATGAATATTTCCTCTGGCCTGTGGTTTTTATTTCCCTGAATGACATTCACATACAAACTCTTTCACTTTCACAATGAACTAATTCAAAGAACTAAGTAGTTCGTGAACGATACAACTCTAATTCAAATCACTAATCACTAATTAATAAAATAAAATAAAATAAAATAAAATAAAATAAAATAAAATAAAATAAAATAAAATAAAATAAAATAAAATAAAGTGGAACAATGCATTTCATACAAACACAAACACACATTTAATAAGAGTACAAAATATATAAAAAGTAGTAAGTATTCAAGCTGATTGGTGTGGCAAAAAAATTGCAGACTTTGATTTATGTGCAGCAAATTATTCAAGGACCACACGTAATAAATAAATATCTAACAAAAATGTCAATGTTGCCAACTAAATGCGTTCCACACGCATTGCTTTGCGGTGTCTTCTACGCTGCAGCGCAAAAAACACCTACGACGTGCGTTTGTTTTGAAGCTAACAAGCGAAACGGTTCCGAATCGAAATGTTCTGCTCCAATTCTGTTTAGAAAAACTGTCAACAGACAATCGGCCAGACAGTCGGTGAGTATGGGTCGGCTGAAAGCAATCAATCATTGTGGCAGACGCAACTGTCGCGTCAAGCGATCGCGAAATTGAGCTGTTCGCCGCGCTGTCGTTTTGATAGGTCCGACTTGTGGACCTATAAAAACTCGGCCAGCCAGCTAATTGGATTTTATTTTTGCTATCTGCCGTTTGGCCATTTAATTGCCGCAGCATTGAGCGCATCGAATTCAACTCGCATTGGCGCGACACTGATAAAGACTCATTTGAAATGTAAATGAGCAGCGTCGGCACTATTTGATTAGTTTGTAGACCAGTTGGCGCAAACGCATTTGGCGTTCCGGCTCATAAGGATGCCCCAGGCTGCACTCCGACGCCCTACGCACTGTGGTGGCCCACGCACGCGCCGAGCAACGCGCGCAAATAAATTCGCAGCAATTCATAAACGGCGGAGGCGGCTGGCTTCGGTGCTCAGCTCGCTGGTCTGATCTGGTTTATGCATGGCTGCGTTTGTTGTTTATGTTCGCACCTTCAGAACGTCCGTAATTAACACTTCCAGTTGGCATAATTCAGATCGGGCGTGAAGGTGTTGACTGGCTGCGTTGCGATGTTAATCGTGAAAAAACGCAGAAAGCTCGTTCGAGTTCGTTTGGCTTTTTGCTGTGGTTATTCGTGGTGATGATTGTTGTTGTTGTTGTTGTTGGCATTTAACCCCGCAGCAGTAACAAGCAAATATTTATATTTCTTGTGATTATGTTGCTGGCAGTTAGTGCGGATATTTGTTATATCGAAATAATATATCACTTTGGCTAAATTGGATTAAGCGCAGCGCGTTTGGGTTTGGGTTTCAGTTTGAATTCGCAATGGGCCGAGCGCTGGCACTGGTTGGCTCGTTTGCGAGGGCGTTTGTTGAATTGGCATTTGCTGAAATATTTATATTCATTGGCCAATGGTCACTGACGCTGAGTTGAGCTGCAACTTGCAATTGTGGGATGGTTTATGGTCTGGCAAGGAAATTTCAGTGCTGACGCCGGAAGGCGCCTGATGGAATCGATGCGTTCTTAGAAATTGAATTACAATGGCAAAGTCAGAGAAATATTGTTCAAGTGGTGGTACAGTGGGCTCGCAGTTCTCTCGCAATGAACGAAACACAGAGTTTATGAAGCATTCACGATGCGTTCTAAAATGTGGCAGTCATGTACTACGGCAAAGACCAATGAAAGGAGCGAAAGACTATTACTTCGAAAGACTTTATTACGAGAACTGAATAGTGAGTGTTGCATTGAATTGAACAGCAAGCTTCACAGGTTATACAGGGACATGGATCATATTTTATAACAGAAAAAGCCCCAGCATAAAGAATATACGAGACTTTACTTTACTGGTTGCACAGCCTAGAAGCGAGCAATCGCATCTACATTGGCATCTACAACTGACATCAGCATGCAAAAATAAATAAAAAATAATAATAATAAAATAAATGAAAAATAAATACCGCTAGGGACCCAATAGGGTCTATGCGTGGCCTACCTAACCGAACCTAAACAAAAACTGAATACAAGCCCTGAAGAATCCAGCTAAACGCTCATTGCACCGTGCGGCAGCTAATTTTACACACGAACAAATTTATATAATCGCAAAACTAGGAGCCAAGTAAGTAGTAGTAATGTAAAGATAATGGGTAGGGACCATGCTCTATAGTATAGTAAAACTGCGTTTTTAGTTTTTCTCTCCGCAGTCAGAATTTTGTTTAAAAGGTCTTTGGAATTTGAAGGACATGAATATTTCAAAAAATATATTTAAAAAATTTTTGCGTAGAAATTCATTATGAGTATTCAATGAAAAAGTGAATTCCTTAGAATTTAAAGAAAAATTTCGTTTTCGTCCTTGAAATGAAAAAGATCCTTAAAAATTTGTATTCTTGGATATCCTTGAAAAGTTCGAATAGTTTTTTCTTAAAATACGTGTGAAAGTCGCAAAATTAGAGGCCAATCATAACAAAACTGCGGTTTTAGTTTTTCTCTTTGAAGTCAGAATTGTGTTTAAAAGGACTTTAGAATTTCAAGGACATGAATATTTCAAAAAATATTTTTAAAAAATTGTGCGTAATATAGAAAATCAATATGACTATTAAATAAATTAAAAGGAGAATTCCTTAGAATTTAAAAAAATTAAATTTTTTGTGCTTGAAAATAAAATTGTCCTTGAAAATTTCCAATAGTTTTTTTAGATACGTCTAAAAGTCGCAAAACAAGGGGCGGAATATTGTAAAAGTGGGTTTTTAGTTTTTATCTCTTACGTCAGGATTGTTTTAAAAGGACTTTGGAATTTCAAGGACAATTTCAAAAAAATATTTTAAAAAAATGTTGCGCAATGTAGAAAATCAATATGAGTATTAAATGAAAAAGATAATTCCTTAGAATAAAATAATAATAATATTGAAAATGTCCTCAAAAAATTGTATTTTTGAATATTCTTGAAAAGTTCCAAAGGTTTTTTTTAAATACGTCTGAAAGTCTAAAATGTTCACTAACTTCTAACTTTATTAGTTTAGGATTTATTTATGTCTTAATTAAACATTTGATGTTTGTCGTACGGTGCAGTAAATTCTTTACTTTATAGAAAGAAGTATTTGATGTGGCCCCTGGTGTGACGAGTAAATATATCGAATGGTTTGTGTTTTAAATTTTTTAAATTTTTTTTCGCACTGTGTTATCAACAGAAACAGGATACAAGAGGTCGTCTCATCGAACAAAAGACTGCATTGTTAACCCTTTAACACTAGAACGACCGCAAGTTTTAAATACCTGTAAAGAGTACATATTAGATCCGCTGATATCTCGAAAAGAACACATCGTTTTTGGTTAATTGTAACTGTAGAACCCTAATTGTAGAATTAGTTGTAGATGCAAAAGTTAATAAAAATACTAAAGAAAACACAGATATTTAAAAATTAAAAACCGTCAAAATTACCGCAATGGTCTTTCTAGTGTTAATAGTTCAAGTGTACATCGCGATGAAAGAACCAAAGACCAAGGACCATCGCACAATATCGTTTAGTAAAATTTAGTAAATTTAGAAAATATTTAATAAAGAAAAATTAAACCATTAGTCTCTGAGCTAACTTTTTTATCTACTCTTAGAACCTCAAAATAGTCGGTCTACATGTTTTCTGACGTAAAATTGCCTGAAACTAAAACCAAAATTTTATTACAAAAAATTTATTTTCAGAGAAGTACTTAAGCACATATCACGCCGTGCGAGATCAAAAACATATATATTTTTTTTAAAGTTTCGTTAAAAAACTTCAAGGATATCGATATATATTTGAAAAGACCTTACTGACATATTTTGGTGCTGAAAGTTCAAAGAAGAGAATTTAGTCAAAAGATGAGAAGTTTTCTCTTTTATTTGACACCCATATCTTCATTATTGCACATTTGAAAATATTAAAATAAATTCTCTGAAATATGTTTGTCCTTAACATTTTAGAGTCCTTTTAAAAGAACATGGGACTAGAAAATGAAAAACTGAGTATGCCATTTTACTACGAAGGACCTCTAGTTTCACGCCTATATAATTTTTTTGTAGGGGTCTTGACCAAAGCGGTTTTTGTTGCACAGTGTTTTTTTTTGTATGTATTATAGAATTTTTTTTAAATGAGTACATAACACCAGTTATTTGGTTGCAATCCATCATGTTACAATATATTGCAATTTATTGTCTTTTCATTAATTTAAAAAGAAGTATCCAACAGAAAGAGGCAGCAAATCAAAAATATGCGCTCGTCCTTGGTTGAAGCTTGTCGCAAGTGGAAATTAAAGGCCCATTGCAATGTCAGCGGCTAATTTGTTGTCATTAAGCAGCAACATTGAAACAATTTAAAGTTGCCGAGTAGCGGCAAAAATAGCAAAAATCGCAAAAATAGTTAATATTGCGTTCGAGTAGTTGCGACGACTTGAGCAAAGTGGTTAATTGATTGTAATTGCTGGCGAGCGGCGTAATGGTTGCAGTAAATGACACTTTTCGTTTTCATTGATGAAAATTGTGGACAACAGAACAAAGCGACTATAAACTGCTGCCGCCAACATAATCGCTCATAATAAACCGGCCGCCAACACTGGCCGGCAATGATCTATGCAGCTCGCCTTAATGTGAGCGAAGTGATTACGCACCTTTCTGTGTGTGTGTGTGTGTGAGCGAGTGCGAAAGGGTTAAGCGTGCTGTGAAGCTGTGGCGCCCATTTGTGCGCTGCAACTGCGCCGCAAAAGTGCCGCGTAATGAGCCGTTGACATGCAAGTACCATGAAGCAAAAACTGGGGGAAGTGAGCAGAGAGGAAGGCGGCAAAAATGCGCTCGTGTCAATGTCAAACGGCGACGCACCGAATGAATGCGGCGAAAAAATGCCAATCGCCAATTTAATTACAGTGGTACAAATTGGCAGCAGCGCTATGCGACGCGGCATGGGAAAATCGCTGGACATGCGCGCCTAGAACGCGCTACAAATTGGCCATATGCGTTGTTTTTTTTTGGTGGAATTTCTGGCGGCATTTTGGGCAAATTGCGAACGGCCACTAGTCTGCTGACTGGCGGCAATCATTAATCGATCGCATTGAGGCGATTAAGAAATTGCTGAAATTTACCACACATGTTGTGGTAGCGAAGAATGCAGCACTGTTGCGGTTGCAACTATAAAAGCGGCATCATTCAATTAATTTTTCAGTATATAAAATTTAAAAACCTGAAGTGGAAACAGACGAAAGCAGAGGAGTTCAAAGAGACTGACGCAAGTTCAATGTTTGCTTTAAAATTTCTTTAGAGCATTGGGACAAGGTCGAGGTTGATTTTGGAATTTCATAAGTTCTGCAATGCTCTGTTAATAATTTGCTTTGTCTATTTGCTAAATAAATAAAAAATTTATTATTTTAATTTTTTATAATTAATAAAAAATTAAAATAATAATTATAATAAAAAAATAAAAAAATATTCTGAATATATTTTTTAAATTTTTTTTAACTTGACTCTGGGTCCAAAGCCATTTCATATTCACCTTCGCAATCAATTTAATGTTAAAAAATATATTCAGCAAAAACAAAAATATCAAATATTTTATATTTCATTGTAAAGGGAATTTCACAGGCTACAATATGGTAGCAAACTTATTGTACCTTAGTAATAGTTTTTTTCGGGAAAAAATCCGTTAAAAAAAAATTTTAAAAAATGTTTTTTCGCTTAAAACTTTTTATTAGTACCTACATCTCACGTATCTAATGTTGCACATTCGAAAAAAGGTATGAAAAATACCTTCCGTTTGATACCCATATCGTGTAAATCAGTTGGAGATTAATTGAGTTTTTTTGATAAAAACTTTGAAATTTGACGCCGAACCTTCCAATGCCTCGACGAAAGTGGGGTTTTTGTGACATTTTTGTCGAAAACACTGTTTGAATGTATTTTTTTTTTGGATTGGTGTCTTAAGAAAATTTGTTGGTCGTTAAAATATCTACAAACTTGCCGAAGACAGTAAAGCGATATTCGGAACGATTTAGGACCTATTAGCATTTACACGTTCGAAGACTTAAGCGACGAACTCGACTAAAATGAGCAAACTTCAAAGTCGGATTTCTCTTAAGCTAGAGCCAATCCAGCCAAACGGCTGGTGGATCTCAACTCAGTATACCTATAGAAAGTCGCTCAGTAGTTCCCTCCCATGTCTGAATTTTCGACATGCACAGTGTTATTAATAAAAAATTAAAATAATAAATGTTTATTATTTATTAGTTAATTTTTATCAAAAGTCTCCAACACACACAACCAACAAAAAGCACAACAATATTGCGGCAATTGAAAGGTGCGCCAGCAATCCAGATTGGCCCATCGATGCATCGGCCATGCAATCATTGATCATCACATATACAACTATTCAAACACACACACACACGCACAATCACATTCACGCATCCGATAATGTCTTGTTAAGTGCAACAGCGGAATTGGGTGTTGCAAGTGTTGCACTTGTCCGTGCCACAAGTTGCCATCGCAACACTGCATTCGGTGCAATTTAGCCGCAAAACTGGCTGCGAACTTTTCACTTTAATTAAAATATATACCACAAAATTACGCGCATTCGCTGTGGCATGCGACGGTCAGCTCAAAAGCGGCGTTAAGCTATTTAGATTATCCGTAAGCCATAAGAGGCGGCGGCGGCTTAGCTGCTACCAGCCAACGCCGACACCATAAAAAAACTACACAATCGTATGCCCGCAGCTGTGTGTTTTTGTGTGTGTGTGTGTGTGTGCGATCATATCGCCCGTATGGTTAACTGTAATGAGAGTTTAACTGATCACATTTGCCTTTAACATAAAAGTTAATTGGATTTTAATAAATAACTGGAGCACAACAATTCGTTGCATTGCAATTTGGCGCTCGAAAAAGGGAGGTCATCATTAAAATTGCATGTATGACACAACATAAAACATTTCTTGGCACCGCGATTCCAACGTTCATCTGTAACTTTATGCGTATTTAAGCAAAATTATCAGTCTGCAATTTTTCAGCTAAATTTTATTTAAATTTTATTTATTTAAAGGAATATAAAAAACATTTACATATTTTTGATTATTATATTTACTTTAATAAATGTTTTAGTAGTATACATATATAATATGGATATGATTTGATGACATACTATACATAAATATTATTATTGGGATACATATGTAATATTTTTATTTAAATTTTATCTATATGCAAATAATTGTTTGTCCAGAATGACTGACTGACTGATACAAATATGAAATTTGAACTGTAGGCACATCTTGAAAAATGAACCTCCGCTAAGATAGGATTTTTTTTAATGGGGTCTAAAGGGGCAAAACATGGGTTAAACCTTTCGCTATTTTTTTGCCATATGGCAACATGCTACTTTGTGGACGTCTGCATCCTGGTTGTCTGTCTATGGTTGCAATAACACATTTTTTGTTGGTCTTTAGAATAGTTTGAAGTTTTAGGAAAAATACGAAATTAATAAACTGAATATTTAAGTTTAAAGAAGAGAAGTATACACGTTTTTTAATGGTATATCTTGACATAGTAAAGGAAGAAGAAGCCGAAAAATTAGAGAACTTTTTAATTTGATGTTTTCTTTCAATTTAGATACTTATTTTTTTAATTTTATCTGAAGTAAGGACTGTACCGAAAAGAAACTGCACACATTCTTTTGCTCACAACATAGCGATTTTTATTAATTTTCGTTTCAAATTTTTTTTGTATTGAAGCCTATTGTGTTTTTATTTGTATTTTATTAAAATTTATTTTAAAAATTTATTCTCTTAATTTATGGCGAATTTTTTGTTTTATCCTCTTTATTAAATTCTGCACACCCTCTTTTGTACCGGCAGTGCTGGCCTTAAGCCAGTTTTTTTTAAGTCCTTGAGGTCAGCGGCAGCTCGACTATCCTTCCTTAAATTTCGCTTGACAATAGCCCAATATCTCTCTATAAGGCGGAATTCTGGAGCGTTTGGCGGAATCTCCTCTTTTGCAACATAATTGACATTGTTTTTTTTCTAACAAAGTCAATGCTGAACCGGCGTAGTGTGCGGTAGCTAAATCGGGCCAAAATATTGTCGAAACATTATGTTTTTTATAGAATGGTATAAGCCAATGGTTTATACCCTCTTTTTTGTAAATCTCAACGGATAAAGTGCCCTTTGTAAAGAAAGGAAAAGTTCTAAGGCCGAAAGAACAAATAGCCTGCCAGATGAGAACTTCCCAAACTTTTCGATTCCAATTGTTGACACTGATAGGTCGACAGAACCACCTTTCTGCTTTGTGTAAAAATGGCACCTGGTAATGTTCTTGAGTCCATTTTAATGTAAGTTTCGTCGTCCATCACAACACATTCAACAACATTTTGATATAAGCGATCGTACAATTTTCGAAGCGTTGTTATCCCCACTTTCACTTGTCTTTTACTTTTTTTGGGTACATTTTGTTTTTTGTAAGTTTTTAGGTTAGGCCTTTGCTTCACTCTTTGAATCATAGTGGCACTTGTTCTAGCTTTTTTTGCTAAATTTCGTACAGACATTGAATTGTTTTTTCTTATTAATGTTAGCACTTCTTTTTCAAGTTTCGGGTCACTTGGACATTTTTTCTTCCACTTTTTGGCAAATCTTTGAGAGAACAAGTATCTCCAAATTTGATGACTACATTTTTTACACTATTGACACTGAATTCGTATCGATTGGCCAACTATCTGTACGAAATTCCCTTTTCAGAGCAGTAATTGTGCACAATTTGCTTACGCACCTGCTCTTCGATTCGCGGCATCGGGAAAACTGTACTACGAGTAGCAGAGAAAACAAGGACAATAAAAGCACAAATGATCATGCTTTCTAACGGTACATTCCGCATTGCGATCAAACGTCTACACTAAGAGAAATATTGAATCAAAAGTGTGCAGTTTCTTTTCGGTACAGTCCTTAAATGAAGAAATATTCAAAATTTCGTTATGCGTAAAAAGTTGTATGTTTAAGTAATTATTACAGCCACAACGATAATTACTTAATCATAGAAAAACATTGTAAAATACAAGGTCCGAGTATAAAAATTAAAAAATGTCTTATGGAATGTTGCTAATATAGGGTGTTTTTTTTAGAGGTTTGTTTTTCGAATAGAGATAAAACTGGCATTTTGTGGTCAAATCTGGCAACTCTAATGTCATTTATGTTCAGTTTGGTTTGCCATTTCATCATGAACAGGTTGACAAAAGAACAACGCTTGCAAATCGTGCAAATTTATTTCGAAAATAATGGTTCAGTTCGCGAAGTTTACCGCAAGCTCCGTCCATTTTATGGTCGACATAATCGTCCATCAGAGCAATTAATTCGGTTAACCATGGGTCGTTTTCGCACTACGTTTACTCTATGTGATAATACGCATCCGCAGAGACGTCGAACAGTGCGCACCGAAGAAACAATTGCCGCTGTAGAGCAAAATGTTGAAGAGGACCCGAATGAATCGATTCGCCACCGTGCACAGCAATTGGAGCTTTGTCCATCAACTTTATGGAAGATTTTGCGCAACATGAATGTGGATGAGTTGTGGTTCCAACAAGACGGCGCTACATGCCACACAGCGCACGTCACAATCGATTTATTGAAGGAAACATTCGATGAGCGCATAATTTCGCGGAATGGACCTGTCAATTGGCCACCAAGATCGTGTGATTTGACACCATTGGATTATTTTCTTTGGGGATATGTGAAGTCGCTCGTCTACGCCAACAAACCAGAAACGTTAGGGGACTTGGAAGCCAACATTCGTGGCGTTATTGCCGACATACGGCCCCAAATGCTCGAAAAAGTGGTTGAAAATTGGACCTGTAGAATTGGCTTTATTCGAGCCAGCCGCGGCGGCCACATGCCCGAAATCATATTTAAACATTAATGGCATAAAATTATCCTTCCAATAAAACCAAATTGATGGACATTAAAACGATTTTCTTGTGTTTTATTTCAATTCGAAGTTCTATACCTCTAAAAAAAACACCCTATATAACCACATAGAAGCCTAAGACGTAAAATTTAAAATTTTAATATTCCCCAGTAAAAACCTGTAGCGAAAGGCTTAAGACGTTGTTTGAAGAAATTTGACACATATTTTTTCAATTTTCGAATATCAAAATTTAACAGGTGAACCAAAGGTATACGGAAAGACTATGAAAAAACACTAAACCAATTGGCCTATTAAATTCAAAGTTGGTGAAACCCCTTGAAATCAAAAATAATTTTACACGTGTTTCTCATTTTTTTGAAAATCAAAACTTAAGGTATCATGGCACGTTAGAAAGGGGAATTTTTAATGATTTACAAAATTATTTATTTTTCAGCTCCTTTATTATCAATCTTTTTGAAAATTTGTTCACAATATATTGAAGGTTCAAGGAACACAAACAATTTTTTCTCTTTTTTTAGCATATTGTCTCTTATATAGGTGGAGCTGAAGTCGCGTAGAAAAAAAACACATCCTCCATTACGGACACTTAATCTCCGGATTGGTTAATAAAGGAGCTGAAAAATAAATAATTTTGTAAATCATTAAAAATTCCCCTTTCTACCGTGCCATGATACCTTAAAGGGTCATCCAAGGGTTAAAAGTTTGTATGCAGAAACATGATTTTTAACGCCTTTTGACTTCAAACTTGGTGAAAGTACTTCAAATGTGAAATAATTCGATACGTGTTTTTTGTAATTTTTTTTTAAATTAAAGTCTGACGGGTCAACGAAGGGTTAAAAGTTTATATGGAAAAACTGTGAAAAAACATAAATTAATTGGCCCATTGACTTCAAACTTCGTGAAAATACTCTCAGTGAGAAATAATTCGACACGCGTTTTCGAAAATCGAAATCTAACGGGGTCAACAATGGGTTAAATGTTTGTATGAAGAAATATGTATATTGAAAAAATATGATTTTTACGCTTTTTGACTTCAAACTTCGACACGTGTCTTTATTTTTTATTTTATTTATTTTATTTATTTATTTATTGGTTAATTTCAGCATACAAGTTTTAACTTTTAAATGCTACAAAAAAAATGCATTAGAACAGAGTAATAATAATAAATAGCACTAAATATAAATTAAATTGAAAATATCAGTTAGTATTTAGGAAATGATAAGATAAGGAGGAAAACAGAGAAAGAGAGATGTGAAGATATAGGGAGATAGATAATTAGGAGAAATGCTGGAAAAGAAGATGATAATATTTGGAAAATCGAAATCTAACGGGGTGAACCAAGGGTTAAAAGATTGTATGAACAAACATGATTTTTTACGCCTTTTGACTTCAACTTGGTGAAAGTGGTGAAAGAAACAGAAAAAATTCGATACGTGCTTTTTTCGAAAATAAAAATCTGACGGGGTCAACGATGGGTTAAGGGTTTGTATGGAGAAATTGTAAAAAAACATGAATTTGTGCGCCAATTGGCTTCAAATATGGTGAAAGCACTTCGAATAAGAAATAATTAGATAAGTATTTTTTTTTAATAAAAATCTGACAGGATCAACAAAGGGTTGAGATGAACTTGATTTATTGGCCCCATTGACTTTAAACTTACGTGTAAAGTCGCGGGGTCCTGATAGTTTCTTATATTTTCCTTCTGTTACATTCAAAAATATTTTGTTTTCATTTTATTGAAGTGAAACTTCTTTACGCATGCTTGACTTGGGGAGTAAGCTGGCGAACGCGTTACGAAAAGTGTGATCGGGCGAGGCGAACGGGAGTTGAGTGGTTTACGCACGCTTGACTTGGGGAGTAAGCTGGCGAACGCGTGACGTCAGCGTTACATGAAAACATAAAATAAATTTAAATATTTGTAGAAAATTAATATATGTATATGTACATACATGTATATATTGTACACACACATATATATATATATACATACAGATGGAGCGAAAGAAGTTTCACTTCAGTCGTGTGGTCATAAGCACACTCGTTTTTTTTTTAAATGATCATATTTCATTCAACTCCCATATTGATAATATATTCTACTGATTCTTCGCGACTGATAATAATTAATTAATTGATAATGTTACTTAATAATCTTTGACGTTTTAAAGTCTTGTGAGCCATTGTGATGACCTAGAAAAATATAAAAACCTAGTGTTACTACGCTTGAACTCTGCATTGTTCAATCAATTTCAATTTTTCAATTTTCAATTTTTTCACAAGAATTATTTTTGTTTTGTATTTTTTTAAAGCCAGAGGTGAAGAATTTTCCTAGAAACTTGTAGACCCGTATTTACCATCACAAAGTATATCACATAGAGGGCCTCTCTTCGTTGCCATAAAGTTCGTCAGACCTGCTCTAATCTTTGATCTTCCTTCCAATCACTAAATAAGTCAACCATTAAGGGGGCCGATACATTTAGAACCTTAAAAAAATCGGAATTTTTTTTATTGCTGCAATCGAAAGATAAACTATTTAAAAATATAGTCCCGAAGTTCTATTGGCCTACTGTTAATATTTTGGGAGATAATAGCCCAAGACCCGCGCGGCGGCTATACAGGCAGCTGCGCGCACATAAACTTTGAACCTCTTTTTCTCAAAACTATGTTTTCTGATCCGGGCGTCAAGATTGCGAGCGAGCTCTTTAACCGATTTAGTCGGATTAAACAGCATATTATAGATAATTTTATATTCAAGTGCGTGGTAGAGCAATTTTTTTAACAAAAATCGTTTTCACAGTTATTTACTAATTTTTATGTCAAAAACACGGGTAAAAAATGGCACTTTTTCACTAAAAGCATGACTATACCTCCAATTTTTCAAAATTACAGTAAATCTCTTCGCTACGCACTTGATAAAAGCTTTCTGATTCATAAGATATTTTCATTTCTTGTTTCAGATCAAAACTCTACCTAGAAAGTTGACGCCCGCAAAGTTTGTCCTACTCAGGAGATCGGCCATAACTCCGCCATTTTGTTGTTTTTTTTTTGTAAAAAATTGTTTTCTCCCAGTTTTATTATGCCTTAATATATATCCGAAACAAACCTGACTCTATGTGTTTTTATTCTCCCAGCATAAGATCAGAAAAAACTACCTTTTTTGACGCTTCTAAATGTATCGGCCCCCTTAAGTCTTGTAGAATTTGATTTCTATTGATTTCGTTCCGTGTAAAACTGATCTAAAAATTGACTATCAAAAATTAAATTCAAATATATCCTCTTCAACTTTTACTTCCACCGTTCACTCTTACTTCAGCTCCTCTGACATTCGCACTTGGCCTTCATGCAACCTATAATTTAATTCAACGCCTGCGCAAAGATCAAAAATCAAAAATCCAAAATCGAAAAACATAATAATGCACCACTCGGAAATTGCTTTCGAAAGTGTCGAATTCATTTGCAATTTAGCCGAAACAGTGGCGAAAACACGTAAATCAAATTTGGCAGACAAAATTGCACGGGCGGCTTTAATGCGCTTTAATGCGATGCAACAACACTGCAGTTGCATTGTAGGCGATGAATTTTTTGAAAGCTGAGCTGCCACATGCGTGACACACTGTGCGGCATCACTTGCGGGTGTTGACATCTCTTTCACGGCATCTTTCTCATGTCGCACGCTCCTCCGCCTCCTGCGTCTTTGCCCCAAAGGATGTTTTCACGTTGCGGCATTTTGGCCATGTCGTGACTTGATGCGTGCCAACGCCACTTGCTGCCAAACTGCACGTAATTTCATGTTTTTGTCGTCTCGGCTGGTAGCGAATGCGTGTCGCTCACTGGGCACCAACCCGGAGGGAGTTTCTTCACACCTGACATTCGCTTCGACTTTTGACTCTGTCTGTCGTGTTGCTGCCAATTTCCTTACAATTTCATGTTGCCGGCGTCTCGCATGACTTGTTTTTTGCGGATATTAGCATAATTTGTTAATTTTTTTTTGCATATTTACGTTAAACATTCTGTTGGCATCACACGAATATGTTGAGCCGTCTTTGGACAATTGATTGTTTTAAATGGTGTTTAAAAATGATTTTGATGGATTTTGAATTCGATAAACAGGGAATGGATTCATGATTTTTGCAAAAGTGTAGAGTGAAGTTGGTTATTGGGCATTGGTTTCTTAAGCAATGATTTAAAGTTCATAGAAAATAGAGTTGATGATGCCCAGGTCAGTCACTTTTTTTTTTATTTTCGAGAGGAATTGAAATTGATGACGTTTAAAGGAAGCTAGGCTCGAGATAAGAAGAAGAAAAATATATACAAAATTTTTATATATATCTATACTATTTTTTCCTTGAGCTTCTGATAGATGATACTTTCTTTGTTTTGACTTTCAATGCCGAACTTTCATAGAATTTTGTTTGCATTTCAAACTTCTTACTTGGATAGAATGATGATTTTAAATCATTCTCTTCAAATTAAATTTTTCTTTTTTTCAATTTTATTTTATTTTACTGCGTTGAGAATGGGCTCAGATCTTCAAATCACTTAACTTAATGTTTTGAATGTGCGAATTCCCAGGTCAGACACTTTTTTTTACCTTCAGCTTCTGTTAGATGATACCTTAAGTTTTCTTTATTTTGAATTTCAATGTCGAAATTTCATAGAATTTTGTTTGCATTCCAAACTTTTTAATTTCATTGAATGATGATTTCAAATCATTATTTTTAGATTAAATGGACTTTTTTAAATTTAATTTTATCTTATCTAAAACTAAGTGGGTTCAGATTTCAGTCAGAGATCTTCAAACCATTTGACTTACTGTTTTATATATTCGAATTTTCAGGTTAGACACTTTTTTTGACCTTCAGCTTATGTTAGATGGTGCCTTAAGTTTTCTTTATTTTGACTTTCAATGTTAAACTTTCATAGAATTTTGTTTGCATTTCAAACTTTTTACTTTCATTGAATGATGATTTCAAATCATTCTCTTCAAGTTTAATGGACTTTTTTTAAATTTTATTTTATCTTATCTAAAACTAAGTGGGCTCAGATTTCAGTCACAGATCTTCAAACCATTTGTCTTATTGTTTTATATATGCGAATTCCCAGGCCAGACACTTTTTTCGACCAATATTCTGATATTTAGGTCGACATTCCACTTCAGGCTCGCGGTTCAATTTTTAATGCGGAAATTTCTAAGAGTTTTTTTTAGATTTTTTACTCTGATTGATTGATGATTTGAAGCCATTTTCTTCAGTTTCTGTGGACTTTTTGTCTCATCTAAATTTTTTGAGCTCAGTTTTCACAGGATGGATGCGAATTCCCAGATCAGACAGTTTGCTTAATATTTAGAATCTGATGCTCTTCAGGCCAGGCAGACATTCCAGTTTAAGCTTTCAGTTCAAATTTGAATGCTGAACTTTCTTGGAGTTGGTTTTCAGTAGTTTTACTCTGATTGATTGGTGATTTGAAGACATTTTCTTCAGTTTAAGTGAACTTTTTGTCTCATCTAAATTTTGTGAGCACAGTTTTCAATCACAGGATGGATGCGAATTCCCAGATCAGACACTTTCCTTAATCTTTAGAATTTGATACTCTTCAAGCCAGGCAGACATTCAAATTTAAGCTTTTAGCCTTCAATGCTGAACTTTCATGAACTTCAGTCTTCATGAATTTCAGTATCTTTACTCTGATTGATTGGTGACTTCAAACATTCTCTTCAGATTCCGTGGGTTCAGTGGATTTTCAATTAAATGAGTTTAGTTTTCATTCACAGCACTTCAAAATCTCTAACTTAATGTTCACCTTCTCACTCAGCGCTTAATTTTTAATTCGAAACCTTTAGCTTCTGTTTTAGATCTCTTCACTTCAGTCTCCTAATCCAATCCCAAAATTGTGCCTACAGGTTCCAACTGATATCTTTTAATAGCAACTCAACTCTTACAATACTCCATTTATTTTGATGCCATTTCAACCTTGCCACATGTGACATTGTGGCGTGTAGAATTGCTTTTAGAATTGCCAAATGGACACGCAGCGCAGGACCGCACGCGCTCATTGCACTTCTCTTCTTCATATCAAATACGAAAGTATTTAAAATCAAATACGTTGCGAATTTCAGCAAAAATGTCGCTGCTACCTTTTGTGCCGCCGCTTCGTCACACCATCCGTTGCTGTATTCACCGGAATTAGCATTGCCACAGGTTGAGCGCGCATTTGTGTACCAAATCTATTAGGGACCCATTTCGACGTTCGGTCTCCAGCGACGACGCGCACCTGAGGTCAATTTCTATGTGTGTGTGTGTGTGTTTTGGGCAGTGACCACCTAGTCGGTTCGTTGTCCTTGCTGGCCTTTGTTCTTTTGTTTTACTAGTTTTTGCATACTTTATCTTAGTGTTGCTTTGATCTTCGCTGAAGGCCAAGCGGTATCTTTTGCTTCTTCTTTATACTTTTTGGTTTTATTGTTTGGCTTTGTTATTTTGTTCGGATGCGACAATTTCCACGGTCATCAGGGTCTGTCATTTCAATAAAAATTTATACAAAGCACACGTTGGTCAAACGCACAACACGAGTGCATCAAATTGATTTCAAGCTTTCAATTATTAGATTTTTTTTTAAATTTTAAACTGTATGTTTTGTATATATGTGTTGAATTTGTATCTGAGGGCCACCCACAAGTTGTGGTGTTCAGGAATGCTATTTTTAATTTCAGTTCTTTGGAGAATGGAACATCTTCCCTATTTAAGTGAAAAATTAAATTCTTTGTTGCAGGTTCTTGACCAGTGATGCCCATTCTGCTACTCGGCGGAGATTCACACAGGACCCTGTCTATCCAGACACTAAGTAGATCAGATCTAGAAAGCTGGGACTGTTGCCAGAGTTGAGACAAAAAAGCGGAGAATGAGACGGTAACTTATCTTCTCTACCACTGTTTGGCTTTCTTCAGACGTAGGTAGAAGAAAGCTCTAAGCCCCCACCTCTTAAATGAGATGACCTAGTTTAACATCTGGTTCCCATCTCTTCTTCTTATCAGAAAGTCTTGTCTCTTGTCTTGAAAGCTGGAGCTATTACCACAGTTGGCACAAAAAAAAGAAGAATGAGGGCGTAGGTAGAAGAAAGCTGTAGGCTCCCATCTCTTCTTCTTATCAGTCATCATTAGACACTTGCTGAGTTTAATCTCCACTTTTCTCAAATCTATTCAGATGCTAAATCAGTAGATCAGGTCCAGGTCTTGAAAGCTGGAGCTATTACCACAGTTGGGACAAAAAAAGGAGAATGAGGGCGTAGGTAGAAGAAAGCTGTAGGCTCCCACCTCTTAAATGAGATGACCACTTATCAGTCATCATTAGACACGTGCTGAGTTTAATCCCAAATCTTCTCAAATCTATCCAGATGCTAAGCCAGTAGATCAGGTCTTGAAATCTGAAACTGAGACAAAAAGAGGAGAATGAGACTGTAACTCATCTTCTCTGCCATTGCTTGGCTTTCTTCAGACGTAGGTAGGACTCTAAGGCAGCGTCAGCGTCGCTGTTCTAGACGGAAGAGTGCATTGAAAAGTTGTAGAAGAATCTTTTTTTTAGTGTATGGCAAACTTTTACACAAATATTTGGTAAGGCAACTAATATAAATAAATATTTTAAACCTTTCTTCTAAACTTTCTACCCTTTTCTGCTCTTTCATTTTTATTTTATCAAATACTTATGTCCATCTTAAGACTCGACTTGCATGCATTTTCCTTGTCCTTCCATAAATCGTTGCGGTTTTCCTCACACTGCGCTGTCGCTCGAATTTGAATGGGATTTCAAGTGGCAGCCGGCTGTCAGACGTTCGTATTGACGCAAAACAACTCCTCACCTCACATCAATGCCATTCGGTGCGACCACTCACTCAGCCGTCAGACGACAACACTGAACTGAAGAAATGTGATTCTCACAGCCGGACCAACGCTCGACGTCACTGGGACCACATCATAAATCACATCATTCGGTTGCGGTTGTTGAGCGTTTTAGCATTTTGCACTTGTCACTTGCTGTAAATTTAGCCAAACGTACAGACAGACAGTAGTCAAACTGACAGCCAACACAGCAACAGCATCGATGCAACAAGTGATGCAATGTGATGTGTGGTGAGGCGATGTGATGTGATGTGATGTGTGCTGTGCTGTCATGGCGTCAGGCGCATAATTCGATGCAGCGGCCAGTTTTCTTTTATTGTCGTGTCGATTTGTGACTGTGGCTGCAGCATAATAAAATCCTTTTGATAAGTCAATCATGCCAAGTGCAGTCCGAGTGTCGTTGCAGCACATTGTTTGCACATTTGGTGCTCTGCAGTGTTGTTGTTGTTGTTGTTGTTGCGGTACCAAGTGCCCGTATTGTAGTTGCATAAATATTGTTGCATTTGTATTGTTAATTTGAAATTTATCTGCATTGCATACAACTGAATGAAGAAATATTACAATTCAAGGAAGTTGTAGCTGGAATACTTACCTTGAGGAGTGAAGTCCAGAAGGACGAGAGAAAAGATTTAGCGAAATTATGGTATGAGATCTTTGCAATAGTTGTGGATAATAAAGGATTTATACATCCTTTTTTGGTCCAAGTTGCAAAGAATAGGTTAGGTTAAAGTGGGTGTCAGGGTACCAACAATTCAGAAAACAAATTTAGGCCACAGATGGACCCATTGTGATACAACAAGTACTGAAAAAAGAGAGGAAGACACCATTAGTAGTTACTCCACGATTAATGTCCTGTCTGCTAAAGAAAGTAAATAGTTGTATGCATCTGATACTAAAAGTTGGCGAGAGCTGCTTGATTATAGCACAGGATCTCTCTTCTCGCATTGTAGGCTATATTGAGTTATGAAAAGCTTTTTTGTTGATATGAACTTTTCTTGTGCTTACGTTGCCTGTCACATGGGTCGAAAGTTTAGTGGTAAGGAGAGAAAAAAGTCCTTGTTTTCCGACGTTTTGTCAGCATTTCGCTGATCTCTTTAGAGATTTGCATAGAATAGACCAGTGTAATTGATTCAGGTTTTAAGTTAGTTAGTCATTCAGAGGCACTGTGAACCTTAATTTCCAGACAGGAAACAGTTCATATATTTTTACACTAGCAGCGACCCGCGGCTTTACACGTAAGTTTGAAGTCAATGGGGCTAATAAATCAAGTTCATCTTAACCCTTTGTTGATCCTGTCAGATTTTTATAAAAAAAATACTTATCTAATTATTTCTCATTTGAAGTATTTCACCACATTTGAAGTCCATTAACGCATTAAGTCATAACCCATTGATTTTCAAAAAAATTAAAAACACGTGTCAAATTATTTCTCACCAAGAGGAATTTCACTATGTTTAAAGTCGGCCTCGATAGCTCAGCGGGTAGCGCGCTGGCTTCTCATACCGAGCGCCCCAGGTTCGATTCCTGGCTCGGGCTGGAAAAAACACTCATCTACTTCTATCGCTATCCACATGAAGGGAATGAGAATTACAAGAATCGCACAAGTGCGCTCTTGGCAGGCAATGGCAAAACCTCCAAAAGTGTGAACGAAAAACTGCAAATCGCCGTTCGGATTCGGCGTTAAACTGTAGGTCCCCTCCCAATTCCCTTTCCCCATCCGCTTGGATTGTGTGCTGTAACATATGTTGGAAAGACAGTATTGCATACGCATTTCAAAACGGGTGAAGTATGAGATATTACTCTCATTTTTCCTTCCCTATCCCCCATGGGTATAGTACAATGGTCCAAAATGGACTGAGTGCTTGGAAGCCTTCCTGCCCATCCTCAAGAAAAAAAAAAAAAAAATGTTTAAAGTCAAACGGCGTAAAAAATCATGTCTCTTCATACAAACTTTTAACCCTTGGTTCACCCCGTTAGATTTCGATTTTCCAAAAATTAAAGACACGAGTCGCATTATTTCACACTAAGAGTACTTCCATCAAGTTTAAAGTCAAAAGCCCCATAAAATCTTGTTTTTCCATACACACTTTTAACCCTCGTTGACCCCATCAGTTTTTTTTTGAAAGAAAAATAAAAAACACGTATCGAATTATTTCTCACTGAGAGTATTTTCACCAAGTTTGAAGTCAAAAGGCGTAAAAAAATTATATTTCTTCAATATTTCTTCATACAAACTTTTAACCCATTGTTGGCCCCGTTATATTTTGATTTTCCAAAAAATAAAAAACATGTGTCGAATTATTTCTCACCAAGAGTATTTTCACCAAGTTTGAAGTCAAAAGGCGTAAAAAACATCTTTATACAAACTGTTAACCCTTGGTTCACACCGTTAGAAAATTATGTGTAAAATTATTTTTGATTTCAAGTGTTTTCATCAACTTTGAAGTTAATAGGCCAATTAGTGTTTTTTCGTAGTCTTTCCGTATACGAACCTTAACCCTTGGTTCACCCCGTTAAATTTTCATTTTTGAAAAATTTAAAAATACGTGTCGAATCATTTTTGATTTAGAGTATTTTCGTTTGAAGTCAATAAGCCTGTTATATCAAGTTTCTTCATACAACACCTTAACCCACCTCAATGTTTTGCCCCTTTAGACCCCGAATTACAAAAGATCCCTTCTTAATGGAGGTTAATTTTTAAGATATACCTACAGTTCAAATTTCATATTTGTAGCTTTAGTGGTTTTGGCTGGGCGATGATGAATCAGTTAGTCAGTCGTGACAAACAATTATACGTATGTACAGAGATCAATGATTAAAAAAAATATCATATTTCCAATTACCTAACACCAGACGAGCTTTTGAAGGCAAACGGAGTACTTTTTTTGTAAAAGATTTTTGTAAATCTCTGACGAGGTCAGCAAACTGCTGACGAAACGTTGAAAATTGTGTTAGCTTTCAGACCATGAAACTTCCAACAGAAAAGCTTATATCTAGTTTACAGTTAGAAAGAGGGATGTCCGAGAAGAATACTGTGGCCTGGTGCCAAACTTTATTGTAGAGATTCCATGCTCATTGAACAGGGACCATGAAAGAAAGACTACTTTTAATGTGCTTTAGACTTTATTAAAGGTTTTAATTGTTTGAAAGGAGGGCACAATGAAGTCAAATTTTTTAAGGTAATAACATTAAAGTGTTCTCGGTTCATGAATAATTTGCTTCTGAGAACATAGACAACTTATAACTGATCAAAAATGTTTGATTTATAAGTTCAAAATTGCATAATAAGTTTATTCTGCTTTTCAATGCTCTTTTGGTTGTCCTAAATATTTTAACAAAAATTTAAACTTCTTCTAAATTTTGACCACTTTATGAGAGGTTTTATTAACAGATCTCACACAGTACATGTACGAGTAAGGGATGCTTTTAGGGGGTTCAATGCCCCATATTTGTTTGTAAAAAAACTTGTAGGTGGCTGTTATGGTTTTAAATCTTCGAAAGTTGTATACAAACCCTCTCCCCAAAAAAAATGTATTTACAATGTTTTACATTTTATATTAAAAAACACACTACTGATTTCTGCATTGCACCAAACTTCAACCGAAGAATAATGTGAGACAACCTTAACCTGTTGCCGGCCACTGCTGTCATCCAATTACACAGTGCAATCAATTTGTGAGCTGCACCGTTCGATTTTGTTCTCCCCGCCACACAAAATCAACCACCAACCAGCAAGCAACAACAATGCACGTGAACTCAACACAATGTGCGATCGCATAAAACTCGGCCAATCACTTAATCTGTAGAAAACGATCGCTTAAAAAGCGATTTTCGGGCGATAAACGAATTTATTGCAACAACGCTACACAATAATTGACCGCAAACGGTGGGCAGCGATGCGGCGGCGACGGCGACGGCACTTGCCGCCACACAAAGAACACACTGCAATCGTTATTGTTTCAACTTAATTTGGCTTGGTGTTGTTATTGTTGTTGTTATTGTTATTGTTGCAGCAAGTCAAATTAAGTTGCCATTGCAATTGTGTGTGATTTTTGTGTTCGGCGCACACCACACATAACAAAAGCCAATTCTGGGAGTTCCGACGTTTCGATTCGTCGCGGCGCCCAACTACGACGAGCGCCCCGACTGCTCTGGAAGCTGTTGGCCATATAATTTGCTAATGTCCAAGTGTAATATATCACGAACTGGCGACAATGCGCTCGCGGTGCGGCCAGCTGCCCCGGCGATCAGCCACCGTAGCTGTTTATTTATTTTATGCGGCGCGCTGTGTGGGTTTAACCCGTCGAAATGCTCGAGCAGCGCTTTCAACGTTAATCGATTATCAGCCACTAAAAAGCAGCTTACATTTGTTGTGATTGCTTTTTTTAATGTGTGTGTTTTTTTTTTTTTAATTTATTGTGGAGTACGGAAGAAGCGGCAGCGCACAAGCCGTGTTTCGTAAATTAGCTTATGTCATGTTGGCAGTAAGCGATCAGGCTGGATATTGTCAATTAATGTTGAACAACTTAATTTAAACTCAATTTCGGAAGGTTTTTTTGTATTTTTTTTTTTAATTTTTTTAATTTTTTTTGGGAGTTTTTATTGCCCTACGTATCGATATGATGAGCTGGCGGCTTTGCAAAATATGCTGGGACATGGGATTGTGTTGCATGCTGTTCAAGTTTTTGAGAAACAAATATTTCACATTTTCTTTTGTAGTTCGAGGAAATATTTTTGTTTTAATTATTATATTACAACGAGAGTGCAAAGGACACAGGCACATAGACATTTCTGTTCATTATATTTCAGCTATGGCCTCCCTCCTTGAATAGCAACTGAAGAGGCTCAAAACTACCTGAAGTGATTCTGATGAATTCCACCGTTGGTTGATGCTGTGAACTTCAATAAAAAAATAATAAAATAGAAAAATAATAAGTGATCAAACAAATAACAAAAACATAATAACAAATTCAGATAAAATAAATTCAAATTAAAAAAAATTAAAAAAATAAATTATTTAATTAAAATTAAATTAAAATTAAATTTAAATTAAATTAAAATTAAATTTAAATTTAAATTAGATAAAAAATAATAGCATAGCATAAAAAATAAGAGCAAAAATAGAAAAAATATTAATAATATTTTCAAACAAACAATTATTTATTAATAAAATTTAAAAAATCTACAAATAAATAAAATAATACATAATAACTTAAACGCTACAAAAAAATAACCATATTTAATAATATAAAATCAAGTTTTAATAAAACAAACTGTAAGAAATTAAAAAATAGATTAAAAGAAAAACTAAATAATAAAAATAATTAAAAAATTGTAATGACAACATTAAAGAAATTTATCACAAAAAAATGGTAAATAATAAAAAAACAAACATTAAAACAATTTGTGAAACAAACATTCATTTGAAAAAGAAATTTAAAAAAATTAGAAACAAAGTAATAGAATAGAATAAATTCAAATAGAATAAAATAAATTAA
This sequence comes from Melieria picta, assembly GCA_964056695.1. Classification (NCBI taxonomy): domain Eukaryota; kingdom Metazoa; phylum Arthropoda; class Insecta; order Diptera; family Ulidiidae; genus Melieria; species Melieria picta. Next base: position 32,582,980 of record OZ057398.1, on the reverse strand, counting down.
AATTTTAATAAAAACTAAATTTAAAAATAATAAATTATTTAATTAAAATTAAAGTAAAGTTAAATAAAAAAGAAGGGAAAACCATAAAAATAATAGCAAAAATATTATTAATATTTCCCAAACAAACAATTATTTATTAATAAAACAAATTTAAAAAGACTACAAGTAAATAAAATAATATATAATAATTTAAATGCTACAAAATAATAACCATATTTAATAATATAAAATCAAGTTTTAATAAACCAAATTTTAATAAATTAAAAAATAGATTAAAAAATTTAAGGACAAAATAAATAATAATAATTAATAATAATAAATAATAAAAAAAGAAATAAAAAACATAATAAAAATTTGAATGAAGAAATTAAAAAATTGTATCATAAATCAAAAAAGATAAATAATCAAAAAAAATAAAAAAATAACAAACATTTCAAAAAAATTTGTGAAACAAACATTTATTTGAAAAAGAACTTTAGAAATATATAAGTAAAAAAATATTACATTACAAAATAAATTTAAAAAAAATAAAAATAAAACACATCTCAATGAAACCAGAAATAAATAAAAAGAACACAGATAATAAAATTAATAATTAATTAATAATTAAATAAATAATAAAAACATTAAAAAATTACAACATTTTATCACAAATTAAAAAATCATAAATAATAAAAAAGTAAAATAAATAAAACTCATTTTTTAAAAATTGGTGAAACAAACATTCATTTCAAAAAGAACTTTTAAAAAAATTAAAAGTATATAAGTAAAAAAATATATCATTACAAAATAAATAAAAAAAATAAAACACATCTCAATGACATAAAAAATAAATTAAAAGATAACAAATATATCATTACAAAATAAATAAAAAAAATAAAACACATCTCAATGACATCAAAAATAAATTAAAAAATAACATAATACAATTAATAATTAAAAAATATAAAAAAATGGATATTATCTAATTTTATTATATTAATATAATATTAAATAAAATAATATTAAATTATAATTAGCATTATTAATAAATTAATTATTAATTATTATAAAATTATTAATATAATATTGAATTATTATAAATAATAATTTGTCAACCAAAAAAAAAACATTTTTGACGAATGTTTTTTATACAATTTCGCGTAGCATGGTTTATTAATTTTATTTGTGAAAAAGTTTATTAAAATTAAAATTCTATTAAACATTTTTTTTAATTTAATAAAATGCAAACTTCATTTTTTATAAACGCACTGATCAAACTCAATTTGTGTCATACTGCTGACGCAGTCTTTGACATCCCTGCGGCTCAGAACAGTAGCTCAAGTAAATTTTGTTGCCCATAATCTTAAAAATTCGACTCAAACTTCAGCCTAATTGTACTTGGTCAGCATAAATAAAACAAATGCCCACAGCGGCCAAATCTCAAAGCATCCATCTGAAGCTGGCAGATCGATAGCGCGATCTGTGCGCCGGCCATAATCAATTAAATCACGCGCACAGCCCGAGTCGACGACAAGAAGTGCACATAAAAACTTAGCGCAATAACTTTTAAATGTGACTACTGTACGCCGAGACGCCGAGCATTACATTTGATGGCCGCTCTGCAATCGAGGCTCGTCGCGATCGCATTCGGAGATAATCTGCGCGGATGACAGTAACGAACACGCTGCTGCCAAGTAAACTGAAAATATTTTCATAAACCCATGCAGCCATCAACAAAAATTTGCATACGGCCAATATGCTGCAATTGATCGGCAATCAGTCGCGATCGGTTGTCGCTGGATAAATTGCGAAATTGTCGCCAGCGGGTGCTGGCCATCCGCTGTCCTCCATGCGCTGTGCTTTCAATTACTGCACATCAAATTGCATGTAATCATTATTATACAAGTAAATGTTGGATCGGCAAAATTGCGATCGCTTATCGCGCATTGCTGTCGCGCATTTGAGGGTTTCCGCTGAGCTGCGGGCCGAAGCGCTGTCTCAAAGTTTGCGAATGACACCTACCGTCACATTTCGGCACTGCACTGTGCAACTTGCATCTCTAATGCAATCGCTGCGATCGGCAATCAATTCATCATTACCATCGACCGATCAGCGATCGTGCCAGGCGAAAGAAAGCGGCGCGCGACAGAGCCCAGAAGAAAAGCCGCAACGGCGCTAAAGAATTGCACAGGAACCATAAATAAGCATGGCAGCGAACAGTGTACGAGTACGCGCGGCATTCAGCATCCGGTCAACGGGGCTGCTGTCCCACTGTGGCAACACTGGCCGCCGATCGTGCGCTGCTCACGTAAACTCTATAATAAAGTACACTGACGCTGGCGCTGCTGTCCAGTGATCGATGTGGCCATAATTTGAGACGTAAATAAATGATTGGCCGGCGCACGTCCACTAGAACGCGTGCAGTAGCCGCACTCTGCACACACACATAGAACGTCTAGTGCTGCATTTCGTAGGTGTCTCTACTGAGCGCAGCGCTGTGAGTACCTTTAATGATTTTTGCCGTTGCTTAGCGCGACACGAGTCTGCCCTCCCTCTGCTTCTAATGACAGTGTAATTAGACCAACGCACAGACGGCAGAAGATTTCTCGATTCTTGGAAGATTTTTGCAAAAAATCAAAACATACAAAATTGCGCCAGTCGTGTGTCTGAGCATTTGTGCGAATTTCATGGGCGTGTTTAGTTGCGCTTTAATGAATTGTCTATGGGTTTCTTTTTATTACTTTTTCGAGTCTAATTTAAACTGTAACATGCAATAACCATAATTAGAGCGCCGCCGCAGTTTGGGCCGCATTAGGATCAAAATTATTGACGTACGTGCTTGGCACATATCGATCAATGATCTTAGCGCCATTCAATGGATTTCAGTGTATGTTGTCTGCTGTCATCGGTCCGTCTGACTGATGTTTGTTCGAACTGAACGATGATGAATTTTATTATTTTTTGTTGGATCTTTTTTGGACAAAATCTTCAATGAATGTTGTCAGTTCTGGCTGATATTTTTTTATATAGAAAATAGTCAATGAATTTTAAGTCTTCTTTTGATTGGAACGTGTACTTCAGTTGCTTTCACCGACAAGTCTGAGTGATTCTTGGTTGGACTGAACATCAATGAATTTTATTATTTTTTGCTGGGTTCTTTTGGACAAATCTTCAATCAATTTTGTAAGTTCTGGCTGATATTTTTCATATATTGGAAATAGTAAATTAATTTTAAATCTTCCTTTGAATGGAACATGTACTTCAGTTGCTTTCACCGACAAGTCTGAGTGATTCTTGTTCGGACTGAACATCAATGAATTTTATTATTTTTTTCTGGGTTTTTTTGGACAAAATCTTCAATGAATTTTATGAGTTCTCGCTGATATTGTTTTATATAGAAAATAGTCAATGAATTTTAAGTCTTCTTTTGATTGGAACGTGTACTTCAGTTGATTTCACCAGTAAGTCGGACTAATCTTGTTCGGTCTGAACGTTGATGAATTTTATTATTTTTTGTTGGATCTTTTTTGGACAAAATTTTTAATAAATTTTGTCAGTTCTGGCTGATATTATTGTGTATAGGAAATAGTCAATGAATTTTAAGTATTCTTTTGAATGGAACGTGTACTTCAGTTGCTTTCACCGACAATTCTGACTGATTCTTTTTCGGACTGAACATCAATGAATTTTATTATTTTTTGTTGGATCTTTTTTAGACAAATTTTTTAAAGTATTTTGTCAGCTCTGGCTGATAATTTTCATATATAAGAAATAGTAAATTAATTTTAAATCTTCCTTTGAATTTAACATGTACTTTAGTACTTTATTGGCGCATCTGAGTGATTTTTTATGATTGAACTTTGATTAATTTTATTGATTAATTTTGTCAGTTCCGATATTTTTTATATACCTATAGAAAATAGTCAGTGAATTTTAATTTAATTTAATTTCATTTTAATTTAATTTTAATTTAATTTTAATTTAATTTTAATTTAATTTTAATTTAATTTTAATTTAATTTTAATTTAATTTTAATTTAATTTTAATTTAATTTTAATTTAATTTTAATTTAATTTTAATTTAATTTTAATTTAATTTTAATTTAATTTTAATTTAATTTTAATTTAATTTTAATTTAATTTTAATTTAATTTTAATTTAATTTTAATTTAATTTTAATTTAATTTTAATTTAATTTTAATTTAATTTTAATTTAATTTTAATTTAATTTTAATTTAATTTTAATTTAATTTTAATTTAATTTTAATTTAATTTTAATTTAATTTTAATTTAATTTTAATTTAATTTTAATTTAATTTTAATTTAATTTTAATTTAATTTTAATTTAATTTTAATTTAATTTTAATTTAATTTTAATTTAATTTTAATTTAATTTTAATTTAATTTTAATTTAATTTTAATTTAATTTTAATTTAATTTTAATTTAATTTTAATTTAATTTTAATTTAATTTTAATTTAATTTCAATTTAATTTTAATTTAATTTAAATTTAATTTAAATTTAATTTTAATTTTAATTTTAATTTAATTTTAATTTAATTTTAATTTAATTTTAATTTAATTTTAATTTAATTTTAATTTAATTTTAATTTAATTTTAATTTAATTTTAATTTAATTTTAATTTAATTTTAATTTAATTTTAATTTAATTTTAATTTAATTTTAATTTAATTTTAATTTAATTTTAATTTAATTTTAATTTAATATTAATTTAATTTTAATTTAATTTTATTTCAATTTTAATTTAATTTTAATTTAATTTTAATTTAATTTTAATTTAATTTTAATTTAATTTTAATTTAATTTTAATTTAATTTTAATTTAATTTTAATTTAATTTTAATTTAATTTTAATTTAATTTTAATTTAATTATAATTTAATTTTAATTTAATTTAAATTTAATTTTAATTTAATTTTAAATTAATTTTAATTTAATTTTAATTTAATTTTAATTTAATTTTAATTTAATTTTAATTTAATTTTAATTTAATTTTAATTTAATTTTAATTTAATTTTAATTTAATTTTAATTTAATTTTAATTTAATTTTAATTTAGTTTTAATTTAATTTTAATTTAATTTTAATGTAATTTTAATTTAATTTTAATTTAATTTTAATTTAATTTTAATTTAATTTTAATTTAATTTTAATTTTAATTTAATTTTAATTTAATTTTAATTTAATTTTAATTTAATTTTAATTTAGTTTTAATTTAATTTTAATTTAATTTTAATTTAATTTTAATTTAATTTTAATTTAATTTTAATTTTAATTTTAATTTAATTTTAATTTAATTTTAATTTAATTTTAATTTAATTTTAATTTAATTTTAATTTAATTTCAATTTAATTTTAATTTAATTTCAATTTAATTTTAATTTAATTTAAATTTAATTTAAATTTAAATTTAATTTTAATTTTAATTTAATTTTAATTTAATTTTAATTTAATTTTAATTTAATTTTAATTTAATTTTAATTTAATTTTAATTTAATATTAATTTAATTTTAATTTAATTTTAATTTAATTTTAATTTAATTTTAATTTAATTTTAATTTAATTTTAATTTAATTTTAATTTAATTTTAATTTAATTTTAATTTAATTTTAATTTAATTTTAATTTAATTTTAATTTAATTTTAATTTAATTTTAATTTAATTTTAATTTAATTTTAATTTAATTTTAATTTAATTTTAATTTAATTTTAATTTAATTTTAATTTAATTTTAATTTAATTTTAATTTAATTTTAATTTAATTTTAATTTAATTTTAATTTAATTTTAATTTAATTTCAATTTAATTTTAATTTAATTTTAATTTAATTTTAATTTAATTTTAATTTAATTTTAATTTAATTTTAATTTAATATTAATTTAATTTTAATTTAATTTTAATTTAATTTTAATTTAATTTTAATTTAATTTTAATTTAATTTTAATTTAATTTTAATTTAATTTTAATTTAATTTTAATTTAATTTTAATTTAATTTTAATTTAATTTTAATTTAATTTTAATTTAATTTTAATTTAATTTTAATTTAATTTTAATTTAATTTTAATTTAATTTTAATTTAATTTTAATTTAATTTTAATTTAATTTTAATTTAATTTTAATTTAATTTTAATTTAATTTTAATTTAATTTTAATTTTAATTTAATTTTAATTTAATTTTAATTTAATTTTAATTTAATTTTAATTTAATTTTAATTTAATTTTAATTTAATTTTAATTTAATTTTAATTTAATTTTAATTTAATTTTAATTTAATTTAATTTTAATTTAATTTTAATTTAATTTTAATTTAATTTTAATTTAATTGTAATTTAATTTTAATTTAATTTTAATTTAATTTTAATTTAATTTTAATTTAATTTTAATTTAATTTTAATTTAATTTTAATTTAATTTTAATTTAATTTTAATTTAATTTTAATTTAATTTTAATTTAATTTTAATTTAATTTTAATTTAATTTTAATTTAATTTCAATTTAATTTTAATTTAATTTTAATTTAATTTTAATTTAATTTTAATTTAATTTAATTTAATTTTAATTTAATTTTAATTTAATTTTAATTTAATTTTAATTTAATTTTAATTTAATTTTAATTTAATTTTAATTTAATTTTAATTTAATATTAATTTAATTTTAATTTAATTTTAATTTAATTTTAATTTTAATTTAATTTTAATTTAATTTTAATTTAATTTTAATTTAATTTTAATTTAATTTTAATTTAATATTAATTTAATTTTAATTTAATTTTAATTTAATTTTAATTTAATTTTAATTTAATTTTAATTTAATTTTAATTTAATTTTAATTTAATTTTAATTTAATTTTAATTTAATTTTAATTTAATTTTAATTTAATTTTAATTTAATTTTAATTTAATTTTAATTTAATTTTAATTTAATTTTAATTTAATTTTAATTTAATTTTAATTTAATTTTAATTTAATTTTAATTTAATTTTAATTTAATTTTAATTTAATTTTAATTTAATTTTAATTTAATTTTAATTTAATTTTAATTTAATTTTAATTTAATTTTAATTTAATTTTAATTTAATTTTGATTTAATTTTAATTTAATTTTAATTTTAATTTAATTTTAATTTAATTTTAATTTAATTTTAATTTAATTTTAATTTAATTTTAATTTAATTTTAATTTAATTTTAATTTAATTTTAATTTAATTTTAATTTAATTTTAATTTAATTTTAATTTAATTTTAATTAAATTTTTGTTTCGACTGAACGTCAATGAATTTTATTATTTTTTGCAGTTTTTTTTATAAAATCTTCAGTGAATTTTGTCAGTTCTAACTAATATTTTTCTTACGGAAAAACCATTCTTGACCCTTTTCTTGATCTCATGAAATAAAGAACTAGTCATTATTTAGCAAAATAAAACAAAAACCACTTACAAAAAAATTTGTTTTCTAAATTTAAATAAAAATGTGATAACCTTTTCACTTTTAATGCATTTTATGCAGAAGCGGCTTTTGAAAATCGATCTTAAAACTATGTTAGTCGAAGAAACGAACATTGGGTTTAACGTATATAAAATTAGATGGAGTGAACTGTTCTTAATAAAATTTTGAATGCTAGTTAATCTTAGTCTTCTGAATTTAAATCTCCTTTTTTTTAACTTTGGCAATGCCTGAGACTTAAGTATTAATTATTTCCGTCATTTTGTCAAAGAAGGTTTCTTAAAATAAACAAAAATCCGGGAATCACATACTTTTTAAATAATTTTCTCTAAGTTTTGCCAATTTTCAGATTTTTAATTTTGAAAAATAATATTAAACTAAAAGTGATATGGAAAGCTGAGCTTTGCAATTTTTAAGAAAACATTAAAAGCGAAAATGTCCACATGAATTCCTAATCTATATGGAAAGTTTTAGCAACTTCTTGCTAACAATGAATGATTTTTTTTTTACGATTTTTTACTCAATAGACTAAAAAACCGAAAACATGTGTTTAAATTTTTTTGTGAAAAAAGCTTTGAATTTGGGCAGCTAATTAATTTTTTGCACATTTTTTTTTTGGTTTTCTTAGTTGGAGTTTTATCTTTCAAATGACATCAAAATCGTTTAATTCTGAGACTATAAATTTTTTTAAGTTTGTCTATGGAACGAATCACTGTGAGACGGTATGAAAATTTTAAGATCGACAACTGGAATTTTGGGCCCCACGAAACAGATGGTTTAGCGCTTTTTTAACGAAAGAGACGATAAATCTTCATACCACCCAGTCGGCTTCTTACCAATCAAAGTCGACCTCCTGTTTGGGCATTGCCGAAGCGTATCACATTGTGCACCCGTTTTTGTTCTAATAGATTTCTGTGACTAATGGCCCATAACTCGTTCAGCCAATTAATAGTTTAGCCAATTAATAGTTGAAAGTATGCAAAAGTACTTTTGTCATAGTCTGACAAGGCAAATCGATACCGGAAGTTCGATTATTCATGATATCTGAAATGCTTTGTAATAAAAATTACAGCTTGTCCTTCTTTCTCGCCCGAGTTGTTTGCTCCATAAACGCCTACAATTAAAGGATCTACTCTACAGCGGTCAACGGCTCCCCTTGGACTCATTGCCGCTGTGGGCACGTGTCTGTTTACCACACACACACACAAACCGCAGATAGACAATCGCGAAACGATCAACAGCACTTTAGAAAAAAAAGAAAATGTTGTCAAGTCAACACATGTAAAGCTGAGCAAACAGCGTAGGAAGAAATATTTGACTTGGAAAAATGTTTGTAAACACTCGAAACTAGGAAGAAACATGCAACTGCAGCAACTGAATTTGTGGAGAATGCGTTCCGACGATAAGCGAGTAGTCACCTTACACTTGCAACGACACATGCAAACGCACACACACACACACACACATTCCCATATCTACTCGCATGTGGGGATCCTTGCAGACACACGCACACTTCCGGGCACTTCCGAGCGCCGATCAGCTGCCGATTTTCTTATTGCTGTCGCCTGTCTTTGGGGCTTAATAAAAAATTGAAATTGTCATAAAAAACAGCAATAAAACAAATCGAATGCCGAATCTTTGAGCTGAAACTAGGCATTTTTCGACAATGCATCTGCCGCACACAGCTCCGCATTGTGCGCCGCCCTGCCAACTATTCATAAATCGGCATAAGCAAATATTAGCACGAACCATTAGAGCACCGCACGCCGCACGCCGCACTTCCCCTAAGACACGAGTGCGAGTCTGCCTCGAGTATGCGATTTCTGCTTCTGCGTTGCACCTTTCGCTGGAATTTGATGCGTTCGTTGTTGGTTGCATGGCAGTGGCACAGCACAATGCACTGACATGTGCATTCTCCCATTCGAAACATTCGATGCATCAAAGGGTTGCTGCGGATTTGCACAATCTGGCGCAAATGCTGGCTGAGATAGAATGGCAGCAACACCTTTCACGAAATAAGTAATGTGACATATTGCCTTGTGTTACTTTTCACCTGTGCCATATGCTTCCGCACGCACCCAAACGCGATCTTGAATATGAATAAAAACATTTCATTACAAATACAAAAACCAGAGTTGATAAAGTATCGATCACTGGATGCTGCCATGCATTGAATCGAATGAACTGTGAGCCAAAGGGCATTTTTGGAAATTTTGGTATACTTCTATGGATAGGCTTTAACCTTGGGTTAAGCCCTCACAGCCAGAGATAAGCTATGACCTTGGATTAAGACCTAATATGGCTTCCTATTCTGTACGTTGAGCGTTGGTCCAAATCTATGTTTTGTTGTTGATTCAAAGCCGTAGACTTGATCGTAAGTTCTGGTTTAGTGGCACCAATTTTTGATCTAATAGATTGAAGATTATGAAGATTTGTCTAACACTTTCATATAGATCTAAGGTTTTACTCTTTGAACTTCTGAATCTTGGGGTTAAATCTTGGCTTTAGGTTAGATTAGGAAGATTGTGATCTTACAAATTGAAGAATGATGGTCTTAGAGATTGAAGATTTATAATCTTTGTCTAACACTTTCTAAGGTTTTACTCTTTGAACTTCTGAATCTTGTGGTTAAATCTTGGCTTTAGGTTAGATTAGGAAGATTGTGATCTTACAAATAGAAGAATGATGGTCTTAGAGATTGAAAATGTATAATCTTTGTCTAACACTTTCATATAGATCTAAGGTTTTACTCTTTGAACTTCTGAATCTTGGGGTTAAATCTTGGCTTTAGGTTAGATTGGGAAGATTGTGATCTTACAAATTAAAGATTGATGGATTGATTAGAGATTGAAGATTTATAATATTCATATAGATCTAAGCTCTTGCTTTTTGAACTTCTGAATCTTGGGGTTTAATGTTGACTTTAGGTTAGATTAGATTAGGATGACAGCTAAGGGAACTGACGGACCAGTCTTGGTCCGTTGTGTCACCACAAATTACGCCCAAACGGATGGAATAGGAAAGCCATTAAGATTCCCTTTTGAAACGATCGATTCTGTCAGTGTCATTGGTGAACAGACTAACAAGGTAAACCACAAAAAGGCATAAAGATGAAAAAGTCTCCTCTGGGCCATGACAGGACATTAACACATAAGATACAAAACTTTCCTTCCATCCTTCTTCATCTTAGTTTTTACTCTCATCTTTTACTCATTGCTTTTTGGTCCTTAATAAAGTTTGCTTCGGACCTTGCTAGGACAATTACTCTTAAGATGCAAAACTTTCCCTGCCTTCTATCGTTCTTTATTTTGGCCTTAGTTCTTGCTCTCAGGTCTTGCTTATTGCTCTTTGGACATTGAAAAATGTCTCCTACGGGAAACCGAGGAAACAGGAAAATTACACATAAGATGCAAAACTTCCCTTCCATTCTCCTCCTCCGTTTTGATCTTAGTTCATGCTCTCAGCTTTTATTCATTGCTCTTTGAACCTTGACAAAGTCTGCTTCGGGCCTTGACAGGACAATGACACATAAGATACAAGACTTTCCCACCCTTTCGTCCTCCTCCATCTTGACCTAAGTTCTTGCTCTGTACTCGTACTTATTGCCATTTGGTGCTGGTATTTGTTGAGCTTTGTGAACTTTTCTAGATCTTCAAGCGGTAGGTAGATAGGTTTTAGATAAAAGCTAAGTTCTTGCTCTTAGATTGTTGCCTAAAGATCTTAGTTTGATCTCAAATGTTATGGTGTGAGATCTTCGCCATAGTTCGAACGTTTTTGTTAACCTTTGTGTAAGATGTTAGGTTAAGATATTGGATGAAGCCTAAGTTCATATACTGGCCTTGAGTTTTAGTCTAATAATTGATTCATTTAGTCTTTTGGTTTGTTAGATTATCGTTCTTGGGTTGCCTTAGTTTGTTGTTTTTTGTTTTATCTTTGTCTCAAATGTTAGCCTAAAGTCATGAATTAAAGCTTGGTTTTGGTTCACGTAATACAGGTTGGCGCAAAAGTCATCACTCTATCGCAAATGACGACATAAGTAAATTCTGTTTTGATATTCATTCATTCAATCATTTATTTATTCATCCATGCATTCCTTCATAAATTCATTCATGCATTCTTTCATTCATTCATTCATTCATTTATTCATTCATGCATTCATGCATTCATACATTCATTCATTCATTCATATATTCATTCATTCATACATACATTCATTCATAAAAAAATTAGAATCAAAGAACATTAGGTGACAACTTTTGCGCCACCCTGTATGACCTTGACTTGGTCTTAGCTTGAATTCTTAAGCCTTTTGCTACAGGTCTCTACTGGGGAATATTAATATTTAAAATTGATTTAAATTACAATTTATTTATTTAGTCTTCTGTGTTGTTATGTCAACAACATTTTATAATATTTTATTTTTATTTTTATTACCGGACCCTCTTTTTTAGAGTGTTTTTATTTGACAGAAACTATATCGTTATGGCTGTAATAAATACCTAAGCTGAACAATTTTTACGCATAATTTCGAATATTTCTTAATTTATTTTAACTAAAATTATGTTAATTATGTATTATTGTATCTAAATTGAAGTAAATAAAAATACAAATTAAAATTGTTTCGTAATTAATTTTTTTCTTATTTTTTCTGCTTCTTCTTTTTTTACTATATAACGATATAACATTCAAGAATATACACGTTTCTTGAATGTTCTTCTTTTCTTCTTCCTTTTCTTCATTCAATTTTAATATTCAATTTATTAATTTCGTATTATTCCTAAAATTTCATATCATTCTAAGGACTAAAAAAAATATTTATTTTTGAAACCATAGAAGGTTCAGACGTTCACAAATTAGCATGTTGCCATATGGCAACAAAATAGCGAAAGTAAATTTAGTAAGTTCCAGTAGTGAAGAGAATCCAACTGGATCAAACGGTGAAAATTAGCACTTTGGCGCCATTTTGATGCCACAAAATTTTGACAATCTGAATAGAGGGACAAGTGACTAAGTTGATTGGCTTGGATGGATTTTTATCCATGTAATCTTTCTTAGAATTACACAGAGCTCAATTGACGAGAATATCGACCAGTGCTGCCTGAACCACTCAGATTATCGACCAGTGATGTTTTATGGCTTAGACTTATTCCTGGACCTTATGAGCTGGTCTTCATCTGAGATGTTAAAGGGCTCAATATTGGCTCTTTTTTCAGCTCTCGTTTATTACTCTTAGGTTGAAATCGAGCTTGAAGTGCTATCTTAGTTAGTAAGTTTTGGTGACGAAGGGTATCCGACTGGATAGGCCAGCGACAATTAGCGTATCTTTGATATCACAAAATTTGGTTAATCTCAACACAGAGAATAAACTAGATTTCGCTTTACTTAGAAAGAGCTCAATACTAGAGAGCTCATTCAGATTAAAGACCAGTTATGTCATATAGCTTAAACTTAGTTCTTGATTTTATGAGTTGGTCTTCATCTGAGGTGTTAAAGGGCTCAATATTTGCTCTTATTTTGAGCTCTAGTTTTTTAAACTTAGCTTAAAGTCTAGCTTGAAGTGCTATCTTAGTTAGTAAGTGTTGGTAATGAATCCAGCAACAATTAGCGTATATTTGATATCAGATAACTTTGTACATCTCAACACAGAGCATAGAATAGATTTCGTTTTTCTTAAAAATGAAATTTTTCAGAGTTAAATGCTAGAGAGCTCACTCATATAATCGACAAAGTGCTTAGATCTTAGCCTTAGCCTTCACCTCATGTATTGGCTTTCATCTTTGATGTTTTTTTTCTCGATCTTTGCTATTGAATTTCGTGACTCCCATTGTTCAAGTTCAGTCTGATATCTCCTGTCTAGTTCATCTCCAAGATTATGCATCCTCACAATTTAAAATAGAGCTCATCCTACTCTGAAGCATATAAAGACATTAAGTCCTCTCTACAAGCAAAGACACTGCTTAATGCATATTAAATTCTCATATTGAAGCCATCGTAAAAAGCGATCGTTATCCTCATTAGAATTCAATGTGGCCAACAAGCCACTACAATGTTGCCATTATGGAACACATAAAATTGTTCAACATTCACATTCGGATTTGCATTCACGAAAATTAAGTAATTTAGAGCATCATAAAAGGTTTTAATATGCGAATCGATGCGTGTTATGGCTGATTGTGCGCACAGATACGTGGAGCACTGCGCCATAGACAACGCTTTGGGGCCGAGGTGGGGGGGGGGGGGGGGCGCATACTAAAATCATACACCGGCCGCATTATCGAGAGAGAGAAAAACGTTTTATCGCAAAGCGAGCGAGCGAGGTTAAAAGAAGTTAAATGGAAATTGATTTGATTCGAACGGCCAGTGGCCAAGCGATAAATTCTTATCGCAAGGCGAAGTTAAAATGCAGCTTCTGTAGTCATAAAAATGTGCGTTCGTATCGACACTGAGCGGCCGAAATGGCCATTCAACAATGCGACAAAACTTTAATACAACTACACCATCTTCGAGGTCTCCATACCCAACAACTGTCCGCTTTTGTAGAAATTTTTATTATGCAAATTTCTTCCTTTGGCGAGAATAAATACAAAACGCTTCTAAGCGCAATCGCACATATTATGGGCGGCGATAATACGATTTCGACAAGCCACATGAAAGGAGACCGCAACATGGCCAAAACGCAAATCGTGCGGCGACTTATCAAATTTCCTTGAATGCTTAGGCAGAGAGCAGCGAGTGGCTACTCGTGAGAAGAGAGATTGCTGCAACTCAATTGCAGCAATTTTTAACCTGGGAATTTCGCATTGAAATAATGCCAAACAACAAGGCGTGATTTACTTCGTTCGGCAGCGTCCTTTGTTTCACTATCACTGACTTGGCACCGCTCGGCCAGTAGCCGAACTGCGGTCACTTCCTGTGTTTGCCTAAGCGATTAGGACATTTGAAGCCTCTTACTGCCCGGAAAGCAGTGTGCAAGGAGCGAAACTGCAAGGATATCAGTGCGAGTAGGCAAACCCTCGGCGAAGGCGCTTAGTGGACGCGGCAAGTGTGTGCCAAGTCGTATGTGTGGCATAGTGTAACATGAGACTTGCAACTGAGCGCCGATTTCTTTGAAGTTTTTCTGCAGAAATTAAAATATTTGTTTCAAAACTCGAAATCTTCCAACTTCATATGTGAATTGCAAGAAATGCGGAAATGCAAAATCGAAATCTATGATTACAATCTTTTAACTTATTGCTGAGGACATATGATATCTTACACAGAAGATTCATGGATGAAAATATTTTCAATCATCTTAAAAAGCAAAGCAAGTCAATGTTAATGAAACTTTTCAAAATTTCAGCCTCCGCCTTTTGGAAACTATCTTTCTATATGCTACACCGTGCGACAGCATTTTTCACACCGGGAAATATCCATATGGGCGTGAAACTAGAGACCAAACATAGTAATACTGCGTACTCAGTTTTTTATTTCTACATCCTTTGTCCTTTTAAAAGGACTTCAAAATTTTGAAGGGCATAAAAAATAAAAAAATATAGAAAATACTTAACCTCGTTAGCATATGACGATATGTATATCAAATGAAAGAGGAAAGGCTCAAGAATTTAAATAAAATTAACTTTTTATCTATTTGTAAAAAAAGGATATGAAAAAGGTCCTTTGAAAATTTTAATCCTTTATATCCTTGAAAAATTATATAGAATTTTCTTGAAAAATAAGTATGTTAAAACCGAAAATCTCCTTGATCACGTGTCAAAATTTCATTACTCTAGCTTTATTAGTTCGAAAGTTATTAAAAAAAAGGCGGAAGCTGCAATTCTAATGAAGTACAAAAATTCGAATTGATTTGAGTGCCAGTTTTTTAAATAATAAAAAGATACAAATCTATGAAGCGAGAATAATGAAATTTTGACACGTGATCAAATAGATTTTGGGTTTTAACATACTTACTTTTCAAGAAAATTCTATGTAAATTTTCAAGGATATAAAGGATTAAAATTTTCAAAGGACCTTTTTCATATCCTTTTTTTACAAATAGATAAAAAATTAATTTTATTTAAATTCTTGAGCCTTTCCTCTTTCATTTGATATATACTATATATTGCCATATTCTAACGAGGTTAAGTATTTTGTATATCTTTTTTATTTTTTATGCCCTTCAAAATTTTGAAGTCCTTTTAAAAGGACAAAGGATGTAGAAATAAAAACTGAGTACGCAGTATTACTATGTTTGGTCTCTATTTTCACGCCCATATGGACTTTTTCCGGTATGAACAATTTTTTTAATTTTTGTCGCACAGTGCTTTCAATCAAACATTCTAAATCAAGTTCTCGTTCGTTACTTAAAGTTAGTCGTATCTTAAAAACAATTAGCACATTTAAGCACTTTTAAACTCAGTTAGTTTGGCTTTGGAAGCCAATTAGTTTCTAATCACAGCTGCTAAATCTCAAAAAAACAAAATCATTGCTAGTAATTAGATACAAATCTTTATAGCTCAAAGTATGCAATAAAGATGGCAATCATGATTCCAAACTACACGTAAACTGGCGCAAAAAAACTGCAATAAATCTATCTTAGTGCATTTATCTATGGGGGGAATTTTCTGTAAAAAAACTTTGCCTACAAAGAAAGTATAAAAGCTGTTGAAACAACTCGAATTGTTGTCAGTCAATTGTGAGTCGCAAAACTTTAACTACTACAGTTCATTGTCAAATTATTATAAAACAATCTCTGAGCAAACATGAAGTGGTTGTCGCTTTTCTTTGTCTTTGGTCTGTTGGCGCTGCTTGGCATGTTGACGCCACTGACCGCTGTCGAACTAAATCCTGAGCCGCGTCGCATCATTCCAATACGTCCTCCGACCGACAAGAACACAACCATTACAACAACAACTTGAGCAACAGCTGAACACTGCTGGCTGCTGTTGATTGGTCGAACATGGGCAATGGATTTAGGCGTTGAATCAAGAAATATACAGAAGAAATTTTACTAATTGGTTTATAGGATTTAATAATATTTTTGTTGTTGTTGAAAAATTGCTGGTTATTTTTACTAATATTTTATTTGAGAACTTATTAAAAGAAATCTCCATAAATACGGCAAACCCAAAAAAGCAAATGTTTTCTTCTACACTTGGCAATATTTTTGCTGGGGAACAGCTTTTTGAGCTGCGTTCGAGAAGATTTCAAAGTTTAACGAAGCATCGACAGTACAAAAAAAATTATAGAAGAAATTCCATATTTGTTCCAATTCACTGAAAATCTTGGACAACCACATCTCTCGGGGGCCAACAGATTTGCCAAAAAAAAAAGTGACTATTAATGTTTGTGAGTCAGATAACTTTTTGGTACTACCGAAGTTATTAGACAAGTTCGTGGTACCATCGGTGTTGTCTATTTTATATGGAAATATATGAAAGTAGTGCAAAGAACGCTCCTTGAAGCAGCAGAAGCGACTTTGGTATTGCAGCTTTTAAAGAGAAAAACAAAAGAAAGCAGGATATATTCTGTATCTCTGAATCGTCACTAAATCAGTGATCACTGCATCATAGAGAAAACGGCGATTTTAATTTGCGAATATCTGTCAGATGAAGAGTCACATTTACCAAGAAAGATGTGCCTATGAAGTCAGTGAGTTAGACACTTCCTGATACCACCGGTGTTGTCTATTTTGTATCAAAACGAAAGACAGAAAATTTAATGAACTGCTTTTCAAGCAGCGGAAGCGACTTTGGTATAGGAGTTCTCAAGGAGGAAAACAAAAGGAAACAGGACATAGTGTATTTTACTGTCTCCAGTACTTATTTGTGGCAGCTCATCGGAGATATCACCGAATCAGTGATCTCTGCGTCATAGAGAGAGTAACGGTTTTCATTTGCAAATATCTGTCAAGTCTTTGGAGACAAAAACGCAGTAAGAAGGTTCAAAAGACGAAAATTTTGCACTATAACCTGACAGTTCTTTATGGGCAAAAAAATAACAGTTAATGAAATCATACTGAAATGAGTGGCTCATGAATCTAACAAAACACTGAAATTTCGTTGTCGTTTCAAAACATATTGCGATTTAGTGAAGATTTAGTTGAAGATAGATAGACATATACGAGGACGTTACTTTGCCTTGAGGCGAAACTATGCACTTGAATGTTAACCCTTTCGCTGCAACGCTTTTACTGGGCAAATTTTAAATTTTTAATTTATCGATTTAGGCTTCTGTGTGTTAATATTAATAACATTAATAATAATATTTTTTTTAATTTTTTTACCTGGACCCTGTTTTTAAGGTGTTGTCATATAAAATTTAACATTATTGTTGTGGCTGTACTTAAACTTAACCCATTGCTGCCTAATGGGTAAAATTTTACCCATAAAAATTGATTTAAAAAAAAATCACAGAAAGTCAATGTTTGAGATCTCTCAAAACCATTGATAGGGATAGTTAGGGTAAAGATGGAACTACCTTAACCTAGTGAAGGTCACCCTAAAATTTGTTCATCTGGCTAGAGTTACCAGACTTCAAAAATCGTAAATTTTTCGGAGGTGGAAAATGTGGTGAAACGTAGTGGCCTTAGAACTCCACACAAATCTGCCTCCTAACTCACCTGTACAAAATACAACTTTTGTTCACGTGTTTAGCTGATCACTTCACAAAGTATGGAAAAAAGCTACCATTGCTGCGTAATGGGTACAAAATACCTAATGAATATCTCAGCAACGTACAGAGATATACAGCTGAAATTTTGTTTCTAATCATTTTGGGTCACTTCTAGGTCGTGTATGAAATTATTAAATTAAATTATCAAAATCGTATGGGCGGAACTGGTACCCGGCATCAATGGGTTAAAGTAAAAAGCCAAATTAAAAATTACTCTAATTATGTATAATTATGTATAGTATATACTTCTCTACTTTAAACATAATTATTTAGTTTAGTAATTTCGTATTATGTGTAAAACTTCAAACTATTCTAAGGACCAGCAAGAAAATTTTTTCTTGGAACGATAGAGGGTTCAGACATTCACAAAATAGCATGTTTCCATATGAAACCAAAATAGCGAAAGAGTTAATGAAATTAAAAAAATTTTGCTTTTAATACTCAAAGCTAGTGTCACTAACGATGTCCAGGGTCACGTCATTAAAATCGCATTTATAAACTTTCTCACGAAAGAAAAATTTTTATTATTTGTAATTTCGGTTCTACTAATGTTTCTCTGTTATCTGAAAATCTCCATAAATACACTAAAGGCTAGAAAAACCAATCAATATGCCAAAAAAATTTCTTTAGTAAATCTTCTTAGTTACAGAAAGTCACAACTAATGTTACTACATTATCCAATAAACTTTTTAAATACACCTAATTCTGTTTTTACACGGTCTTTTTTCAATTTTTAATTTTTTTACACGATTTTATTCCATTTAGCACGAAAAATTAAAAAATTTTTATTTTCAAACCGTGTTAAATCAAAATCTTGTAAAAAAGACCGTGTAAAAACAGAATTAGGTGTACACTAAAGTCTTGAACAACCAAGCAATATGCCATCAAAAATCTCTTTTGTAAACTTTCTCACTCACTAAATAAACTTAAGACTGGACAAACTAGCCAATACGCAATTAAAGTCTCCTAAACTTTCTCTTTCCAAACAATTCTTACCACTAAAATTCCATCTCAGAGTACCTAAGAGTCTTACAAATCTGAGAATAAATCTTCGAATCTAATCTTCTAGTTTAAACAAAAAGTCGCGATGGTCTGCAACCTAAGATCAAAGCTATATTCCTTCTTAAACTTATACATAATGACCAGAAATGGTCTCTAAGTCGAGACACACACCCTGCTCAACCTAACCTAAGTTCGAGCTCCACATTGTGTTATTTAGATTGCTTGACACTAAACGCAGTTTGAGCTTAAGTTGTACTTCAATTAGGTTAGTCATTTTCGCACCTTAGAAGTGCGCCGAAAGTTCGCACAGCTTGCCACGCCCATAAGTCGATCATCTGCCGAGCCGGAGCGGCATTTTCATTTGTTCGTACATTTGGGCAATAATCACTTTTTAGGCGCCACAACTTGCATGCGAAACGTGGCGTGCGTGCAAATCTCGTGTAAAATGAATAATAAATTTTATTTTGGCAGCTCAAACGCCTGCGTGCCCTTTTTTGTTGCAGCCTGCAGTTGGGTTTATTTTTTTTTGGTTAAGTTCTCGATTTTTGGTTTTTTGCAATTTACCGCTGAATGGAACGCAAGGTGTGATTTTCATAGAAACACTGTTGAGAGCAATAACAACAAAAAAAACAACAACAAACTGATATGACGGCACCAAAAAAAAACGCAAAAAAAACATTAACAAACGGGAAAGACAAACGTGTGAAGTAGTTCGCACCTTTTTGCAACAATTTGGGCAGCAAACCTTCTGACCGGCGCGACAGCTCTCGGCTTGACCCGGTGTCTGGTCGCATACTGTCGGCCAAAAAAAGTATCCTTCTAGTGTGTTCGTTGTTGTTGTTGGTTTGCTGGCAACTGCTTTACTGTGTTTGCAGCAGTTGTTGCTGTTAGTGTGGCAGTTGTTGTTGTTGTTATTTGGCACTTTTAAAACATAGTTAAGCGAGTGATTAATGGGTTTTTAAGAGGCTCGCTCGGCATTTGCGTCGCTTAATTGGAACATACGAAGCCGCGTGCGACGTATGCCGCAGCGTAAATCTGCTTAAAATTGGCACTAATAGGATTTGATTGGCACGTTGCTGCATACTGCACACACACACACATACTTACTATATGTTTTATACGAGTATATGGCGTTAGTTGTTTGCTTGAAATGTCTGTCTGTCAATGCTGAACAGTCTTGGCGGCAATGGTTGATTTTTAATTTTTTTAATTCTTATTGCTTTTTGTTTTTGTTTCAGTTGCTGTTGAGGTGTGAAGGTAATACGACACCACCTACTTTAGTGCAAATGCGGCGCGATAGTCGATCGAGCACGTCAGCTTTGGACGCCAGAGAGTCAATCATTCGAAACTTTTTTGCAGGACGCGAAAATTTTCGCAAATTAACACCTACGTCATGGCCGTTGGTTGAGATTCTGATTGATGGCTATTGTAAATATTTGGAATTCATTGAGCATCCAATGTCAGTTCTGTTCTGGGAAATAATGTGATTTACGGCAGCTTGCGAAAGTCTGTAGGATAGTCGTCTGAGTCGTAGAGATTTTGTGCTCATTCTGGAAACTTAACATATTTAATAAAAAAATTAGTATTTTAAAAGGTTAACGAACTCTGCTATGTTATTCCAGAAAAACTTTAGGTGGACTCTCTTAGTTGTCATCTGAAACATTTCCATGACGACACACGCCAAGAAAATACTTTGTCTGCACAGATTATCTTCTCATTCAAGGAACTGAGCAGATTCTTTTAATACTAAACAAAGATTTGAGTTATTATTATTACATATTGAATCAATGAATCAATTAATTAATTAATTGATTGATTGATTGATTGATTGACTGATTGATTGATAGATAGATTGATTGAATGATTGATCTATTTATTGATGGATAGATTGATAGATTAATTGATTGATTGATTGATTGAGTGATTGATTGATTGATTGATTGACTGATTGATTGATTGATTGATTGAATGATTGATTGGTTGATTGATTGCTTGATTGATTGATTGATTGACTGATTGATTGATTGATTGATTGACTGATTGATTGATTGATAGATTGATAGATTGATAGATTGGTAGATTGGTAGATTGATAGATTGATTGATTGATTGATTGATTGATTGATCGATTGAGTGATTGATTGATTGATGCGATAGATATCATAGATATCATTGATATGATAGATAGATAAATAGATCAATCTTATTATCAAATATCTGCGGCTACTCTGAGAAACTATTCCACAACTTTAAGCTGAACTCTTTCAATCATATTTAAAATATTTTCAAACAGTTTTCGCTACCAAACTTCCTCGTTCCTGGCGCGTTTTTAGTTTCATGCGCTCGTTTAGTGCGTCCGAAAACTGCACGGTCGCTCGCAATCTTCATGGGCACATCAAAAGCATAGCTCCGCAACATTTCAGCTTCATTAAAAATCAATAAACAGTCGCACAACGCGTTGCACAAATGTTCGTAATGAAAACACACAGCACGAAAAATTCAATCAACCCTGCCCGCTTGCGCAGTGCTGGGCCGCGCAGCGAATTGTGCGCGACGACAAGTCAACGTCTTCCAGACAATGTTACAAATTTTATACGTTTTTAAATTGAATACTGCCGCTTCGACGCGCTCCGTCGTGGACCGCAATGCTGCAACTGCGGCCGGCCAAATTGAGCAATCAAATAAATAATTTCGCTTTCGTTTTGAGAAGCGCAGCTTTTAGCGCCGCCGCTCGTTGCTGTCCAATGCTTATGACAACTCGTTGTTGGCACTTTCCATTATGCTCATTCTCGCCTTTTTTCAGTTTAATTTTAATTTTTTAATTTTTATTTTTTTAACATTGTTCGGAGCATATGAAAACATATACAAATTTTTATGCTGGCTTTTGTTTGCTTGCGTTTTTATGTTTTAAAAATGTGTTATTTTAATTTTTTATTTTATTGTTTAATATTTTTTAATTAATTTGTTAATTTAATTTTTCATTTTATTATTTAATATTTTTTACAAGAACCAAGCAGCCACAGATGACAGCTGTTCAAAGTAATTTTCCACAAACCATTCGCATTTGCAATTAAAATACAAAACAAGGATTGGTAAATGGTTTCACTAGACTCGTTTCCGCTTCGTTTCGTTTCATTAAATGAGCCGAATTCTCGGTGAGTCACTGTGCTTTGCATTGTGTGAGGGCGAGGGTGCTGCCGTGGCAACTTTGTGAAATTTTGTAAATAATTTCAAGTGATGAAAATGGAAAATTGCCCCAAAAACACTTTGAAACAGTGAGTGAGGTAAGTCATAGGTTGAGTTAAAACTAAAGCACAGACTGCATGATGAAAGAAGATTTTTAGAAATTTTTTTATAAAAAAATAATATTTATTTTTTCTTAAAATTAAGATTGAAATAAGCTTTAAAAATGAGTCTAAAGAACTTCACCAACTTTTAAAACGTCTCTTCTTTTAATGTTCCAAACACGAATTCATGGCTAATGCAAACGCTTGATTTCTTTTCTAGACATTCAATACGTCTCAACAAACCACGTGATCCTTTTCGCCGATCCTTTGTATATGCGTATTAATATTCAAAATACCAACAACACAAGCAACAACAAATATTGCCGCTCTGATGTCGAATGCAACAAAAGTGAAAAGCAAAAGTCACGGAAAACCGAATCAATGGCCGGGCAGATGTTTTCAACTTGACCGCATCTAATGGCCTGTGCCACTGTATTCATGGGGTTGGTTCTGTCTATAGAAACAGCAAAAACAACAACATCAGCACTAATAATACTACGTGCCACCAAAAAGGATGAACAGTCGAACAGCAAAAACAAAGGACTGCATTTCGGCTCAAAGCCATCGATTTGAGTTGAGCCGATGGAAGCATCGGTTGGCGTTGGCCATTTCTACTTGAAATATTGAAAACTAACTTTCGTTTTTATTGTGGATTTTGCGTAAATTTACAGCGTTTCTTGTATTGCAAAGTTGCGCTGTTTTGTACGATCGTCACTGGTCGTTGGTCCTTGCTACCCCAAGTCATCAGTTGCGATCCATTAAAATGCATCCCCTAGCAACGACGCAGGTTTTCTTCATACAATTTTTTTTTTTGGTTTTTAAGAGTGTATTTTTCGTTTGTTTTTTTTTGCTTTTGGTTTCATGTTGACGAGCACGTTTCTCGTAAATACACCTGCCACGCGCCGTGCCGCCAGCGCAGCGGGTCCGCGTCGCACTGCGCGGCCGCTGGCTGCCGTCAAATTGTTGCGTTACGCTTACGATTACGAACTTAAGGACTGCATTTAATTAAAATATTAACTAAAAACTACTTGACCGAAGGCGCATGTCGCAACACACATACAAAAGTATCCTACAACTACTGCGAAAACTGAAATGCAGCAAAAATGCAAAAGCGACGCTGCCAGCGAGAAAAACATAACCATTACCTTAACAACAACAACAATCGGAGCATTTTTTTAAATTTTTTAATATGCTCCTTTTTGCGCCGCAAACTTGTTTCTATAGACATTAATTTTAAATTTGACTACTATCATGTTCGTGTTGTTGTTGTAGTTGTTTTTTTTACTTTTACTTGCACACGTGTCGCAACAGTTTACAAGCCGAACTGCAAGCGTCGAACTAACAAGTTGCTGGTAGTTGTTGTTGTTGTTATTTTAATAGTCATACCGGAACCAGGGGACAGGACTAGCGGAACGCTGCGGCACACTTGCGGAACTATGCTTCGTTTCGTGCTTGATTAATGCAGTTTTTAGTGGCGTCAGGGGTGTGAGGAATAAACCGAACGATGTGATAAATAATTGCAAGGATTTTAGAGGTAAGAATTTAATATAAAATTTTTTATTTAAAACAAAATAAATGATAGTAAAGGATGCGGAAAAATTATGATTGCAACTCATAGAGCTGAGTAAATTTAATTGTGCTTGGAAACCGAACGATGTGATAAATAATTGCAAGGAATTTTAAGGTACGATTTTCATATAAATTAAAAAAAAAAAATTAAAAATTAAATAAATAAAATTAAAACCAAATAAAGGATTTAAATTATGATTGTAACTCATAGAGTTGAGTGAATTTAATTGTGCTGGGAAATCTATAAATCTATAGATCTATTCAAAGGCTACTAGATTTCTGAAACTGGTTCATTCTACTTCTTTTCTATGAATTATTCTTCTTCTATGCACTTGTCCTGTATTATTTAGAAGAAGAAAGACTGACCTGGACAACAATCTAGGGACCGAAAAAACTATTGACGTGCCTTAAGCTTCAAGGAGTTCAAACTGGTTCATTCTTCTTCTATGAATTATTCTTCTCCTATATATTCTTCTTCTTCTATACTGGACTAGACTAGACTAGACTAGACTAGACTAGACTAGACTAGACTAGACTAGACTAGACTAGACTAGACTAGACTAGACTAGACTAGACTAGACTAGACTAGACTAGACTAGACTAGACTAGACTAGACTAGACTAGACTAGACTAGACTAGACTAGACTAGACTAGACTAGACTAGACTAGACTAGACTAGACTAGACTAGACTAAACTAAACTAAACTAAACTAGACTAGACTAGACTATACAAAATATTTATAGCTCTGTTAATTTTTACAAATTATATTTAATTAAAATTATATTTATTTTATTTATTATTTTATTTTATTTAATTTTATTTATTTATTATTTATTTCTTATTATTTATTTATTGTTTTATTTATTTTTGTTTTATTTTAAATACAATAAAATAAAATACAAATACAAATAAATTAATATTATATTTTTTATTATATTTATTTGTAAGAAATATTTTTAGAATTATAATCATTAGAAAAGGCAATTTTGGTTTAATTTTAAATTTTTTGCTACAGGTTCCTGCAGGGGAAAATTAAAATTTTAAATTTATCGATTTAATATTCTGTGTGGTTATGTCAATAACATTCCACAATATTTGTTTTTAATTTTATTATCTTTAGTTTTTTAAAGTTATGGCTGTAACAATAACTTAAACATAACATTTTTTGAACTACAATTATATAAAAAATGTATCTAAATTGAAGTAAATAAAAAGTCAAATTAAAAATTTTTCTTAATAAATTTCTTTCTTAATTTTTCTGCTTCTTCTTTCTTTACTATGTAACAATATAACATTCATGGAACGTGTATACTTTTCTTCTTTAAATTTAAATATTCTTATTATTAATTTCGTAATATTCCTAAAACTTTATACTATTCTAAGAATTAACAAAAATATGTATTCTTGAAACCATAGAGGGTTCAGACGTCCACAAAGTACATATTGCCATATGGTAACAAAATAGCGAAAGGGTTATCTATTTAACTAGTGATTTGAAGAGCGTATAAAATATATTGGAAAAAATTACTTCAAAATTTGAATTTTAAACTCTGGTTTTCGCTTTACGTCAGCGTGTAGAAAATCAATTCGATCATTCAATATCGAAAAACTTCGGGCACGTATCGCTATGCGTGGACAGTTCGCAGTTCGCATTCCGCGTCAGGGCACTCAGTCACATTATGCGCCGCTCACCGCAAATGGCCATTATTTTGCTTTGTCATTTTGCCCAAAAGGCGTCGGCACAAAGCGAATGTCAAACCACAGAAACGGTGGCGGCGTTTTGCGTTTATTTCAAATATTTGAATAGCCAAAGGACGCTGCCAAATGGGACCCTGAACAAAGAAAGTGTTAATGATGCGCACTGAAGAGGACAAAGAGTGCAGCGAAAGAAGGATTGCAGGCAAAAATATGGAAAATAGCAATGCGATCTGTGTGCTAGGCGAAAGGATTCACGGCCGTCGAGTTGGTTTTTGCAATTCTCATTGTCCCTATGACAGTTTTTCTTTTCTTTTGGCTTTTATGGAAAGCGAAAATTGACACGGGTTCTGTGCAGAAAAATCGATTATGTTTCAGAAAAATTGTGGAAAGAAAACACCTGGCCTGGCTATTCCGATTTGTGCAAATATCAGTGGAAGAAAATGGATTCATGCGAAAGCGAAAGGATTTGCAATGCGTGGCGCATGCTTTGTGACAACGCAGGAGCGGAACTGCAACGGAAATGCAGCCATTTCCGCATTAACCCTTTTCTCAACACTCAATGCAGCAGCAAATCTTCGACGTTGGCGTTCTCATACTCGACTCGCAGACAGCTCATCAAAATTCCAACTGCTGCCAGTCGCTCAGACAGTGCAGTGCGCTGCTTTTTTGTTGGGGCGAATTCTGTAAATGCCTGCACACTGATTGCATGACATGCAACGAGCTTTCGCTTTCCATAAGGCAGCCAGCCAACCCATGTCGAAGTGCTTCTGTTAAATTTGTCGCAGTGCACATTACTCGTGTGTGTGGTTGATTGACGTGGCCGCTCATTAAAAGCCTCGCTTGTTGATCATTTAATTAGCGAAATAAGTGAAATAGTTCGAACACCTACGGACCGTACGCCCGGAATAGCCAAGCAGCCGCAAGCGAGCGCCTACGCCGATTCGGTGATCGTTGTGCCCGGTGACGTTTAGTTGTCGCTGCGCATCGGAATTTCGAAACGTTGCACTCGACTGGGGGCGCTAATGAACGACGCTGATCGTGCACTGAATTGCGGCGCACTCTGCCACCGGCGCCGCCGCCGACGGATGACCGCATTCGCCTCTTAAACTAATTAACACAATCGAGAATAGTTTGCGCAGTCGCCGCGGCCCAATTCGAAGCATGTGAGATATTTTGATTAATCATAAATAACATAGGCCGCCGCATAACTGAAGCGCACGCCATAAAAAAAAGCCGCCAGACGGCCGCTGGTTGGCATTGAAGCGCCGCTGGCTGGTCAGTCCATCGGACGCTCAATCGATATCGGCCGTGTAAGAGTAACAAAGTTGCGCTTTATTAAAATCAAATCAGCGCATAAAGCCGCTCACTGCACCCCCGTCGCGGCGCTGGACGGCAACATAAAAACGCCACCTAGGTGGCAGCGCCTTCATAAAACGCCACTTGCTGATTTTTACAGCCGCCGATTGCGCTGCGCTCGCAAAATATGCTCGCGACAGTTTGTACAACTTTGTCGCTGCCGATGACAATAAAAACGAACGTCTTATAAAATTAAAATACAGTTTTGAATATCGTAAAAGGATCGTTTGGGCGCCGAGGCAGCCGGGGCAGCAGTAGGTAGCTGGTTGCCATATCGCATATAATCGCTTTTTAAAATCGTTGTTATCATTACGATTTGGGCTTAAGTGCAAAACTGAATAAAGCCATAAAATCAGCATTGGCCGCAATGATTGGCGAGTGAGCGGAGTGAGTGACGCAGTTGTCGGCAAAACGGTGATAAATGTCGATGATAAGGCGCTGATATTGAAGGACTGGCAGCGATTGTTGGTGGGAATTTTTGTAGGTTTGGCAAATGCAACTGAGTTCAAATATGTAGAATTTTTGGTGGTCTCTATGTAACGAGAAATTAAAATTAATTTTTTTAATATTTTTTCAAAATATTTAAATTAATCTTTCAAATATTTTTTTAAAATATTTCAATTTAAAGTTTTGAATTTAAAATTTTTTCAAAATATTAAAAATTTAATTTAAAAATACAAAATTTATGAGCTGAAAAAAGTGATGTAAATAACTAAGGTTATGGTTTATTCAGGAATTGATACGACAAATCTTAAATTTATTCCTTCTTTTTTTAATGAAATCATTAATTATAAACTTGAATAACTTTAAACCCATTCAAGATTTACTCGACAGACGAACAGGAGGCAGAAGACAGGAGTTGAATAAAACTCGCTTATGATGAATTGTGTGCTTCCTTGGTTATAATACAACTTTGATTTTCCTTTAATGCATAACTAAGCATAGTAATCTTTACTTTAAAGAAAAATAAGTTTAATAAGGTTGTGATACATTTTTTTATGGTTTGATTTTGTTTAGTTTATGAATTTGTTCTTTTATGCTCACTTCGCGAGAGTCTGTTGTTATGTATAATAATTATCAAAATTTCTTTTTTATTAATGTTTTTTTTGTTAATTTTTTAGTGTTAAATTTTGGTAGAACTTTGTATGTAATTATTTTATTTTATTTTATTTAATTTTTTATTTTATTTTATTTTATTTGATTTGATTTGATTTTATTTGATTTTATTTGATTTTATTTGATTTATTTTATTTGATTTGATTTGATTTGATTTTATTTGATTTTATTTGATTTTATTTGATTTTATTTGATTTTATTTAATTTTATTTGATTTGATTTGATGTAATTTGATTTGATTTGGTTTGAATTGATTTTATTTTATTTTATTTTAGTTTACATTATTTTATTTTATTTTATTGTAATTTATTTTATTTTATTTTATTTTATTTTATTTTATTTTATTTTATTTTATTTTTTTTTTTTGTTTTATTTTATTTTATTTTATTGTATTTTATTTTATTTTATTTTATTTTATTTTATTTTATTTTATTTTATTTTATTTTATTTTATTTTATTTTATTTTATTTTATTTTATTTTATTTTATTTTATTTTATTTTATTTTATGTTATTTAATTTTATTTTGTTTTATTTTATTTTATTATGTTTTATTTTACTTTACTTTATTTCATTTTATATTATTTTATTTGATTTTTTTTTTATTTGATTTTATATTTTATTTATTTTTTGAAGAACAAGTCAGATTTATGAGAGCCACATCAGTTAATGAAAAAAATGTTCATTTTATTTATTTTTTGAAGAACAAGTCAGATTTATGAGAGCCACATCAGTTAATGAAAAAAATTTTCATGGAACGAATTTCCATTAGCAGATCGTTGCTGTATTGAAACAAAATCGAAAATTTTCTAAAGCGGGTGGTGACTGAAATGTGGATCAATTTAGCTGGGATTGGCAGAGAGTCATCTACTAAGAGCTGATCATCTACTGTACCAAACTCTTAATATGGATCTGTATAGTCAGCTATTAGTCCGTTACAAAAAAAAAATCAACCCGAGGCGGCCTGCTTTGGCCAATAGGAGAGGAACTATGTTTCATCAGGGCAACACCAGGCCACACACACATCGATAGTGACTCACCAGAAACTTTTCTTCACTTTTCATGCATCCACTAGACCAGACCATAGTCTGAACCATTCACCAATTGATCATCATAACTTCCTCCTGATAGCAAATAATTTTATCTTGGAAAAAATTTGCTTCAAGGGAAGTTTGCGAAAAGCGACTGTTCCAGTTTTTTTTTTGCCAATGGGACGAGGGTTTCTATGAGGAGTCATAATGGAATTGTATTCAAAATGGCAATAAGTAAACGAACTTGGAATTACCTTCACAATCGCAACAAGTTCTCGAACAAAACTATACATATTTGATCTAAATCGAATCAATCTTCAATTTCATGCAAAAAAAAAGTATTTTTTTACTACAACTTACATCAACATATCTTTAAATTAAGGATGTTTGTTTTCTTTACTTTAAACAACAACAATAAAAAACATTTTAAAATATAGAAATAATAGAAATTTCTCCAAGGAAAATACTTTATTGGAACTGACGGGAAGCAACATAAATCACAAAAAATAAATAAAATAAATATAAACAAAAAATAAATAAATATTTCGTAAGAAGTAAAAATGAATGGTTTGTAACTTTCTTATTTTTTTTAAGAGATATATGAATCGGTTAAATTATATATAAAGCAAAGTACCAGATAAAGTTTCATTCATTTGTTGTATAGCACAAGTCAAATATTGTAACTTATTTTATGATACGAAAGCTTCTCCAGTGTCAACTGGAATCATGGAAAGTTTGACCATAAAATATGAAAAAGAGCGACTACAATATTTTTTGAATGTAGAACAATATTTTGAAGATTATTAAAAAATCAGAGCAGATTTTGATTGATTTTATTTATTGATCATTGATTTTATT
This sequence comes from Melieria picta, assembly GCA_964056695.1. NCBI lineage: Eukaryota > Metazoa > Arthropoda > Insecta > Diptera > Ulidiidae > Melieria > Melieria picta. Next base: position 32,552,980 of record OZ057398.1, on the reverse strand, counting down.
TTTAAAATTTCACATAAAAATAAATTATTTAAAAATCAGCGCAGATTTTTCATTGAGATTATTTTTCAAATTTCACATAAAAAATGTTCAATAAAATAAACGAAATTTTCAATAAAATTTTGAATTGTTCTCGATTTATTATCTACGATTATGAACGAAACAATATTTTCGGATCTAAAACTGAAAATATCGCAAACTTTACGTTAGAAACACGTAAACTAATTTTCCAAGAAATCAAAGGATACTCCAGACACTCAAATGTTCATCCATGGGCCATCAACCAACTACTGATCGAGCAAATCTGCGTGTGCAGGAAGCAGTGATATCTCAAAGATTTCCAACATTCTCTCAAGAGACATTCTCTCAGCTCTTGTAGAGCCAAATTGGGAACAGTTTTGTGCCAAAGCCACAGAACAGGATACCCCAACTACCTTTGCCTACCTTGCTCCACTGATAAGACACATTGGCGAGTATGAGAGCAACCGATCACGAGCAACAGCGAGAGGGTCCGTTCTCTCCTACTCTTTCAATACCACAGAGACCCGCTCGTCGTTTGTACGGCACCGAAACTGCTGAGCGATTTGCGGGCGCCTCGGTTGTTATGGTTACAGTTTTTACCTGTTTATCGGGCAGATCGCAGGTAAGCGCTGTGCGTCGGCTTGTGGCCGTCGTTCGCTCACCGTTTCGTGCTCAATTGGCATTGCAACCTTGGCAACGGCACGCAGGAGTACAAAATGCAAAGGTTTAGGACGAAGGGACTCATTCTTGTGCAAGGTGTCGTAGAATCAAGTTCAACTCGCCAAAAACACGAAATCGCAATCAGCTGAAAATCGTTGTGTCAAACCGCAATCGGACCAACAAATAAATAAGTTGAACTGAGAAACGTGCCAGAATTGTGTGCGGAGCAAAAATTCGAAAGCCAATGTCGAGCGTGGTGTACGGTCGAAAGTCGAGCGCACAAATGCATTTCTACAACAGCAACATCGGCGCGGCTGTGAAAATGCTCAAGTATCAAAATATAGCGCCGGCACCCGCGACGGTAAGCGGCAAAGTGCGCAAGTACACGCCGCGCACTGCCAACGTGCCGTACAGCGTCGACCAGACGCAGTCGGTGCAGCGGCGCAACGCGCGCGAACGCAACCGCGTCAAGCAGGTGAACAACAGTTTCGCGCGACTGCGCCAGCACATACCGCAAACGATAATCATGGACCTGACGAAGGGCGGCGGCCGTGGGCCGCACAAGAAAATCAGCAAAGTCGACACGCTGCGCATTGCGGTCGAGTACATACGGCGGCTGCAGGATCTCGTCGACGATCTGAATGGCGGACACAGCAGCAGCAGCAGCAACAGTAACAGTGCCAACAACAGCAGTCGCTTCATTAGCGACACGACCAGCAACAGCTCGTTCAGCAGCAGCACACTGGCCGACTCGCCATCGCCGGGGCCCAACGCCAACGCCAGTGCCAACGCCAACGGCAGCGCCAGCACGCCGCAGTCCGAGCAACTCTTCTACGCAAACGCCTTCCAGCAACACCTCCAGCAACAGCAGCAGCAGCAGCCATTTGGCAGCAGTCTGCTGACCGCCGAGGCGCTGCAGGTCTACGCTCCTCCAGCGCAGACGCACACCCAGCTGGAGGCCGCCTGCCATTCGCCTACCTCATCCTTCAACTCGAGCATGTCCTTCGACTCGGGCACCTTCGAGCAGCCGCAGCCGCCGAGCAACAATGCCAGCTTGAATGCAAATCTGCAGCTCAAGTTCGAGCCGTACGATAGTTTCAACCTGCACGAGGAGGACTGCACGCCCGACGACGAGGAAATACTGGACTACATTTCGCTCTGGCAGGAGCAGTGACGGACGCCGAACACGGTTCTCGAATGTTGAACGCGCTGTGCATCGCACTCCCTGCCCGGATGCGAATTAGTTAACAATCAGGGATACGTGGCCAGTGATTCAAATGTAAATACTTAGTTATTATTAATCTAGTCAATTAAATAGTTAATTAGTTAATGCTGTGCTAGTGCCTTCAGTGTAAATAATCGTAGCGACGAAGCGAGTATGCAGTGCTTTAGTTTTATGGAAGACAATGATCTAAAATGATTTCGTTAGTTCTAAGTAGGCTAATGGAAGACACTAAACGTAATTTAAGTAGTCGTACTTGAACATTAATCGATATGTTGAATAAAATCAATTATGAAAAAATTAAAATTTAATGTGTTTGCTTTAAATCAAAAAAGTAGTGAATCGAAAGTATGAGGAGAGTTGAAGTAAGTATTGGCAACATTTGGAATGGAAATGAAGAAGAAGAATTGAAGAGAAGAATTGATGAGTTGAAGAATTGAATTAAAGACATTTTAGGTATTCGTACTTGAACATTAATCGATATGTTAAATAAAATCAATTATGAAAAAAATTAAAATTTAATGTGTTTGCTTTAAATCAAAAAAGTAATGAATCGACAGTCTGAGGAGTGTTGAAGTAAGTATTGGCAACATTTGAAATGGAAATGAAGAAGATGAATTGAAGAATTGATTTTAAGAGATTTTAAGTACTCGTACTTGAACATTAATCGATATGTTGAATAAAATCAATTATGAAAAAAATTAAAATTTAATGTGTTTGCTTTAAATCAAAAAAGTAGTGAATCGACAGTCTGAGGAGTGTTGAAGTAAGTATTGGCAACATTTGGAATGGAAATGAAGGAGAAGAATTGATGAATTGAAGAATTGAATTTAAGAGATTTTAAGTACTTGTACTTGCACATTAATCGATATGTTAATTAAAATCAATTATGAAAAAATTTAAATTTGCTGTGTTTGATTAAAAAACAAAAATAGTGAATTGACACTCTGAGGAGTGTTGAAGTAAGTATTGGCAACATTCGGAATGAAATGAAGAAGAAAAAGAAGAAGAAGAAGAATAATTGATAAACTGAATCGAAGAGTTTTGATGCATGAAAATGATTACAAATTTGGGTTCAGAAAATATGAGAATCAGCACTATGAATTTTTAAATACAATTTTCTTGAATTTATTTCTATTTCTTATTTCTTTATTTTTGATTTTCTTATGTATTTTGTATATGTATACTACACATATGAGTTTATTAATACATATGAAATGCGGAATTTAGTGAAATAAGTGAGAAGTGAGTTCATGTCCACCTTAAAGTAGGAGACAAGAGTTCCACGGGTTGAGTTGTATATTTAATAAATTTAATTAGATTGTTAGATCTTTTTGGATTTAGCTCACAAAAATTAACATCAAACTTGCACCTCATAGCCTCAAAGTCGTATAGACCAGATTCTAATGGAGGATAAGCTCGAACTTGAACCTGAAATCATACATTACGTCCGTTACAGAAAAGAAAGGGAACTGATTCAGACAAAAGAACTGAATCGATCTGGGAACAATCAAGAAGTTCCTGGACAGCATTGGGGGAGTTAAACTCCTCCAATATGGAATATTGGATTGGACACAATAGTTCTCATTGGACGCAGTGTCTCGGTCAGCTGTTGCTCGAATCCCATACCTAATCTAATCTACCTAATCACATCTAAGACTTATTCTAACTGAAGTTGTGTACTTAATAGCAGAAGGACTATAACACACAAAAAAATGTTTACCAATTTCGGCTTCCATTGAAGTAAAAATCAATTTCCATTCAATCGATTCGTCTGACTTCAAACTTTGTCGTCAACATACCTACAGACTAGATTTTTTTGGTTGCTCAGACTTTGGTTGCTTACTTACAACCGCATTTAATATATACCAAGTCTAACGTCTGTTGCGGGCTTTAACTTTAGAAACAAAATAGAAGAAAGAAAAGAAGAGAGAATAGAAGAAAGAAAGAAAATATTTACGGTTTTTCATTTTTAAATATCTCTATATTCTTTAGTATTTCTATGAACTTTTGTTTTGATGACTTTTATTTTTTTATCGTGAAAAAATTTATATATTTAAAAAAAAATTTATTTTGTGACAAATAAGCTAAATCCAATGTGCACTTTCGAGATATCAATGGATATGAACAGCAGTCTTTGCAGGTATAAAAATCTTGCGATCTTTCTAGTGTTAAACATTCGATTTCAATTGATTGCTTGACTGATGAAGAAATAATTAAATTTCTTCATAAACTATGGTTTTTTGCATGTAGAAAATAAACATTATGAAAACTTCTGGTTTTCGCCTAAGTTGTAGAAATTTGAGCTGTATAGATTTCAGTCTTTAAGTGTTTAGTTGAGTGAAGAAATGAAACACAATTTGATTTTAATAATTTTTTGTAATTTTATAGGAAAATATTCGCTTTAACATCAATAAGTTTAAAAAATATATAATTATTACACAATTTCTCGTTCGAGAAATTACTTCCTGGTAGCAGTAGGATGCGGCACCGTGCCTACCACCTCGGATATTTGTGCTGTATGTGTGTGTGTAAGTTTGTATACAGCTGAAAGGAATCCAAAGTTCTGTGCTGACTCCTAACTGAAATTTGGGCGCTTTTTCTTGAATGAGTAGTTGGCTTTTAACTAAACGTCATCTTTCCTAGATAAGGAATTTCTCTAATTAATATCTCTCTTCTTCCCAGCCATTTCCTATTATGGGTCGATTCTCCCAGTATGGAATTTCCAGGTTGTACGTTCCGATTTCAGGTTTCCTACAGACCTTGAAGCCAAAATTCAGGCAGGTCTACTCATCATATGCCAATACCAGTGCAGATGACTTTCTTGAAATTTGTCTACAATTGGTCAAAAACTAATGCTTCAGAGTATATAATTATTTTTATCTTAGGTCAAAGAAGGTAAGTGTGCGGCATACACTTCCACCCGGAGACCGCAATGGGTCCATTGTGAATCCCTTCATTCTTAAACATTCCAGTATCTTTCCCTATTTGTTGGGATCTCTGTAGATCCAGACGGGATTTTTGGCGAGGAAATTATGAAGATTGGTAATCCGTGCATCAGCTTTTTCTGCAAGCCTATCGAGGACCTGGCGTCAAGGGTCCGGAGCAATCGTTCTTGTAGTGATGGCCAATGGCATAACAGGTGATCGATTGATTCCACTGCATCGTCGTCTCCACAGCTTCGCCAGGTCGCCAGTCGCCACTTGCATAGAATATATGTTTTTATTATTATCATATGTTTATCCTAGGCTAGCTTTGGCTAGGTTATTTGATTTGATTTTATTTGATTTCATTTGATTTGATTTGATTTTATTTTATTTGATGATTTTATGTTATTTTAATTTTTTTATATTATTTAATTTTTTTATTTTATTTTATTTAATTTTATTTGATTTTATTTGATTTTATTTATTATTTTTTTTATTCTTTGATTTCAATTTTAAAATTTTTTACCATTTCCATTGATTCTTTATCTGTGCTGGACAGTTTATAACCTCGATTGCATAATCCATGAACCATGTTTTTACAAGATGTGAAACATGATTTGGTTCATTGCATTCAGAAAATTTTGAAAATTCTATTTCGTTCACTGATCATAAGTTTATGTACCTAATATTTTTTTATATGTTTTAAAATGTATAAACAATTTTTAATCAATAAATATCGAAAAAATTGCCTCTTACAGGTTGTCAACGAAAATTACACGTTTCTATTCCCACAAATGTGACAAACCAACGAACGCTACAGTAGTGCAAGCTCAATATCGACTATAATGACACAGGCAACAATAAAGCAGCGTTGACAAAAACAGGATTTGTCATAGTTTGCACAAAGCAAAAACAAGCAAACGCGATCGCAACGCTATGCAATTGAAATGTAGAAATCAGGCAAAGTCGCGGCATGAGATACGCGAAAGCGGCACTACATCTGACTGACACATACACACGGCACGGCGAGCAGCCGCAGCGGCGAAAATAATGCCGACGATAATGAGGAACGTAATGACGCTGCGGCTTGGGCGAGTCATTAAAAGAATCAGTGCAGCAGCGGCCAATGGATGCTTTGGCTCGCTTTGCATGCAGACTGCCACAGAAATTGCAGTCTTTGGTGCAGTGCTCTTATTGTTATTGTTGTTGTTGTGATGACGATAATGACGAGTGCGGCGCGATTGCGGCGTTGTTGAGCGCTGCTGATGAAAATGTGTTATCACGGCGCGTCCGCGTTGGCCACGTACACGTTTGCAGGTTGATGTGAGTGTTGCGCGCGCCGGACACTGGACGCTGGACGGCGCACGCGACTCGTCGATGGGAGCCAAATCCAGTTTGGCGCAGCGCTGCCGTTATCGGCCGCCGTACTCGTATGCAGAGAAATATGCTTAGATTGCCGCTTTGGGCCACTTCGCTGCTCGTCGTCGCTGCAATCGCTTTTTCGTCTCTGTGTTTATGTTTGTTGTCTCTTGTTCTTGTTGGCCGTTTGAGGGCTTCTGTTGTTGTTATGTCGCAGCGCAAGTTGTAATTATAAATTTATTAACAGCACGCCACAAACGGCCAATCGGCCATTGAGTTCTGTTTCCTTGCACTCGCTGCGCTCTGCCGCCGATCGCTGCGCTGCGCTGCGTTGCTTCTTGATATGATTGCAGCGTACGCGGCGCACTGATCACATTGCATAATTAAGATCAATCGACTATAAAGCGAAGCTCTGATAAATGAACGCACATATTTTGTGGCGCAGCAGCCGGCCGAGCGCCTAATGTATGCGGCAGGACTCGTTTGCCACATGCGAGTACACGGCGTGGACTTAAGTAATTGGTGATGAAATTAATGGGCACAAGTCATAAATAATGGCTAATGGCATTTTCTGCAATGGCTACAACGCTCAGCCGATACGTGTTGCAACTATCAAGATTTATATTTTGTATCGACGACGTGACTGTCGTGACGAAAGCGAAAACATGTTTGCTTTATCTCAAATGGACTTTTAATTGTACAAATATCTGGCACAATAACATTATTTGTTTGACGATAATGTGACAATTCCAATGTCCGATTGGTCAAAAAATGAGCGCGAATCATGTAGAAGGGAGGCGCAGGAATTGGCATAAATTCATAAAATCACAAATAAAATCATTTTCACATGCCTCAAAAACAGGGACTTAACTATTATAAGTTTTTTAAGAAATTAATTGCAATGTAACTATTACAATGCAACATAAATTTTTTTTGTTGATTATAATTATTATTTGCGACAATTAATTTTTACGTTGCATAATAACTGTTATGAGAAATAAATATTTTTTTCATTCTGGATAATTATTATTTTGGGATTTTTTTTGTTTACGTTGCATCATAACTTTTATTTATGATTTTTTTTATTTATGTTACCGATAGCTATTATTTGAAAGACAATTTTTTTTACGTTGCCTCATAACTTTTATGAAAGAAATTTTTTTTATTTACGTTGCTTTATCACATTTTGAGTATAAATTGATTTTTAATTGTTTAGTTGGTGGAAATAAGGTTTCTGCAGTTAATTTGCGTTTGTCAATTTAAAACAATTAAAAATCAACTCATATCCAAAATGTAGTAATTCAATGTAAAAATTTGTTTTCAAAATAATAGTTAGGCAACGTAAATGAAAAAAATCATAAATAAAAGTTATGAAGCAACGTAAAAACAAATTTCTCAAAATAATAGTTATCGGTAACGTAATTTAAAAATGTCATAAATAAAAGTTATGAAGCAATGTAAAAAACAAAAATCCTAAAATAATAATTATCGACAACGAAAAATATATTTCTTACTTATAAGAGTTATTATGCAACAACAAAAATATTTATTTCATGATAATAGTTATAGGCGACGTGAAAAATTTCTTATTGGGAATAATTATTATAAAGCAATAAATATAGAAATTTCTTAAATTAGGGCAATTTTTTCATTCCCAAAAATATGGATAATAATTATTTTAGGTCTCTGCTCAAAAATATCAAATAACTAATATTTGAAGTGTTTTAAAATTCCTTGAATTTAATTTAAGATTTTTTTAAATATCAAAAGACTAAAGTTTCAATCATTGAAATGATCCGAAATAACTGACTATACTAAAAACAACACTACAGATCCTTTCTACGGCACACAGTGTTGTGAGTTCATATAGCGGAGTGACAAAAATAAAAGGAGTGGTCGTACATAAATGAAATTTGGTATACAGTTATTGTATGATATAAGTAAAGAACTTACTGTGAAAAATTTAAATTACATTGGACCAAAACTTCGACCACCTTCCATACAACCGGATTTGAAAAAACTTCATATCAAAAATGAAATTTATCTTAGTTCACATAATCTACGTTAATAATATTTGTATTTTAATATAGATTTATTTATAAATGTGTATAAAGATAAAATGCGCTCATTTCAAAAGTGATTGAAAAAAATGTCCATAAATTGATCCACAGCTGCGCAAAACTTGCTCATAGAGGGTTAAAATCTGTGACAGACCCCACTAATGTTTCCTTCTGAATATTTCTCTCGAACATACTTACCCCCTATCTCCAACCCTTAATGCAGCTCCCATACAAAATCATGGTTTTTATAAAGTGGGCTCGCACTGCTCCCAGGTTGCCCCCAGACGTACCATATATAAGAATAACCCCCATTTATTTTCTCTTCCGAATGTTTCCTCCAAACACACCTATCCGCTATCTCCAAGTCTTAAGGGAGCTGCCATACAAAACTGGTAATTTTCTATGGGATTGTCTACCCACTTGTAAATGTAGTAAAGTAAGCGAGGAAATATCCCAACTCGGAAACTACTGAACCGATTTGAATGATTTATACAGCAATCGTCAACATTTCTGAGTGCAAAAAATACAAAATTAATTTAAGTTAAAATATTCACCACCAGAGGGCGTCTCCCATACTAACGAAGTTGTGAGTTTCAACAAATTGTTCCACAGCTGTTCAAGAGTTGGTGTTAGAGAGTTAAAATCTATGACTGACCCCACTAATTTTTCTTTCTGAATATTTCTTTCGAACATACTTACCCCCTATCTCCAAACCTTAATGAGGCTCCCATATAAAATACGTTTTTATAAAGTTGGCTCCCACTTCTTTCAGGCTGCCCCCAGACGTACCATATATGAGACTGACCCCATTTATTTTCCCGTCCGAATGTTTCTTCCAAACATATCTATCCGTTATCTCCAAGTCTTAAGGGGGCTGCCATACAAAACTGACCATTTTCTATGGAATTGGCTCCCCATTTAGTAAAGTAAGTGAGAAAACATCGTATCTCGGAAACTGCTGAACCGATTTTAATGATTTATGCAGCACTCGTCAACATTTCTGAGTGCAAAAAATACAAAATTAATTAAAGTTCAAATGTTCATCTCCAAAGGGCGCCTCCCATACAAACGAAGTAGTGAGGTTTTCAACTTTTGGGCTACAAAGAAAACATCAAAGTGTATTGTCCAAACTCCATTAATTTCTCTATTTCGAATATAATAGTAATCGTTATTGATTTTCCGAAATTGATTTTCCTAAACAAATTTTTGATATTCAACCAAATGTTCATATTCAACCAAATGTTGAAAATATCGCAAATTTGCACTCAAGTCTTCACTGGAAAATGCCCATAACTTGTATTTGCGCAAATATGCGCAGCTAAAAATATTACAGTGTAATGTTAATACTTGCCAAAATAAAATATTACAAAATTTCGAAAGTAGAAAAAATGTTGTTTTTTTTTTAAATCACCTTTAAAGTTTAAACTCAGTTTGCATTCACTTGTTTTCTTTGTTTCATTTTCTTCATAACGGCACTGCTCAGAGGTGAGAATAATCAGCGAAATTTTGGTCTAACCAGACCTAAATTATATTAAACTTAAGACAACAGTAAGTTTTAGAGACTTGCTCATCATTGATTTTGAATTATTCAACCTCAAGGTAAGAGCAAAATTGTGCTGTTTGTACATATTTTTTTTCAACGCTGTGAAAGTGTACTTTAAGAGCTCATAACTTCTATACTATCCAATATTATTCATTAAAACTTTGGATTTATCTTAACCCTTTCGACCCCAAAGTTGCCTGAGAGCAACTTCACCTATTTGTCATCTTATAGCAAAAGCTACGATTGATTTATGGGTTTAATTTAAGGAGGCAACAACAAATTAATATTTTTAGAAGTGAATTCAAACCAAATTACAAAAAGTTTACTTTTATCCCCAAAATAATTTCCAATAATTTGCAGCGATATCAGGGAAAGTTTGTGTTCTAATTGAAGTCTACGAATTGGGCGCGTTTGATTAAAACAACGTTTCTTTATTAATGGTTAAATAAAATCAAAAAGTGATAATTTTGTATTTTTCCAGAAATATTAGGTCATTTTTTTGTAATTAAAAAATATTGATACAAAATTTATTTAACACGTTTTAAGCAAAAATTTTTCAAAAGTAAACTATTTGTAGAACTCTAACAAAGAGGCGTGGCGACTTCAAATGTCGCGTGCACACTTCTTAGGCAAATGTTTCAAATTTTAAATACCAATAAGTAATATCGAGACACAGGGTAAAATTCGGGGTCGAAAGGGATAACTGAAGTATTTCCAACAAAACTTCATACTCAGATTTTTGTGATTATAACAATGCATTTTGGCATATTTTTTCACTACTTGCAACACTGTGCGGCATTGGCATTCTCGACATTTAAACAACGTGTACAATTCTACATGTGCAACACATGTCGAATTACCTCTTTATGACACACTCTCGTCTTTATCGTCGCATACTGTAAGATCACCAATGATCGCCCAGTGCTGCAGTGGTAGCAGCGATTAAAATTTACAACTGTAATACTGCAAAGATCTGCCATAAAACTTCCGTAGATATACAATCGAAATAGTAAAATCATAAACTAATAAACATAAACAAGCAACAAAAACATACACCAATTGAAAGGATATTCCGAACGAGCGAATGGAGTGACGACGAGACCTCGAATTGGCTTAATGCGCTCGGCCCGCGGACACAAATCGATTAACTGAACTTGACGTGCGGTAGGTAGGGCAGAATTTTTCATCACATTTCCCAGTCATAAAAGGTGATCGTTTGACTGGTTCTACTGTTAAGAAATTTGTTGCTTTTCTACCTGCAAGATATGCAAAAACAACGCAAATGCGCCAATTTAAGGTTTCAAATGTCCTTAAAAGCATTTCACATAAAGGTTTGCTGTGTTCCCATCCTGGCATGGAATTTGTTTGCTGTTGAGTGCTGAGCAAATAGAATTTTTTCTGCTTGTGCCGTTGTCTTCCGGTTTTGTGTTGTCAAAGTTCTTACATGAGGACACAATTCTAGAGGATATTGACTTTGCTAAAAGTGTTGAGCGAGATTGAAAACAAAATCTTTACAGTTATGTAAACTGATGAATATTTGAATTTAGGTGAGTGAATTCTAGTTGGAAATTTGTGTATGAAATCAATCAATCAAAAGACAAAATTGGATTTCTTATGTTTTTCACGGGAATCTTTTACGTTTTGGCACATTTCATAGAACATTTTAGTAGAACCGACTTTAGATGCTGAACTATCATAGCTAACTTCATTGACCAATTCCACCCCTCAGCCTGCTTCATTATATGTAAATCATATAAATTGTATATATTTTATATATTTTTTCAGTATCGGCTAATAATAACTTAATTTATCGAATATTTATTTAAAATATAAAAATATAAATATACAAATTTCTGCACTGTCGTGAGATAAAATGTATTGGGATGTGAAGCTCCTTAGGAGACTTCGTATAAAATGGGTGTTTCGAATAAGAACATAATTTCGAATAAAATTATAAGTAAGTTTTACAAAAAAGAAGTAAATCCTGATTGTTGATTCAAACTAGCAGCAGACTGTTGATTCTTGAATCTATCCATAGAGACACTCTAACGTTTCTTAACTTTAGTGAATCTATCAGTGCAATGAAATTGTCGAAATATACACTTGAATGAACTGTTAAAAATTGTGGGTTTTTGGAAGGAATTCTTTTGGGTTTTCTTAACTTGACCAACATTTTTGGAATGATCATGTAAACGCGTGAATTTTTTATTAGGTGTAGTCGTACGGATTGGTTAGAGAACTAGTGAAGGTAAGCAGAGGTGTTCCTTAGTTCCACGGAGAGCAAACCTAGGCCAATGAGGTCCTTTTTGAAACCACAGTAGCCCTGAATTTGATCTCTTTACTCATAAAACTACCAATGGTATGGCTTGAATCTTGTAGATTATCGAAAATGAAGCTATCCAAGTGAGTTCTTCATCTTCGAGAGAGAACACAACAGGGACATAAAAGGCAAAGCCGGACTTAACAACCAGCCTGAGCTTCTCACAAAGATTAGTAGAGTGAGAATAGTCCTATCGACTGACCCCTCTAGATTATCGAAAAAGAAGTTCTCCAAGTGAGTTATTCCTCTTCTAGAAAGAGCAGAACAAAACCCTTAACAACCAGCCTGAGCTTCTAACAAAATTTAGTAGAGTGAAAATAGTCCCATCGGCTGAATCTTACAGATTATCGAAAATAAAGCTATCCAACTGAGTGCTTAATCTCCGAGAGAGAGCAGAACAGTTATATAAAAGGTGAAGCCGGACTTAAATTTCTTTACTCAACCTCCTACTTGAGTTTCTAACAAAGTTTAGTAGAGTGAAAATATTCCCATCGGCTAAATCTTCGAGGTTATCGAGTAGAAGTTCTTCAAGTGAGTTCTTCTTCTTCCAAAGAGAGCAGAACAGTTATATAAAAGGTGAAGCCGGACTTAAACCTCTTTATTTAACAATCAGCGTGAGCTTCTAACAAAGTTTAGTAGAGTAAAAATAATCCTATGGACTGAATCTTCTAGATTATCGAAAAAGAAGTTCTCCAAGTGAGTTCTTCTTCTTCTAGAGAGAACAGAAAAAAACGATTAACTTAACAACCAGCCTGAGCTTATAACAAAGTTTAGTAGAGTGAAAATAGTCCTATCGGTTGGATCGTCTAGATTATCGAGTAAGAAGTTCTCCAAGTTCTTCTCTTCTTCTAGAGAGAGACACAAAAACAAGTACATACAAAATGAAGGGTACTTAAATCCCTTAATTTAACAACCAGCTTGAGCTTATAGCAAAGTTTAGTAGAGTGTGAACAGTTTGTTTGAATAGATTTCCTAGTTTTTCGGAAAAAATGTTGTCCAAACGAGTTCTTTTTCTTTTAGGAAGTCTAGGACAGTTACATAAAAGGTTAAGTTCGCTTTCTTCTTCTTTCTCATCCATGCAGCTCCTTCATAAATCGCTAAAAAATAGTTCCAATCTTTTTGCGTGAGCACCTATCAGACAGTCACCTGTTGGAAAGCCATTGATGATTTTTAGTTGGTATCTCTTTAGGGAAAGAAGTTACTTAAAACGACAGATTCTGCAACATTTGGCCTCTGTGACATGTTAGATTGATTGATGCTTTTAAGTTGGTCTCTCTTTAGCGAAACAAGTTCCCTAGAACCACAGATTCGGCATCTGTAGTAAAGTCATTGATAAATTTCAGCTGGTCTCCCTAGCGAGAGAAATTTTCTAGAACGATAGATTCGGCCACATAGAATGCAGCGGGGGGTTTATTTAAAGGAGTGCTTGTGCACGGTTCGAGCAGTTCTTAATAACTAACTTTATAATTTTAAGCTTACGTCTAAGGGAATAGGAAAATGGGGATACAGTTCATGTTCGGAGTGGGAAGAAAGTGGGTAAAGGAGGAGAGAAGATAGTGTTTATGTGTGTGTGTGGGCGTGTTGGTCATCTGCGTGCGTGTGGGAGGGGAAGTGAGCCGCCGAATCAGAGATCAATCAGATTCTCCTTGTCGGCGGTCTCAACACACACAATAAAACCTTTTTTCAGACCATCTGAATTTTATATTCAGAAGAGAGCCACTATTGCATAAGAAAGAAGCTTACAGGTTCAAATGGGAATTGCGAGAAAAGCCACGCCTTGGCGGTTTTTCTTAGTAGTTGGATGACTGATTTTAGTTGACTTATTCTTTATTCTCGCAATTTCGTCGATCTTATAGTTTCCTGGAATATCCTGGACTATCTTGGAACCCAACATAGGTGGATATGAAGCTGGCTGGCAGTCTCGAGAAGATATTGCCGCAGCATCTAGAGCCCTTAGAGGGAATTGGGTGTTGAATATTATTTGGATATCACATATTTTTATACTATTTAACCTTAGTTAATCTGAAGATATACAAATTGACCTCAGCCTTAAAGACACAACAGTGATCCGGTAGCCGGAGCTTAAGATTGAGATTAAGTTCTTCTGAGTAGATACCACAACCTGTCCTGTTCAGCAACTTGGACCAGACCATATAGAAATGGATTTTACCACTTGAGAGTGAGACAGCCAGTTCTCATTTAGCTCTAAATGATCTCCTCGATTTTTGATGAGTGTCTACATTCAGAAATATGTCGTGATGCAAGACAAATTTTAGAAATTTGACATTGCAGAACTATGGATTGGGTGCAGTTTTGTCAAATGGCATTTAGTATGCAGGATCGAACCCTGAATGTTGTTCATGCTTATTGTCAGTCAGCTTTCTTTCAGTCAAAAATATTCCCTATGCATTTGACAACATGCAAATTTTCTAACCTAAAAATATGTAAATATGAATGTAGATTGTAAAGCACAATCGCGATATTATTTCAGTTAGATCTTAAATATTTTTTTAAATAACTCAATTATTTAGTTTTTTTATAAATGCGTTAATCATTCAAATATGAACGAAATTCCGCGCAAAAGTGTACAATAGAAAAAAAGAAGAGTGATGCATTGTTTGGCTACCCCTGACCGTGAATTTCATATCATAAATCACTTTGGCCACAAAGACGTACTCCACATCTTGACACCCAGCACCGAAACAGTGGGGCGGCCAGCACCAACAACAAATGCAGCGCCTATTGTCTGTTGGGTTGTTTTGTGATGCTAAGTTGACAGTTTACAATTCAATTCAGGGAAAGTAAGAACAACAAACACTAAATTGAAAAGTGGCGGTGCAAGAAGTGAGCAACAAATGGCATGTGAAAAATTATAGTAGGCAAGGATTAAGGCACTGCGACAATTATGTTCGAGAGAGAACAGACGAAGCGGAAGCAAACTTTCACCTTCGCTCGATGGCAGCGGTAACTGTCATTGTTGCTGTGTTGTGTTGCGTTGCGCTGCGTACTCGATCTTTTGATAGCCATTGTCTGGTTTTAATTCTAAGCTGACAGCGCCATAAAGACGCATCACAAGGTGGCACACATGAGCGCTGCAGAAGAGAGACGATAATTCTCGTTGGCAAGGACAACAATAGAAATTGCTACAAAAAAATGTAAAATGTTTATTTATTTGTTTTGACAGGTACAGCGACGCGCAACAAAAATCACACAAATAGGGACAATAGCAACAACAACAACAATATGAATGGCGTTATAAAGGACAAATGCTTATTTTTAGGTTTTTCTCAGACGCCACAGCGATGCTGTTATGGAATTTCATTTTGAAAATTTAAAAAATAAAGAAAAATAAAAAAAAATTAAAATAAAAAAATTAAAATAAAAAAATAAAAAAATAAAAAAAATTGAAATAAAAAAATAAAAATTAATTAATATTGAAAATATTTTCAATGCTTTTGAAAGTTTTCTGTAATACAAAATGTCTTTTGTGCTAAACTGTTTTGTTCTTTGTGACTTTCAAACGTGCACTACTTGGCAACAAAATCAGTTAACATCTTTCAAAAAAGTCACTTTTGCCCCTTTTTTTTGCTGATTCTTTTGGCTGTCATAAATCAATTTAAATTTGCACAAATTATAGGCTTTTAGTTTGAGCCAAATTAAACATTATGTTGAATGTGTGTGTACGAGCCGATTGATGTGTTTCACAGCCTGATTAGCGCGTCTGAAACGCTTAACCCTTCAAAGGACAAGCTGACAGCACGGTTGCCACTTTTGATCAATTTGGTCCTTTGGTATTTTTTTATAAAAAAATTGTAAATTAAATTATAATTTAAATTAAAAAAAACTAACGTTTTGAGGGCCATCGGTAAGAAAAAATTTCGGTAAAAACAACCATAAACCATAAAGTGGTCCTTTTGTTTCCACTTTGAGCAATTTTTGGGGACATTTTAATACAAAAAATTTGTTTGGGTGTCAACTGTGAATGATAGTGAAGTGACACGCATCATAAGGTTGATAGAAGGTATGGATGGGTTTCAAGGACCTGAAAAAAGTTTTAAGTAGACTGAAGTTAAGAGATTTGAACTGGCACAAATTTTCCGTTTTTGACAGTCGCAACTCAAATGTCTCTAGTGTCAATATTTTGTAGGATTAATGCCTCTTTTTTCATCAAATTTCGAAGAGAAAAAACTTGCAATACTTATATCTCATCCAGAAATTTTTCGTAATTTTTTTAAAAACTTCGTCTAATGAAAAGTTTGTAATTATTTTTCGAAGTAAAAGGGTCATAAGTTTCATAATTTTTCATGTCATAGCTGGTTTATGATTTTTCATTATACGCACATTTTTACGATATATTGTATTGAGATTTTTTAAATATTTTTTTCAAGCAATTGTTAAAAAATTTTCATTCACACTTCTGAACGATCAGCTACAAATTAAATACTAATTGCGGAAAAATTAACATGAATACTTTGATTGAGCTTCAAATGCTTTAAATATTTTTTTGTTGGTTTGATAAAAATAATTTTTTCTTCAAGTTAGGAACAGAAAACCAATTTGAAAAAAATTAAAAAAAATAAAATTAAAAATAGTTGTCATTTAAAAAAATTACATCAGGGTTCAATTTGAAAACATTTTCATATGCAATGGTGGACAAAAGTATTCACGAAACATTGTCAGTAAGAAAAATCATGAATGTGTTTACTTTTGAATAACAAAACACCCGCCTTGAGGCAAACCTATGCGTTTTAGGGTTAATGCAATCGTAGCGAAGTAATCCAACAAAAGGGAAATTCGATGAAATTCAATGAAAATTTAGATGAACTGTCATAAGACAAATCGGATAACTGAACATATTTTCATACTTTTAGAACATTCAAACGAATGAATAGTTATTTTTCATTATTGTTGGGCATTTTTAATTAATTTTTAATAACTTTTAAGATGACTCACCGCAGCTTAAACAATTTTGTTGGTACACATTTGACACTTTTGAAGTAATTAGTTGTTTTCTTACAAACCTGAAACGAAACAAGGCAGAAGGATAATTATAATTTCTACGTTCTCAAAGGTTTTTCAAAACTATTAGGTTTTCTTCAATGAAATTTAGTATCTAAAAAGCAAAACATGGTTAAAAAAATCGATATAAGACGGTTTATAAATTGAAAATAAATCGATTTAGATGGATTATGATTAGACAAATCGGATAAAATTTGATTGAATTGGAATGTTTTTTAATACTTTTGAAGCCATTCGATCAAATGAATTGTCGATTTTCACTGATGCTGGCGTTTTTAAATTTTTTTAAACACCTTTTAAAGTGATTCAAATCAGTCTAATTAAGTTTTTGACCCAAATTTGACTACTTTGAAATATAAAAAAAATTCAAAAATGTTTTTTTTTCAAAAGTTGTGATCTTTAAATTTTAAATGGTATTTCAAAATTTCTGGATACTTTTTTCAGTGAAATTTAGTATTCTAAAAAACAAAACATGGTTCAAACGAACATTTACATAAATCGAATTAGATGAATTATGAACTTTTGGGCTATTCGATCAAATATATCGTCGATTTTCATTGATTCGTTTTTAATTCTTTTTAGCAACTTTAAAGGTGACTCGAAGCAGACCTAACAACTTTTTTTAACCCGAATTTGACTACTTTGAAATTTGAAAAAAATTTTCGAAAACCAAAAAAGGAATAATACAGAAGTGTAGTTGTGAAATTTAAATTTTCAACGGTATTTCAAAACTTCTTGATATTTTCCTCAAATGAAATTTAGTATAGAAAATACTAAACATGGTTCAAACGAACATTTAGATAAATCGATTTAGATGGACTATGATCAGACAAACCGGATAAAATAGATCGTTTTTCTACTTTTTGGACCATTCGATCAAATGAATCTTCGATTTTCATTTGATCGAATTTGAGTGCCTTAAAAAAAACCAAAAAAGAAATAAAACAGAAGTGTAGTTGGTGAAATTTCATACCTAAAAGCAAAACATGATTCAAATGAACATTCGGATATATCGATTTGGATGGACTAATCAGACAAATCGAATGTTTATGTTTACTTTTTGGGCCATTTGATCAAATGAATTGTTATTATTTTTTTAGTTATTATTTTTTTTAACAACTTTTAATGTGGCTCAAAGGAGTCTACTTCAGTTTTTTACCCGATTTTTTGACAATTGAAATTTTTAAAAAATTTCAAAAACCAAAAAGGAATAATAAACAAATCTAAACAAGTTTTTTAACCCGAAATGTACTCATTTATAATTTGAAAAATATTTTTCAAAAACCCAAAAAGGAATCATACAAAAGTGTAGTTATGATCTCAACATATTTAGGGGTATATCAAACTTTTTAATTCCTTTATTCGGTGAAATTTTATACCTAACCTAAAAACAAAACATGGCTCAAACCAACAGACTTTCTTCCTACTTATTCCTGATTGTTGAGTAAATGCAGCACGGAAGCTTTCTTTTTTCACAGTTAGCGTCCCTTAAAACTCCTCTTCAAGCTTTGTTCATCACTCTCCAACAATGGGTTAAGTTCTGTGCAGTTCTTTCTTCTTTATTTTTTCAAAGGCTGTTAAAATTTGATTTAACACCTTGGGCGCTGTGGCCTTTGATGCCACGGCACAGTGCCGCCTTCTGCTGCCTACAACG
The DNA here is from genome assembly GCA_964056695.1 of Melieria picta. Taxonomy (NCBI): domain Eukaryota; kingdom Metazoa; phylum Arthropoda; class Insecta; order Diptera; family Ulidiidae; genus Melieria; species Melieria picta. The sequence continues at coordinate 32,534,198 of OZ057398.1, read as the reverse complement.
GCTGCGCTAATATTTATTTGAATTTCGATAAACCACCGCAGTGGCCGCCGATCGCTGGTGGCCCTTGTTTCGAATGTGAGCGCTTCGCTTTGATCCTGCAAAGCTGTGCGTTGTTAGCGCGTGTTAGGACAAATGCTAATCTGCATAATTATAGAACAGCAGCCGAACACGCAGGGGGAACATAAGCGGGGTGTAATATTAATCAGGCACATGAATTATTGATATTCTTCAAGCCAATACTTGGCTTTCAAGCATTTTTGTCTACCTAAAATATTTTTGTATATGAAAGTTTCTTTTTTTAAATTTCATATTTCATTTTATTCAGTCTCGCTGTTGTTTTGCCACTACTTAAAGTTCACATAACAACCCAAAGTTCAGCGCGAAATTGTACAACACAATGCAATCAGGCAATGCGCCTTAACAACTCATGTCAAGTTGTCATGCATACTTGTTTACATTCATATGTATGTGTGTGTGTGTGTGTGAGTAACCACTCTACTCGCATACATTGTTTTCGGCAACAAAATTCGATTGCAGTCGCATTTTATTTGCGCCGCATTTCAGTGATAACTTAATCAAAGACACGGGATGTATAAATCGTAATCTCAACAACGCTGTGTGCCATACGCCGCGACTGTTGCCGCGTCCGCACTACTTGCTCGTATAAGCCAATTAGCGCAGAAAATATGACAGATTGAGGTACACACACTGCACAGTAAAACTCCATAAAAGCCAGTGCGCCGATGCGCGACAATGTCACTGCCACTGCCACTGGCGCAAACGACAGAGCGCCTGGAGCACTGGCGGCTGAAATTGCTGCAGCCACACGACGAGCGGCGACTTGTTGCTTGCAATCGAAATGGAAGTCGGAGTTGGAGTTGCAGACTTGTCATATAAAAATGTGTGATAAATGAAGTCGCATACGCAAAGTGATAACTTTATTTCCATGCTCGACTGTGCTGTCCTTTGACTCTTGCCATAACAACCGCAGCGACATGACAACACACACACACTGGACAAGGAAAACGATAAACGACAGGTACAAAAACAAATAATTACATCTAAATTACGTAGGAATTTCTCTATTTCGATTTGAGTGACGTAGTCAAGTAATGAACTGAATAAAGAACCAAATATTTAGTGTTGCTGTTTGTTGTTTTATGCCAAGCGAAATTCGTAAAATTGTGGCCAAAATAAACAGATATCAATTTGAAACCTGTTATTAGGCGTTTGAGATGTTGCGAGTGGCGCCAAATGTTGGCCAAATTTGCCAGAAAAGCGTCTACTCTCGAGGGTTTAAGTGATATTTTGAGAGGGCGCTGCATATTGCAATGTGTTCAAGTGGATACAAAAATTATTTTCAGCACTTAAGTTTCCTTAAATTGGACACTTGTCCGTTATAGTTAGAAGAAAAAGACAATGAAATAGTGAAAATAATTGAATAGAGTTTGAAATAGTTTCTCCTATTTGGGAAGTTGTTGTTCATCAAATTGTTATTAGTTTTTACGGGTCAACTCTAGTTTGGTTTTTATGGAACTTTGAACTTTCAATGACTGTTCGAATAAAAAATATTAATACAAATAGTTAATGTTATTTTAAATGATTTTGATATGAAATGGTAGAAACGTCTTGGAGCCTTCATCGAAGCAGAATAGGTAAGTCATTCTAGCACAAGAATACCCTACCAATCCAACATTTCCTCGATGCCCGTATGAATTCATGTTACGAAATAGACAATAACATTTTTTAAGAAATATTTTCAATTTTTGTATTCAATTTGGCTTCAAAAAATAGTAAAAGACACAAAAGATTTTCTTTCAGAAAGCGATAAAAAAAAAATAAAAAATCCCAATGAAATCATTTTTACTCCTTTGTGCATTCTAGAGTTAAGGCCATCCGCAGGTTGTAACAGAGGTTCACTGGTGTAAGTAAAGATCCAACATTGGACAATGATGCCGGCAGTGAAATCGATTCCTGAGATTCTGTTTATGCTCCTTGACTTCATGCCTTCAACAGACAACTAGAAAAGCGGTACGGCAGGTTGGTGCCAGAGGTTCATTCATGGTCAAATCCGGAGAAAGAGACCTGCAAATACCTTTCAGCTTCAGGATTCGATCCTGGATGTTTTAACTGAGAGCTCCTGAGAATGAGCTCGGCTGCAGGAGCGAATAATGTTCTGGCTCCGGTGTCTTTTTCGAATCCAGTAGGTTTCAAGTATTCCTTGCTCCTGAGAATGAGCTCAGCTCCAGGACTGAATAAGGTTCTGGCTTCAGTAGGTACCTTTTTTGTTTCGAATCCAGTGGGTCTTGACCATTCTTTGCTGTTGAGAATGAGCCCTGCAGACACTGTTCGGCTCCAGAACCGAATAAGGTTCTGGTTTTGGTATCTTTTTCGAATCCAGTGGGTCCCGACTATTCTTTGCCTTTAAACATTGTTCGGTAACAGGATCGAATAATGTTCTGGCTCCGGTGTCTTTTTCGAATCCAGTGGGTCTCGACTATTCGTCGCCGCTGAGAATGAGCACTGCAAACACTGTTCGGCTTCAGGATCGAATAAGGTTCTGGCCTTAGTATCTTTTTCGAATCCAGTGGGTCCCGACTGTTCCTTGTTCTCAGTAACATGAATCTGTGTTTCAAGCTGTGGTAAAGTGGGGAAGGAGGGGGTTTGAGATTCAAACTCCCCAAAGATCTGTTTTTTTTTTCAAACTTTTCGGTTTTAAATGGTATCGAGTTCGAAACAAAACAAATGAAATCCTGTTTGCGCCACTTCAGTTTGTGGAAAGCAGGTGGAGTGGCAGATCTATTTGTGTCTGTAGGTTCAATCAGAGGACACTTATGTCCTAAAATAACCTTCACCCACCTCTACGATAGTCAGGTTCTGTAAGTCCTAAAATAAACAAAATCCAAAGATATAGCAAGATGCTAACTTGGGTCCCCGGACACGTAAAGATTGCTTGTAACGAGACTTTAGACTCTTTACCGAGATTGGGCTACTTTTATTGGCCCTAAACCTGTTCTGCCACTTTATTCTACCACTAAAGCCTCTGGAAACAATTCGACTACTTCAACCTACGAGCGAGCATAGGAGGCTGAAAGGCTGGAGGCTACTCAGATTTCTATAAAGGTCGAGAAGATTACAAAGACAGTAAAAGGCAAGTAAAAGGAGTAGAAGGACAGCAAAAGTAAAGCACACAGTATTTCCTTTCGGGGGATTTTGCGTACAACTTTCGATTTGAAACTATATTTTACAGCAGCAATTTTTGCATTTGGGGGGTTGAACTCTCAAACCCCTCCCTGTGTGCGCCACTGGTTGGCGTATATTCTGTTGTTGTTAATCTATTCCGGCAACAAAAATTAGAGCGAGATTAAAATGGATCGCAATGTTAATTTAGGTTAGGTTAGTGTGGCTGCCCCTGTATGAAACTCACGAAATCCGCCCACTTGACATGTGTATACAATAATATTTTTTTAAAATGTATTATTACACAAATTTTCAATAGGTATGCTCTACTGCTACCCTGAGAACTTTACTTTTAGAACATTTAAAATTTCTCAGGTTTTTGGGTAAATTATGCCTTTTCTTTGATCCATTAATGAGGCTTGCATTGCTTGATTCTCTTTCAGAGAATCTGCTAGTAATCTTCTGTTATAGATTCACATTAGTATATTTTTTGGCTGTAGTCACTGTGGTTGCGTTTAACTGGTTTTTGCATGTGTTGAAGTGGGTTCGAGTGCTGACTAACTGACCAAAAAATTAAACAAGCCAACTTTACTATTGATAATCAAGTTTTTAATGGTACAATAATTAATTTTTTATTTATTTATTTATTTATTTTTAAATTTTTTATTTATTTATTTATTTATTTTTAAATTTCTTATTTATTTATTTATTTATTTAACAGGTAACTTCCTGAATACTTTACTCTAAGAACATTTACAATTTCTCAGGTTTTTGGGTAAGATATGCTCTTCTTTTCATCCATTAATGACGCTTGCATTGCAATCTTGAACGATGATGTGGTCTGGAGTTCTTTTGCTCTTTCAGAGAATCTGCTTGTAATCTTCTATTATAGATTAACATTGGTATATTTTTTGGCTGTAGTCATTATGGTTGCGTTTAACTGGTTTGTGCATGTGATGAAGTGGGTTCGAGTGCTGACTAACTGACCAACAAAGCCAACAAGAAAACTTTACTATTGACAGCAAGTTTTTAATGGTACAATAATTTATTTTTTATTTATTTTTTCTGTATTTATTTATTTAATTATTTATTAATTAATTCATTAATAATATGATAATAATTGACTGGCACGACAGCCCGCTTACGCGAGACTAAGGCCTAGCTTCCCGCAACCACCCGTGTTGTGCGTGTGAATTTGTACGCGGGTGGAAGGGACCTACAGTTTTATGCCGGTTCCGAACGGCAGGTTGGGAGCTTTTTCATAAGCAATTTTTACTCTCAGAGGTTAATTCATTAATTTGTTTATTTTTTATTTATTTGTTTATTTATTTATTTGTTTATTTATTTATTTGTTTATTTATTTATCAGGTGTACAACTTTGCTTCCGCCGTTTTCCGATAGGTGGCTGTACCGGCTGAGGCTGGTTGAAATACATAGATGGTAATGCCTTTAAAGTGAGTGTGGACAGTGCCTAACGAATTGTCATCGCCGTTTCAGTGACAGTTGTTCTTGTTTTCGTATTATTCACGCTCGAAAATGTCCGTTTATGTGCCCAATTCTCGCCATTTGCGGGAAGTTTTACTTTTCTGTTACAATTCGCAAAAAAATGCAGCTGAAGCGCATCGAATGCTCTCAGAAACTTACGGTGATGCTGCTCTGAGTGAAAGAACGTGTCGGGAGTGGTTTCAACGTTTTAAAAATGGTGATTTCGATGTCGAAGACAAACATGGTGGTGGAAGAGAAAAAACCTTCAAAGATGAACAACTAGAAGCATTGCTTGATGAAGATTCGTGCCAAACCCAAGAAGAGCTTGCCGAATCGTTGGGAGTGAGTCAGCAAGCCATTTTAAAACGTCTCAAGGCCCTGGGCATGATTCAGAAAGAAGGAAACTGGGTGCCGTACGAGTTGAAACCGAGGGACATCGAGCGCCGTCTATTTGTATGTGAGCAACTGCTTCAAAGACGAAATCGTAAGGGGTTTTTACATCGAATCGTAACCGGTGATGAAAAGTGGGTTCGATACGATAATCCTAAACGTAGAAAATCATGGGGAAAGCCCGGGCATGCTTCTTCGTCGACGGCAAAACCGAATATTCACGGCGCCAAGGTTATGATTTGTATTTGGTGGGATCACCATCACAGGAGATCGCTACCGAACGCAACTGATGCGCCTTAGTCGCGCGCTAAAAGAAAAGCGGCCACAATATCAAGAGCGACATGACAAAGTCATCCTCCAACACGACAATGCTCGGCCTCACGTCGCAAAAGTGGTCAAAAGTACCTGGAAACGCTGAAATGGGAAGTCTTGCCCCACCCGCCGTATTCCCCAGATGTCGCCCCTTCTGACTTCCACCTATTCCGTTCGATGGCACACGGCCTGGCAGATCAACATTTTCAATCCTTCGAAGAATTGGAAAAATGGATTGCTTCATGGATAGCGTCAAAAGAGGACTCCTTTTTTCGAGCCGGGATCCGAAAATTGCCGGAAAGATGGGAGAAAGTTGTCGCTAGCGACGGACAATACTTTGAATAATACATCTGTAAGCACTTTTTCGCAATAAAGCTTTTAATTTTGGAAAAAAACGGCGTAAGCAAAGTTGTACACCTGATATTTATTTTTTATTTATTTATTTCTTAATCTTGTATTTCTTGTTTATTTATTTACTTTCTAAGACACCGAAAAAAGTTAATAATTCAGGACACCTGATCTTACTACGAAAGAAAGAGGGACAGAGGAAAGTCCTCCGCTGACTGAGGTATTGAAAACCGAGAAATTTACGTCTGCCTGGATATGAAAGCAGACCATTGGGTCAGTACGTTTTCCGAAAAGCAAATCTTGTAAACATTTTTTAAATCATTTCAACGCGATTTGAAGATTATTTATAACAATTCTCCTAATCGTTTAAAATTGCCCCAGAACAGTGTGTGTTCTAATTAATTTTGTACGCACAAATGATTTTTGCAGAAAGAAAGAAAAGATAAAAAAATAGAAAATTTGTTCTCTAAAATTATTTAAATCGTGAAAAAAATTACATAATTGCAGCATTAAAAATTTTTTAATTATGAAACTATTTTATCAAAATTTAAAATCTTTGATCCCATCGAATTGGCCTCTTCGGTCTACAAGCAATATGAACAAAAACATTTTATGCGTTTACTGTCTCTGCATAATTTGCTCTCATCACTTTGCTCTACACACTTGCTATCATTTTATGACCACGAATTGAATTTCTTACGCCCCCCCCCCCCCCGCATAATCCACTTGTGGCTGCAAAAAATTTCGTACGTGGCTTTCGCATGCTCGACGAGGTTTTTATGATCCAGCTGCACGCAGCCACTGCCAAAAGTGGCACAGCTACATAGAAGTGATTTTTATTTCTTGATATTCGTATGATAAATTCAATGATTTGGCACACGTTTGCCAAAATCACTGAAAGCAAAGGCAAACATCAAACGAAACGATGCGCAGACACCTCAATGCGTCGCCCGTAAACAAACAACAAGAATCCGCCAACGATGTGCGTCGACACGTAGCCAACGTCTGAGATGTTACTTGATGGATTATGTGGATTTTGCACATAAAACCATTTTTGAATATGGAAAAATAGCAGCGACACTGCCGGCCGGTGCGGCGCGCAAATGAGATGTTGGCGAAGTTGGCCGCGTGGCGACAAACTTCAAAACATGTGTTTTTGTCAAAAGCTTTGCAATTTTGCATAAATATGAACAAGAAATGCCAAATTGTTGATAGCAAAGCATTGGCAACCGATCGTTGCTTCACGTGGCGGCTGCGGAAGTTGCGTTGCGTTGGCTGCAGTCGAATGCTGCGCTACAGTCGTAGCGCCGTTGGGCCAAATGGGCGGCGTATCCAGGCAAACTGATCGATTGCTGTTGAGGCGCGCATAAAGCGCGTAGCGGCGATTCCGGCGCACAGAGCGAGCTTTATGGCGGCCGCTTCAATAAATCATGCACTGTAATTACCCGTTGGCGCATAACAGGCCACATGTACCACATCGGCGCAGAGACTAAGAACAAAAGGAGGCATAGGGAAAAGGAAGCCAACAATGAGAAGCAGCGGAAAAGAGTCTATAAAGTGCTGCTCGCAATGTGATGTGAAACGGGCGCAACTGATGAACGAGGAGCGGGTGTGTTGGGCTTCGAGTGTTGGAGCGGCTAAAGCGGAGCAAACTAAATGTTGCAACAGTACTGTGGACAGGGTGGAGTAAAATATGGTTAAAAATTTGATACTTCAAGCAAAAATTCAGACGAGTTTCTTAGTGGAGGGAAATTAGTTTTTTTTATATATGAAATTTGGGTTGAACAAATAAATTTGCAGGTTTTTGTTTTGGTAGTTTGAAACTATCTTAGAGGAAATTGGTGCAATGTATCTTTTTCAAAATATGGTCCATCATTAGCTACGACTTTTCTCAATCTTACAGGCATCAAATGGATTTCACACTGAAACAATTTTTTTATCTGAAACCACTTTTTTTTTTATTTTTTGGGGGACCCCAAACCCCCTACCCCCCTACGTGCGCCACTGAAACCTTACGTATATTTTTTGCAAGCTAAAGATAATCTTATTCGCATGGTTTTGGGACCATAGATATCTAAATAAATCCGTTTAAACCTACTTCCTTCCTCGGTTCGACTCCCAGCTCGAGCTAATGAAACACTTGTCGACTTCTATCGCTATCCACATGAAGCAGATGAGAATTATAAGAATCGCACAAGTGCGCTCTTGGCAAGAAATGACGAAACCTCCAAGTGCAAATAAAATTTTAAATTTTACGTCTTAGGCTTCTATGGTGTTAAATTAGCAACATTCCATAAACAATTTTTTAATTTTTATACTCGGACCCTGTATTTTAGAGTGTTTTTCTATGAGAGCAACCACATCGTTGTGGCTGTAATAATTACTTAAACATAAAACTTTTTACGCATAACGAAAGTTTTAATCTTTCTTCATTTACTTCAGCCAAAATTAAAAAAAGAAGTATCTAAATTGAAAGAAAACGTCAAAATAAAAAGTTATCTAAAGTTTTCTGCTTCTTCTTCCTTTACTATGTCACGATATACCATTAAAAAAATGTGTATACTTTTTTTCTTTAAACTTTAATATTCAGTTTATTAATTTCGTATTTTTCCTAAAACTTCAAACTATTCCAACGACCAACAAAAAATGTATTCTTGAAACCACAGAGGGTTCAGGCGTCCATAAAGTAGCATGATGTCATATGGCAACAAAATAGCGAAAGGGTTAAGAAATATAGCTTGTTACAAAAATATTTTTTTTTACTATTTTTACAAATATTTATGAAGGTGAAAAATGAAATTTAGGTGCTTGTGTAAAAAAATTTTTTGAAAATAAATTATTGTAGATTGCCCACCAATATATTTTAATATTAAAACTACATTGATGGGAGCGGAAGTGCTGAACGGTTTTTTTGCTCAGTGCCAATATTTTTTTTTACGAATTTTCAAAAACAAATTTTGTTTTATCGATGAAAATGAAAAATAACAAAATTTAGAAAGGCAATTAAATCGAATGGCGTGAATCTTTCTTATGAATTTGTTTTAAATGGACTTTCTTCTCTTCAATCCGCATAAAGATTTTGCGCCCTTGGAAAATATTTAATTTTTTCTATACTAAAGTATAGTAAAATTGCTTAATTTAAAATTGCAACCAAAATGTGTAACCAAGTCAATGCCGCGAATTACACTACTCGACAAAAAATGGGTTCATCGCGTGCTCCTAAAAACAAAAGTATTTTTTAGACTAATCTTCGGCTGCTGAACACGAAACTGAAAATCAAAAAATTTTGTTAAGAAGCGTTTTCGAAAAATCTTCGAAAAACACGTTTTTTCCCTCTTATTTCAGCTATGAGCACATATCTCGTAAACCAACCATCCGACTAACACAAGTGGGCCATCGTTCAGAAGACAATTAACTAGCCTTTCCAACGATATATCGATCTTCATCATTGCACAATCGCAAATATTTAAAAAAATTTTTAAAATGTGTATATCCTTAAAATTTTAAAGTCCTTTAAGAAGGTTTTTGGGTCAAAAAATGAAGAATTGACTATGCCAGGATATTATAAATGACTTCTAGTTTTACGTCTATATCAACATTTGGATGGGTCTCGGAAAAATAAAAAATTTTTTTCGCACGGTGTAATAAATGAAAAGTTGGTGTTTTCACTCCGTGCATCATAACTATGTTATTTTTCTTTCAATTCTATTGATGTTAGGCTTAATATTTGCTCAAATAATATATCTTTCATCTTAGATTTTAAAACCAGAGGAGATCATTTATTTTATCTATAAAAAAACGATTCGAAAATGTATAATTTTTGAAAATGGTCGAAAAATTCACTTTTTTACAACTTTTATCGTCAGTATCTTACCCAAATCTCATCTGATTTGGACAATCGATATATCGTTGGAAAGGTTAGTTAATTACCTTCCGAACGACGGGTACGAGATATGTGCTCATAACTGAAATAAGAGGGGAAAAAGTGTTTTTCGAAGATTTTTCGAAAACGCTTCTTAAGAAAATTTTTTGATTTTCAGTTTCGTGTTCAGCAGCCGAAGATTAGTCTAAAAAATACTTTTATTTTTAGGAGCATTTTTCGTGTCGAGTAGTGTTATGAAAGTTTTTTTTTTCAAATAGGCTTGGCACGCCTACTTAACCTATTATGAGCCATATTATCCCAGTTTTTTTTCATTATTATGGAATTTGTTTGCTAAAATGTGATTTAATGCTGATATACTTATTTAAAAAAAATAGGAGGAAGGTCTAATTTTAAAGAATAATTTCTTCTGATAATTTCTTTGATAGTTTCGCCGCTTTAAATTGAACTGCATTGTATATTCATAGCTGTGTCATCTCCATGTTAAGCTTTATGGATATCAAATAAAGATTTCCTTTAAGCAACTTCACCGCCCTCTTTCCACCCTTTAAATGTCGAATTTATAAAATCGCTAAAACATGTATTTTGTTATTGTTTTTTTTTAGTATCTATAAAGAAAACTTGAATGTCCTTTGAAAACCATACAACATCAAAAATGTAGTACCCAATTCCACTAAATATATTTTCTAGCTTTTCTTCAATTTTTAAGCCAAAAATCTCCACTTCACACCACTGTTCGTTTCCGTGCAGTTCACGCAGTTTTAGCAGTTTTCGGCGCTTATCGGCAGTCAGCCCGAAAGTGCTACTTCAGATGATTTATTAGCATCGAAGCCGCACACCAGCACTAAACACCCGAATCACCACAAGTGTACTCGGCTTCAATTTATGCATAAATTACATATTTGCATATTGCACCGCATCCGAGCAACGCCCGCACGCACACGGACAGACACAGCTCAACAGCATTGGCCATAAGACACCAGCATTGGCCCGCAAGAACCTCACACACACACACACACACCCACGAACGAGTGAATTGCAATTTGTGCGGTTAGCTGCGCACCAGACGACCGGACAAGGGCACAGCAGCAACAACAGTGCGGCAAGTGCAGCAGTAGCGCAGGCGCAACAAATTCGCTACACAGGCGCAGAAAATCAACACAGATCGCTCAGTGGGTTTGCTTGCATTCGAGCAGCGGCGATGCACAGAAAGCCAGTTTAAATCGCGCCGAAACGCAACGCAAAAGTGCCAATAAGAAACGCACAGTTCAAGTTGAGATATTGAAACGTGTAAAGAGCGCAGTTTGAATAATCGAATTTGCGTTGCTTTGTCGGCGAGCGGCAGCGCGATAAGGTCTGCCACTTAAAGGATGCGGCACGCACAGCGTTTTCGTGGCCATTTAAGAAACACACGCACATACATACAAAAATATTGGTGCAACATACAGAACGACGGGCATAGTTGAGCTGCGCATGCGCACAGTTGAGCTGCGCTCATGCACGCTGACCAGCTGAAAGGATTATTTGTTTGCGCATATCCTTGCATTGTCCGGCATGATGACGAGACAATTTCCGTTTATTGTGCTTTGATTGCATTTGAATTGGACATCAGTTGCGGTTGGCTGACAGTCGAAATTGCAGCCACTCGCGTCGACAATGGACCGCAATGTTAGCCAACTATGCGCGCATGTTTGTTTTTCTATGCAACATTAGACACGACTCTTTGTCAGTTTTCATTTGACTAATAAATATTTTTGTCGAAGTAATGCAGTTGAGTGGTTGCAACGCTGCACTTTAGTTTTATTATTGTACAGTTCTTTCGGTTTTTGTTTTGACCCATGCAAAAGCCGACATTGTTGTGAACAGTGTTCAAGTATTTAAGAGGATTCAAATTCCACGAAAATGTAATGCTTTGTTTGCGGCAGTTTAATCCTTTTGGTGTCCTTTCTCGCTCTATAGAAGCAAATACCCAACTATGAGTGAAGCATAAAAGACCATGGAAACGATTGAATATTGGAAGCATGTAGCGACTTTGAAGGGTTGTAGTGTTGTAAAAATGTATAGTCATCCTGAAAGTATACCATGATTTGAAGACTTTGAAGAGAGGAGTGTTACTTGAAAATGTATTGAAGGATTAATTTCTACTAGTTTAAGGAGGGGAAAGGAGGGAATGAAGGCGGAAATGTCGAGCGAAATAAAAACAAATAAAATTGTTGTAAATAAAACACACCACTAGTCATACATATAGAGGAAATATAGAAATTGTTTGGTATATATTTAAAATCGATACGAGAAAAACGAAAAGGAACGAATCTGGTTTCACAAAAATTTGACAGAGCTTTGAATGTGGAAGGAAATACGGGAGATTGAATCAATCAGGTATAGTTTAGATGGTCAAAATCTCTGTAGCTCTACGCTAACGTCTCCTGAAACTGCCAGAAGGATCAAAATTCAACCACTTAGAACCGATTGGGGCAGAATATAGAAATAATTTGGTGTATAGATTAAATAGGCAAGAGAAATGCGAAAAGAGAGAGTCCGACTCTACTAAGATTTGGTAGAGCTATGAATTCGGAACGATTTACAAGAGATCGAATCAATTTTTTATGGCGTAGATGGTCGAAATCTCGGTTCACTTAGAACTTATTGGTGCAGGGTATCCCAGAATATGGAAATAATTTGGTATATATTTTTAATAGACATGAGAAAAGCGGAGAATAGAGAGTCTGGCTTTACTAAAATTTTTAAGACCTTTGAATTTGGAAGGAAATATGAGAGATCGAATGAATTTTTTATAGCTTAGAAGGTCGAAATGTCGGTTCACTTAGAACCTATTAGTGAAGGGTGTCCCAGAATATGAAAACAATTTGTTATCTATTTTAAATAGACATGAGAAAAGGGGGAAAATAGAGAGTTTGACTCTACTAAGATTTAATACAACTTTGAATTTGGAAGGAAATACGGAACATCAAATCAATTTTGTATAGCTTTGATGGTCAAAATCTCGGTTCACTTAGAGCCAGTTGGTGCAGGGTGTCCCAGAATATGGAAATAATTTGGTATATATTTTAAATAGACATGAGAAAAGGAAAAAGGGAGAGTCTTAATCTACTAACATTTGATAGAGCTTTGAATTTGAAAAAAAATACAGAAGATCAAATCAATTTTGCAGAGCTTAGATAATAAAAATCTCCCTACTGCTCTACAGTTCAAATCGAACTCATCATTAAGTCTCCTGAAACTGTCAGAAGAAAGCAAAATTAACAACGGACTCTACGTGAGTGTCAACTATAAAGAACCAATTGGTGCAGGGTATCCAAGAATATGGAAATAATTTTGTACATATTTTAAATAGACATAAGAAAGAAAAAGAAGGAGTCTAACTCCACTAAGATTTAAAAGAGCTTTGAATTTGGCTGGAAATATGGGAGATTGAATCAACCAGGAATAGTTTAGATGGCCAAAATCTTTCTATTACTCTACAGTTTAAATCAAACTCATCATAAAGTCCACTGAAACTTCCAGAAGAAATCGAAACAAACAACGGATTCTACTTGAGTGTCAACCGCTTGAAACCGATTGGTGCAGAGTATCCAAGAATATATAAATTTTTTGGTATATATTTTAAATAGACATGAGAAAAGGGTAAAAAGGGAGAGTCTACTAAGATTTTATAGAGCTTTGAATTTGAAAAAAATTCAGATGATCAAATCAATTTTGCAGAACTTAGATAATAAAAATCTCCCTACTTCTCTTCAGTTCAAATCGAACTCATCATTAAGTCTCCTGAAACTGTCAGAAGAAAAAAAAATTAACAAAGGATGCTACTTGAGTGTCCACTACACTTGGTACCGATTGGTGCAGAGTATCCAAGACTATAGAAATATTTTGGCAAATATTTTATAAAGACATAAGAAAAGGGAAAAGGGAAAGTCTGACTTTACTAAAATTTGATAGAGCATTGAATTTGGAAGGAGATATGAAAGATATTATCAACCAGGCATAGCTTACATGGTAAAATTCTCTGTAGTGGCCTGCAGATGAAATCCAACTCATCATAGCTTCTTCTGAAACTGTCAGAAGAAAGCAAAATGAGCAAAAGATTCTACTTCAGTGTTAACCTCTTAGAACCGATTGGTGCAGGGTAAAAAAAATTTGTTAAATAAGCATTTTACTGTATTTTTTAAACCCAAACTGTGACTGAAACTATATCCTAATTCACATACAGTATGCAAAATCTGTATTCGTATAGACCCATTTTGTAAATAAAATGTTGAATTGACCTTAAATATATTTTTTAACTCATTGATTAAAATTACTAATTTTCTGTTTGACTCTAATAAATATATACTTACTTTTAAATTGAATGATCACTTTTGAATTGATTTAACCCTTTCCGGAAATTTGTACGATATATCGTAAAATTTTTTCGACGATTTTTTATTTGACAGTGAATACACTTTTTATTGAACGGCTTTTAAATTAGTATTAAGTAGGCTGTGTTGTATCATTCTGTTTAAAAATATAAATCATAATAGCCGTGGCTATACAGTATGAGTGCGTTTTGTAAGCAGATTTTTGCAAGAATTTGAAAAACCAGCAAATGACGGTACTTCTGCGTAGAAATTTTTAAATATGTAATTTGTTCAAAGTTTGAATCTCAGTGAATTTATAGAACTTACAAAATTGAACATTTTTTGCGTCTAAATATTTTTCCCGAGTCTTTAAAAAAATTGTACGATATATCGTACAAATGACCAGAAGGGTTGCAAAGCTTTGTACGATATATCGTACAAATGGAAAGCAAAGGTTGCAAGTTATGTTTGCATTTTTTTAAAGTTATAGGTTTGGTTTTTGATTTTTTGCATTTGTATGCCTGCCACGCCCATCTGTAAACGACGTGGCTAATAAAATTCGATTATTCGGCAATTTTTGATTAAAAATAAGAACGATGTTGACGATTTTGTGTTTCACAGGGCAGACACAGGTTATGTAAGGTTAGCCATGCGTACTTGCCACTCCCACTACCATAATAAGAATGGGCTATATTCAGTGCCTTTCTGTGAAACTGTACGAATTTTAATTGATTCTGTGTTTTTTTGAGAGGAAAAGGGCTTTGCAACAACAACAACGTTTATATAAGGCCGAATAAATGTGAATGAATTTTTTATATATATAATTTATATGACTTTCGATCTAAATGAAATCACGTTTTGATTTTTTGTTGTTATAATTTATGTTTTCTATAAAAAAATCAATGAATTGTTCATAAAACTTAAAAACAGAAACCAAAAATTCATGAGTTTTTACTCGTTGCGGACCATTGTACGATATATCGTACAAAATTGATGAAGCTGTAATTCTCAACCAAAATGATTTTTTTGAAATTTTTTTAAAATTTTATTGCTAAAATGTTCAATGAGAGTCAATATTTTGAAGGAAACATTTTTATCTCAAGAAATTTGGAAATTGACCGGAAAGGGTTTATGTATTTTGTTAGTAAAACTAGATTCCCATGGAGAAACGAATCCCTACAAATACGGTTTCTGCATACTGTAGATCTCAGCTCATTCAAATACAAATAAAAGTAATAATCCACATTGATTTATTTTATTCTGATAACACCTTTCAAACAATCAGCAAAATATATTTGATTTTTACAATCATTACATTACATTACATACATTACATACCTATATTTTTATATATGCAAATATACTGTAAAAAAATTGCCTTCACCTCCACATGAAAACACTAAGAAACCTCAAGAAGCTGTCGAGTGCACGCGTACTGCCGCCACATCTGTCTTGCACACTTCTTCCCAAACGTCTCTGCTACTCTCTCGCCACAGTGGTAACGATGCTGTCAGCGTGTCCAATGCGACGACTTTTTATTTTCTTTTAATTTCCGCAATCGCGCAGCACCGCAGCGCGCAACTGGAAATCGCACGAAAAAAGTGCAAATGGTGGGGCGAATTTTCATTCATAAAGTCGGCAGCCAACTGCCGCATTACATTTGAGGGGGAACGCGTTCTTCCCACGGCAGTTTTTACTAGCGGCTTCTAGTTGTTGTGGTCTTGTTGCTTTCAATGTTCGTGTGTGGAACTTGTTATGTTTGTTTTTATCGCGGAGATTCCCTATTCGATGTGCATGTGGGGGAACCAAAGCGGAAATGGCCTTTTAGCGGCAAAAAATACATGGCAAAAAGTAAAACACCGTTAAAAAAGCATAGCCCCAAGGGAAGTGCTAAATATAAAAATCGATATTGTGTAAAAGAAGGAAGTCATATAAATAGTTAAAGCGTGATTGATGGAAGCTTCATGCATGGCATGTGGCATATAAATTCATTGAGAACGTAAGAATGTAAGAATCATTCATGTAAGAACTTGTATAATGTAAGGGTTTCATATTCAAACTGCCATACAATGTGATCAACAAATATATAATTTTGGAGTGTATTCATTAAATCGCACCCACCTCTCATTGCATAGTGTTTTTCTTAATCAATTCATGACTGAATTTACCACATTGCAAAATTTTGCTTCTTTTGTTTGTGATTCACGCCGATTGTGTTGTGCCATTTGGCTAATTCAATTTCGAGCAAACCATTCGCGCACATCATATCGCATTGCTAACAAGTTGTAAAAATGCAACGCTAAATAGCCTCAAACTTACAATTTCCTTTTACGGCCAATAAATATCAAATTTCGCATCATTGCTGCAAGCAAAACTGCTGCGCTTTTCATGCAGCTACACTTTATTATTGTTTTTTTTCGCTGCCCATATCATTTGTTGTATCTCGTTGGATGCGGAAAGCGTGGTTAATAAATTGATTGCTATTTATTCTGATAATTGGCCATGACTGTTAGTGGATGAAGCGCGCGCATGCGCACGCGCATTGGCAAATTTGTTGCAAATCTGCAGTCGGCATATCATATTGCAACATGCGGCAGCACAAAAACAATGCCACGCTCGAACGTAGGCCACCCAAATGCGCTGCGAGCAATTATCGAATACTGCATTTGCTGAGTTTAACTCGGATGAATATGTGATTGTATTGGTGTGTGTGTGTGTGTGTGTGTGTATGAGTACATATGTGTGTGTGTGTGTGTGTGTGGGTGGACTGTTTAGTGCACAACTGTAACGATTAACAAGGCACATGTGCAGTGCTGCAACATTTCATTTGGTTGTACTGAAACAAAAGACTCAGGCAACGAACTCGGTTTTTATATCATTAATATTTTCTTATTTTGCTTAATATAAATTTTTTTAATAAATATTTTCAAATAACTCTTATTGTAAGGCGCAAAAAAATCACAACAATTTTAAATTTCCTACACTTGTTACAAATTCGTTTTTAATTTGGCCTGCGACCAACCATTGGTCGGCAACCAAGTGTTGATAGCAACTGATACAATTTTAATGACTTCATTTTATATGCTACACATGATCCAATATCAACAACAACAAAAACATGCAGTTATTGGTAGCGACAGTAATTACCCTTACGCCCCGCTTGCTGCCGCACAGCTGCCGAAAGGATATGAATTGCGTGCCGCTGTTTAAATCCTGCACTATGCCGCAACTCAAATTGCTGCGCGCCGACTTGTTTGTGTTAACAGCCGTCGTACATAAATTGCATTTTAAGCGTTGTCTTGTAATTTTAATGGGTTTGGCTGGTTGGCAATGAAATTGGAACATCCGCTTTTTAGCGGCACTTGTGGTGGTTAGTATTGATGCTGTTTTTTTTTTGCTGAAGTCATTTGAAGTGGGAAAAGAGTTACGCAGGCTGATCAGTTTTATTTATTTTTTTTGTACTGCTGAGTGTTGAAGTTAATTAGGGCAAATGATTTATGTTGTTTTGTTAGACAATTTTTAAACATCATGCACCAGTAAAAGCGGTGAAAGTCGGGTCAATCGTAAAAGGTAAATTAATGATTTTTTTATAAAGAACTGAGCATTGCAAATACAAATTTGATATTTGAGTTTTAAGATTTTAATTGATATGAAATTAAAGGGTACGGTATTTAAATTCATTTGTAAATAAATGAAAAATAAAATACACAAAAAATAAAAATAGTGGAAACAACAGAGAAATAAAGAAACAACTGATTGATATATTTAATTAGAGATCAAAGAATACTTTCAGAGACACATTATAAATATTTATCAATCTTTGTGGAAACCAAACACAACTTTCAGGAATTGGGAATATTTTTGCACGAGAATGCTTGGGCACATGTTGCAAGAGTCGTCAAAGAAACTTTGGAGCCGCTTCAATGGGATGCCCCACCTTAAACGATGTGTTCATCAACTCCTTTCAACTGCTACCTGCTTTAATTGATGACATATCAAACTGGGCTGTAAAACCAGTACTTCATTTTTTACAGAAAAAAACAAAAATTAGGTTGATTTTCGGATCGCCTCAAAAGACGAGAACGAGACGAGATACGCTGTAATGACGAACAAAACTTTGAATAACTTTAATAACTTTAAGCTGAGAAGAAAACTTTAAGCTTAAAAAAGAAACTTAATTGTACTTATTTCAATAATAAAAAAATTCGAAATGGTTTACATTCTTCTGACAATTTTTTCAATTTTTCTATTCAAAACACAGACAAAGTCAGTTCAAAGTCCGACTAAAACTTGTTTTGGTCGATGACTCATAGCAGCATTTCCAGTGGCGCACACAAGGAGAGGTTTTGGGGGTTCAAACTTTCCCCAAACACAAAAATTTCTGGTAAAAAATATGATTCCGAACAGAATTGGGCTCAAAAGTTGTACGCAAAACCCCCCTAAAATTAAATCCTGTGTGCGCCATCGAGCATTTCACTGTTTCGAAAATAGTTTTATTCTTAGATCGCCTCAAAAGACAAAGAATGTTTTCATTGCGAAATCTTTATGCTGCCTAAATGATTGGAAAAGTCATAAATAATGATGAAGAAGACTTTGAATAAAATAAATTGCAAGAATTGTTTTCTGAATAAGGCACGAAAGTTATAAAAAAAGCTCAAAACAATTATTGGTTCGTTCAATACTAAAAACAAAGTAATACGAATGGTTTTACATTTTTTATAATTATATAATTTTTTATATCAAATTTTTATATTTTTATTATTTATAATATAATTTTTTATAATTTTTTTTTATATTTTATAATTTATAATATAATTTTTACATTTGAAGTGCAAAAAAATTTTGTATGAATTATATTTTCTGTTTGAATTATGGGAAATAATATAGAATAAATGATTACAAAATAGGTTTGAAGGATATTAATTTCCTTAAAAAACTAGCACAAAAATGTTCCATTATTTTTTTTCTGAAGGTTCAAATTGATCTAAGCAGTTTTACCAAACAAAATTTCAGCAACATTTTGATAATTTGCAAGTTTACTGTAGTGAATTCCGCAGTGGGAAGAGTGGTTATAATTATAAAATGTCCAAAAGCGCTGGGTGGGTTAAATGAGAATTGCATGTGCTTGAAGTGAACAAAAATAAAAAAAAAAAAAACAAAAAAAAATAAACAATTAATACACCAAAATAAAATATTTTTTTTTACTTTTTCTCTTTTTTCTCCTATTAAAATTTTACAAACAGTTTTAGCATGTATAATTTCAAAACCCATTAGAAAGTCAAGAAATTTATATACAAAATTCTTCATACAGTGTGAGTTCTTCTAGTCCAATGTGAGCCAAACCCAACTCAGCATTGTCCCAACCAATTTTGAATGCCTTCAATTCTTTCTTCATATATAATTTTTCTATAAATTTTCTACCCCTCAATTACACGAAAGATTCTTATCTTCTCGGCAAAACAACAATACAACATCGATATCCATTACCGTCGCACTAATACCAGCATTAATATGATATTAGTGCCAATGACACGCTGGCTCTCGAAACGAAAATCCTGGAATTGTAATGACCACACGAAATATGAAATATTAAAGTCGCACTCAAGACGCCGAAAACGCACAAAGCAAAGTCAAATCCTGACTTCAAACTGCTACGAAATAAGCCATCACGCATGTGAGCATGAAAGACGAAAACGCTGTGTCACTACGTGTGCCGCTGCCTATGAAGTCATAAATTTCTATGACTTTATCCTTGGCCGCAATCAATGAGCATTTCATTCGCTTGAGAGTGAGATCCTTAAATGCGGTTAAATCCTTTTTTATGGCATGAGGGCTAACACACGCTACATACAACTTGAAATTAATATTACAAAAAAAAAATTCCTGAAGGATTAAAAGTGAAGAATCATTTTTACGAGTTGGTGTGTTGGGCTAGGCGACACTTTTGGGGGCGCATTAAAATTGAATTAATTGCCAGCACATAAATAAATATCGAGTGTGATGCTAAGCACGGTGTGGTCTAAAAATTAATAATCGGATTTCTGGCTCTTGGCTACTCGGTACCCATAGCATTCGGCCGCAGATCGAATCGAGCAGTGCGTTGCTGCAGTCGTGCGTTGAGCAGCACAAATCTTCATGAAATGCATTTGTCTGCGTCCTGCAGCATTTTCGGTCCATGTTGCACAAGAAAAAAAGACACAAAGACGAATACGTATTTGCCAATGCCAACGCTGATTGTTGTTGTTTTTGTTGTTATTGTGGTTGTGGCCACTGGCACTTGTGGTAATATTGTTCAACACCAATTTAGACACTTCGTTCATCTTGTTAGTGCGCCTGAGAAATACGATACGACTGCGCCCAGGGCTGCGCATGCGCGGCCGCCGTCGTATTGAATTCGGGCAGCGAGTGCTGTACTGAAATCGCTGCACTGTCGGTAATTGGAATTAGATTAATAGCCGCGCAGAGAGTGATGTGGCCAAGAGTGAACCAATGCATTTAGGTTCGATTTTTTATCTCAAACGAATAACGATTCGATTTCGTTTCAGCAAAACAAATGAGTTTTTGCTACAAAAATCAACTTATTTCATAGTTGTTGTTGTTGTTGTTGTTGTAATAGCAAACGCTACTGTTGATTAATATCAAATCGTGTAATTCACGCCGACTTTCGACTGACGAGTTGCAACGCACTCAAAACGTCATTATTCATTGTTTTATTTGCTCATTGCACAGTCAGCAACTGAAAGAAATATTTTACTTAAACCTTGTTGTTGCTTTACTGTTGATGGATTTGATAAAAAAAACAAATATGAATGCATTTTTTTTGCAGTAATCTTTTATGTGGTTTACGTTTGGGTTATTAAGTTTTTCAGAGAAGTGCAGCAATGGTTTCTGACAGCGCGTGCTGCGACCTGGCGCCGCAACTTCAGTTGTTGTAATTAATTACAATTAGTAAAAAATATTTCCCAGTGTGTCATTGAGGGCGCACACTTGTCTCACAGTTGGGTGTTGGCATCTCTGATTTGTTTATCGTTATTGGGCCAACAACAAATCGGCCGATGTAACTTTATCGCTGTTGGAAATCTGAGCAAAAGAAAATCATTTGTCATTTAACACAAATCAATTAGCAAAAATTGCAATAAATTTAACAATTAGTGTAGTTTAAGGAAAAAGGAAATAATATTGAAAATATTGCATTATTAATGGATGAACATTTTTTTTTAGTTTCAATCTATGAACAGATAATTTTTTGTCCTGACTGACTGACTGATTCATCATTGCTCAGCTTAAACTGCTGAAGTTCAATAATGAAATTTGAACAATAGGTCCACTTTAGAAAATGAACCCCCGCTAAGACGGGATTTTTTGAAATTCGGGGTCTGAAAAGGCAAAACATGAGTTAAGGTTTTGTATGAAGAAATGTGATTTAATGGACCTATTGATTTAAAATTTGGTGAAAACACTTCAAATAAAAAATAATTCGACACGTATTTTGCATTTTTTCGAAAAACAAAATTGAACGGGTCAACAATGGGTTAAGGGGTGCATACGGGAAGACTATGAAAAAACCATGAACTGATGGGCCTATTGACCTCAAGGTTGGTGAAAACACTTGAAATCAAAAATAATTTGGCACGTGTTTCTAATTTTTTGGAAAATCAAAAATTAAAGGGGTCAGCCAAGGGTTAAACGTTTGTATGAAGAAGCATGATTTCTTTCGTCTTTTGTCTTCAAACTTGGTGAAAATACTTCAAATGTGAAATAATTCGATACATGTTTTTTTATTTTTTCAAAAATCAAATTCTGACGGGCTCAACAATGGGTTAAGAGTTTGTAAGGAGGAACAAGACTTAATGCTCCAATTGACCTCAAATGTGGTGAAAGCACTTCAAATGAAAAATAAGTAGATAAGTATTTCTTCATAAAAATCTGACGGGATCAACAAATTATTAAGAAAAGCTTAATTTATTGGCCCATTGACTTTAAACTGATCACTGCTAGTCAAAAATAATTCTACACAAATTTTTGAATTTTTCAATTTTTCAAAAATCAAAATACAATTTAAATTTTTAAATTTTAAATTTTTAAATTTAGTTTTAATTTAAATTTAAATTTTTAAATACATTTTAAATTTTTATTAATTTAATTCTTTAATTCTTTAATTAAAATTTTAAATTTCTTCAAACACGGGAAGACTATGAAAAGAACATTAACCCATGGACCTATTAATTTCAAAGATGGTGAAAGCGTGAGAAATAAAAAGAGAGGTATGGTTTGGTTTATTGGGCTCTTTGGCTTCAGACTTGGAAAAAGTACTCAAAATCAGAATTAATTCAACTCATGTTTTTCAGTGTTCGAAAACCAATATCAAACGAGGTAAACGGTTTTTTTATAGTTTACCTGAAGAAACATAACCTAACATTAGATAAGAGCATAAAGTGAGTAGAGATTATTTTAATAAAAAATAAAAATTAAATCATAAAATTATCATAATTAAAATATCATAAATATATAATAATAATATATATAATATACATATATAATAATAATTTAATATGATATAATAATATATAATATATATATTAATATATAATATATTTAATGATATATAATACATTTTAATGGCCCTGTTAGTATATCATTTTAGAATGAACAAAAGTTGCATGATGTATGTACTTTCATTCATTTATTCATTCATTTCATTTATTTCACCAAAATATAAAATTATTATTTTTTTCATTTAAATTGTTTTCAGATAAAGATTATTATTTCAATTCGAAACCATCTGCATGCTCTTCTTTCCATAACAAAAACATTTTCAACGTGTGTAGACAACTTCGAGAGAAACCAGATGCCTTGCACCCTTGCAACATTTGTCCATCGTTGCTTTGATTAAAACCAAAACAACACCAGTGGCAGCAACTCAAACCCAAAATTCCAACACTACTCACTTCGAGGATCATTGCAATAGGGGCGAAATTTCAAATGCAACCCTTTTGAGCAGCCAGCCGAAGAGAGCAACATTTGTATTAGAGGCCGAACAGTGGGGCAGGTGCTAGCCGAAAGTCGTCTGGCTGCCTGTCTGCGGCAGCGTGTGTCACAAATCTTTCAAGGGTCACAATCACAACAACAATCAGCGTCAACCGGTTGCGAGCGGAAGCGACAAATCTGACAAATGGTGCTAAACGCGTGTCACAATCAAAACTGAATTGAAAAAAAAACGATAATGCAACATATGCAAAGATCGCTCAAAGGTGTTGTACCGTAAGTCTGAGCACAATGGAGCTGAAGTTGCCAAGCAGCGTCGAGGGGCGTTA
The DNA here is from genome assembly GCA_964056695.1 of Melieria picta. Taxonomy (NCBI): domain Eukaryota; kingdom Metazoa; phylum Arthropoda; class Insecta; order Diptera; family Ulidiidae; genus Melieria; species Melieria picta. The sequence goes on along the minus strand of OZ057398.1, from coordinate 32,510,934 downwards.
GGCGCATTGTGCGCGAATGCCACATGCCACATGTAACGGTATATCATAATTATAGGTTTTTAATCAGATGTCGAGATATTTAAGGTAGCAAGCTGACTGTAGATTGAATAGCGGTATTTGAGAGATATAAAGAAAAAAGTTTAAGGCAGCAAAGGAATGCGAACAATTTTCGTATTCAAGAAAGGTACAGTTTATACATACATAAGTTAGCAGTAAAATTGAGGTACAGTTAGACACACAAATTTATGAATTTGTAATTTTTTGTTCGGTCTTAAGGAAGAAGGGGTCTTGGCGGGCGTTCAGTATGCTCTATGTTAGTGCGGCCACTGCAAAAGAACTTTTATGATCTTTTGTAGGAAGGACAATGGAAAATGTTTGAATGTGGTTCGATCGATCTGTTTATCAATTTTACCCCAACTCTTAGTCAGGTTGAAAGAAACGGCTTACAGCCCGTACGGCCAAAGCAGTTTGCTTTCAAAAAGGCAAAGATACTAAGTATCTTGATACTTAAATAAATAAATATAAATATAATATAAATATAAATATAAATAAATAAATAAATAAATAAATAAATAAATAAATATAAATAAATATAAATAAATAAAATAAATGAATATAAATAATAATAATAATAAAAAATAAATAAATTTGTCCCACTATAGTATTTGAGAAAGACTATCAAATCCGTACCTCCTCCCATCTGGGAAGAGTGGAAATATTCTAAATAACCTAGGCACCCCAATCTACACAAACAGTTCTAAGATGGAATGCCTAGTAAAAGCGCAAGTCTTCTTCAAACATGTAATGGCCCCAACACATTCAAGACGGCAGCGACATGGCCACACAACTTCAAGCTGGCATTGGCTTTGACCGTCGCCTTGTAGTCAACTACGTGATTACAATGAAAGTGGCAGCAACATCATCACAATCATATTTTTTAAGCTCCTAAGCACAAATTTTAATTAATTTAATTTCATTAATTTTTATCAATTTTATCGTTCAATGTACAATAAATGACAATGTGTAATAATTTTTAAAGCTAATAAATTTTAACTGAAATACTAAAAAATTTGTAATTGTTGATCAAAGAAGACCCAAAAAGCAAGAAAAACGCTATCAAAAATTTTTTTTTTGAAGCAATGATACAAGTTACTTTGGTTTTGTTGCGTTACAAAATAGAGAATAGTTCTATTTTTGGCAACAGCGACAACTGTAGTCGGCGGTCGTGTAGCTGCGCAGTCATCAAAATAATCGTCTCCGTACGAACATTTTGATTCTATATTTTGACAGATGCAGTATATGTTTGATGGCAACGACAACTGTGGTCGATGGTCAAAATAATCGTCTTCATACCAACGTTCTGATTTTATATTTTGGCAGATGCAGTCTTCTCTCTGCAGTTGTTAATGAGTTCGGGCGCTCAATGCTCAATGTATCTATCCGACTCTCAAATACTTCAAGCGTTTTTTAGGCGGAAGAAGAAGAAAGAGCTATGAAGAAAGAGCCACATTATCATACTCTCCGTCAGTCTATCCATCAAGGCATTAGACTCGTTGATTTTATGGTCCCGACTAGTGCAAAAATAAAGAGAAGTCCTCATGGATTCAGCTCATCGGTTCCAAGTGACCCTAATCAGAATGCCAGAGTACAACAATATTGACGGGAACGAACGAAACCATAAACAGATCCGAAGAGCCTCCGCTCTTGATGAGAGTGAGACGCTGACAGTTCATGCCACACTGAGCTCCAGCAAGGTCGATGTCTCTAAGAAATGTTTCGGTTAAGCAAACATTAGGTGTCAGTGAATGGAATCTTGCAAAATCAGAAGATGGCTCTGGCGAATATACAACAGAAACAGGACCGCAAATCCTTCAATAAAGACTGCCGAGATGTGGCAAGACTAACTGCGGTCATAAGTGACCACTGTCCCATTGTAGAACATGAAACTAAAACTAACATCTCCTTTAATAGCAGAAGGAAACAGTCCATCACTTCCTACGCGCCTATCCGATCTTATCAACAAAGAAAGAAAGAAATAAAGTAAAATTTCGAAGGAGTAACGAGGCACAGTGTGAACTCGCTGCTCGCCTTCAGTAACCTTTCGAAGATAGAAATCCCAATGCTCTCACTTCTTCGACAACTTGAATGACCTCAGTTTAAAAAATTTGCTAGAGTTCATCCACAATTCTAAATGACTTGAATAGGCTTCTCGATTAGCAGTAAGACAGAGCTTCAACTTGTACTATCACAATGGGCCCATTTCGCGGCCTTCCGGAAAGTCCCATGCCCAGACAGCCACCTTAACCTAACCTCACCTAACTGTTCGGACTGAATATAAGTATGTAAGTATGTATGGGCCACATAGTCTATGTCTATGTCTATGTCTATGTCTATGTCTATGTCTATGTCTATGTCTATGTCTATGTCTATGTCTATGTCTATGTCTATGTCTATGTCTATGTCTATGTCTATGTCTATGTCTATGTCTATGTCTATGTTTATGTCTATGTCTATGTCTATGTCTATGTCTATGTCTATGTCTATGTCTATGTCTATGTCTATGTCTATGTCTATGTCTATGTCTATGTCTATGTCTATGTCTATGTCTATGTCTATGTCTATGTCTATGTCTATGTCTATGTCTATGTCTATGTCTATGTCTATGTCTATGTCTATGTCTATGTCTATGTCTATGTCTATGTCTATGTCTATGTCTATGTCTATGTCTATGTCTATGTCTATGTCTATGTCTATGTCTATGTCTATGTCTATGTCTATGTCTATGTCTATGTCTATGTCTATGTCTATGTCTATGTCTATGTCTATGTCTATGTCTATGTCTATGTCTATGTCTATGTCTATGTCTATGTCTATGTCTATGTCTATGTCTATATCCATGTCATGAACCAAAGTAGTGTCACACTTATTTGTAAAGCAAAGCAATAATCAAATGATGCGAACTTTTCAACAGTCTTTCTTTATTATTTAATCTTTTCATTCAGTATTTGATTTTTCCCAGTTCAAACGAATTTGTGGTCCAACACGTAGTGAAATACAGGAACATATTTCCGCGATCATGTTCAGGTCGAGCATTACTTGTTGCTACAATTTCCAACGAAATTCTAAACTCATAAATCTCAAAGCGTTGGTACGTGCACGCGTCCTTTCGATGATTTTTTGCGCCGATAGTGGCAATGCTCGAGAAATTGTGTCAGCACTTTGTCATGCGGACAGGTCGTTTTTCAGGCATTTTATGGGTGTTCCAGGCAACTGAAGTGGCTCGAACAAATCTGTGGCTGGCTACTAGACACATTTCTGCATGTGACTGAAAACTAAATCACAAAAATAGAAAAATGCACTGAAAACTGTTAACATTGAGCCAGAAGTGCCAACAGGAAAGGAGGCGATTGCAACAAGAAAAGGACAGCCAAATAGAGTGAACGAGAGGCAGAGAGTGGCATTGCAACTGCTGGACTGCCTTAATGATAATTGCCCGCAACAAGGCATATTTCATTGATGAATAATTTTCACACGAAACGTTGCGTTGCAAAGATCGAAAATGTTAAACAGCAGCTTCGGTATTGCCACTTTTTTTCGCTGCATGGCCGTGGCAGCATTTGCGCAACAAGCTTCACAATTATCATCGCATTTATCACCGGCCGCGGCCAAAGGAATCCTGTTCAACACTGCATGCGGTACAGCAGCAGCAACAATCACAACAACAACAATAATAACTTTGCAACACAGCAGCCGCCCAAGCAACACCAGTTGCCGGTGTCGCTGTCGCAGTTGCAGTCGCTGCAGCAATTCGCATCGGTAGCGCGCATTGCGCAAAGCATTCGCCGTATTTTTTTTCGCCCGTACAACTGCACGCCGCGCGCCTTGTTAGCAATTAATTAAATAGAGCGCGCTACAATTTAGGTTTTTCAACACCATTTATTTTCGGCTGTGCGGCGACAGTTGCGACAGCGCGGCCGCCGGCAAAGGCCGCACTGGCCGCCGGTTTAATTATGGCCACATTAGTTATACGCTCGACCGAAAAGTGCTCAACGCATCCTGGCCGCCGGTGCAGTGCTGCGGCATTTGCATAATAACTGCGGCAGCGCACCGGCCGCCGCGGCACGACTGCAGCGTGCGGCTGGGTGGTGAGCTGTAAATGCCACATTTAGTGTCATTAAATGGCGATGCGAACATGAAATGTGATGGCGGTGATTTTTTCCAACTTTCAATCGCACTTTTGCCGCACAGTGCTGTTCACAGTGGTGGCGAGTGTTGTCAACGCGTTGCATGTTTACTATAATTTATTTTCTGTATTTTTTTTAGTGCAAAATTCTGAGAACAAAATATTTTGAAAATATTGTGATGTGTGAAATCTTTGTGGGTTCATTAAAAAAGAAGAATTGGAGAGTAAAGAAACTTGCAAAAATTTGAAAAATTAAGCTCAGTACTGTTCACAGTGGTGGCGAGTGTTGTCAACGTGTTGCGTGTTAACTATAATTTATTTTCTGTATTTTTTTTAGTGCAAAATTCTGAGAACAAAATATTTGGAAAATATTGTGATGTGTGAAATGTTTGTTGGATCATTAAAAAAGAAGAATTGGAGTGTAAAGAAACTTGAAAAATTTGAAAAATTAAGCCACTGACCATTAAAGTTGGGCTTTCTAACCTAAAATTTCAGAACAAAAGATTCAGAAGCAGAAAACCAACAGTTTTTGTGACAAATTTTAGATTAAGAATGAATTTTTAAAATAACCAAAAGGTATACTTTAGAAGAAAAAAAAGGAGAATAAGAAAACTTGCAAAAATTTGAAAAAATAAAGTCACTGACAACTAAAGTTGGTTTTTCTAATTTCAAGTTCTAAAACAACGGATTCAGGAACAGAAAAATAATGAGATTTCTTATCACAAAATTATTTATTTGATTCAGAAGGAAACCTTCTTCTTTGCTGGTTCATTAAAAAAGAAGAATTGGAGTGTAAGGAAACTTGCAGAAATTAAAAAAAATTAAGCCACTGACTACAAACCTAACCTAACTTTCTAACCTAAAATTCTAAAACAAAGGATTCAGGGACAGAAGAACAATCAAATTTCTTGTCACAAAATGCTTTTCTCGTTGTGGATTGGTGTGACAAAATGTTGTGTTTTTGTGACAAAATTTAGATTAAGAATGAAATTTGAAAATGGAGAAAAAGTTTAATTTAGAAGAAAACATTTTCTCCTTTGCTCGTTCAAAAAAAAGGAAAATTGTAGTATAAGAAAACCTGCAAAAATTTTTAAAAATTATCCGCTGCTCACTAAAGTTGAGTTTTCTAACCTAAAATTCTATAACAAAGGATTCAGGAACAAAAAATTGATATTTCATGTCACAAAATGATTTGGTGATTGTGGATTTTGATTTGTAATTGTTATAAAAAAAAGTTTTGTTTTTGTGACAAATTTTAGATTAAAAATGAAATTTGAAAATAGAGAAAAAGTTTAATTTAGAAGAAAACATTTTCTTCTTTGCTCGTTCAATAAAAAAAAAAGAATTTGAGTGTAAGGAAATTTGCAAAAATTTGAAAAAACTAAGCCACTGACTTCTTATATAGGTTTTTATAATCTTTTTCTAAACTTCTAAAACAAACGATTCAGGGACAAAACTTTTTGTCACAAAATCCTTTGGTCATTGGATCGATTTTGATGCCACTTGTCAACAATACATTTGCAGCGCTATTCTTGACTTTATGACAAAATGTTGTGTTTTTGTGACAAAATTTAGATTGAGAACAAAAATTGAAAATAGAGAAAAATTTTAATTTAGAAGGAAAAATTTCTTATTTGCTCGTTCAATAAAAAAGAAGAATTGGAGTTTAAGGAAACTTGAAAAATTTGAAAAAATAAGCCACTGACTACTAAAATTGGGTTTTCTAACCTTACTTTTAAAACAAAGGATTCAAGGGCAAAAACGCAATTAAATGTCTTGTCACAAAATGCTTCGATCATTGTGGATTTTCATGCCATTTGTCATTAATAAGTTTGAGGTGCAGTTTTTGACTCGTTTTTATGACAAAATGTTGTCTTTTTGTGACAAAATTTAGATTGAGAACAAAAATTGAAAATAGAGAAAAATTTTAATTTAAAAGGAAAAATTTCTTTTTTGCTCGTTCAATAAAAAAGAAGAATTGGAGTTTAAGAAAACTTGAAAAATTTGAAAAAATAACCCACTTCTAAAATTGGGTTTTCTATCCTTACTTTAAACAAAAAGGATTCAAGTACAAAAACGCAATTTAATGTCTTGTCACAAAATGCTTCGATCATTGTGGATTTTCATGCCATTGGTCAGCAATAAGTTTGCAACGCAGTTTTTGACTCATTTTTATGACAAAATGATAGGGTTTTGTGACAAAATTTAGATTAACAATGAAATTTGAAAATAGAGAAAAATTTTAATTTAGAAGGAAATCGTTTATTAAAGAAGAAGAATTGGAGTGTAAGGAAACTAAGGAAACAATTTTGAACAAATTAAGCCACTGAAAACTAAAGTAGATTCTAGCGTAAAATTCTAAAACAAAGGATTCAGGAGCAGAAAAGCAACCGGATTTCTTGTCACAATATGCTTTGGTCATTGTGGATTTTGATGCCATTTGTCATTTTTATAACAAAAATTGTGACAAAAATAAGACTAAGAATTAAATTTGAAAATAGAAAAGTATTTTGATTATGAAGGAAAAATTTCTTCTTTGCTCGTTCATTAAAGAAGAAGAATTGCAGTGTAAGGAAACTTTACGGAAAAATTAAAAAAAAATAAAGCCGCTGACCACTAAAGTTCTTGACTGATTTCTATACAAAATGTTGTGTTTTTATGACAAAATTTAGATTAAAAATTAAATTTAAAAAATAGAGTAAAATTTGAATTTAGAAGGAGATATTTCTTCTTTGCTCGTTCATTGAATGAGAAGAATTGGAGTGTAAGGAAACTTGCAAAAATTTGAAAAAATTAAGTCACTGACCACTAAGGTTCTTGACTCATTTTTATACAAAATTTTGTTTTTGTGACAAAATTTAGATTAAGAATGAAATTAAAAACTATGGGGAAAGCTTTGATTTGGAAGGAACAATATTTTTTTTGCTAGAAAAAAGAAGAAAAGAAGAAAAAAGAAGAAAAGGATTTGGAATTTAAGGAAACTCGCAAAGATTTGAAAAAATAAGTCATTGATTACTAAAGTAGGTTTTTCGAACCTAACTTCTAAAACAAAGGATTCAGGGATAACAAAAAATCAGCTTTTTTGTCACGAAATGCTTTGGTCATTACACCGTGCGACAAAACTTAAAAAAATGTTTCACATCCTAAAAAATCCATATGGGCGTGAAACTAGAGACCAAACATAGTAATACTGCCTACTCAGTTTTTTATTTCTACATCCTTTGTCCTTTTAAAAGGATTTCAAAATTTTGAAGGGGATAAAAATTAAAATATATATAAAAATATTTAACCTTGTTAGAATATGGCGATATGTATATCAAATGAAAGAGGAAAGGCTCAAGAATTGAAATAAAATTAATGTTTTATCTATTTGTAAAAAAAGGATATGAAAAAGGTCCTTTGAAAATTTTAATCCTTTATATCCCTGAAAATTTACATCGAATTTTCTTAAAAAGTAAGTATGTTAAAATCCCAAATCTCCTTGATCACGTATCAAAATTTCATTATTCTCGCTTCATTGATTTTGTATCTTTTTATTATTTAAAATACTGATACTCAAATAAATTGGAATTTTTGTACTTCATTAGAATTGCAGCTTCCGCCTTTTTTTAATAACTTTCGAACTAATAAAGTTAGAGTAATGAAATTTTGACACGTGATCAAGGAGATTTTGGGTTTTAACATACTTACTTTTCAAGAAAATTCTATATAAATTTTCAGGGATATAAAGGATTGAAATTTTCAAAGGACCTTTTTCATATCCTTTTTTTACAAATAGATAAAAAATCAATTTTATTTCAATTCTTGAGCCTTTCCTCTTTCATTTGACATACATATAGCCATATTCTAACGAGGTTAAGTATTTTTTATATTTTTTTAATTTTGTATCCCCTTCAAAAATTTGAAGTCCTTTTAAAAGGACAAAGGATGTAGAAATGAAAAACTGAGTACGCAGTATTACTATGTTTGGTCTCTAGTTTCACGCACATATGGATTTTTCCGATGTGAAAAATGCTGTCGCACGGTGTTATGGATTTTCATATCATTTGTTATTTTCAAAACAAAATGTTGTGTTTTTGTGACAAAATTTGGATTAAGAATGTCATTTTAAACCATCTAGAAAGCTTTGATTTAGAAGTAAAATTTTTCTATTCAGACAGTTAAGTCATGGCTATCCTTGAAAATTACAAGTTTTGTACGGTTCATTCCTTACATACAAACATATACATACATACACTATCATTCATCCAAGTCTCACCTTTTCCCCATCTCGCCCCCTGCACTGCCCCTCGCTCACTCAGTTGCTCTCCTTCGGTTGTTTGGTTCGGCCGTTCATTTCATGGCTCTGAGCAATTTGTGGTAATTATTATGTATCTCGGGGATAATTTTAACACCTCAGCGTCATCGGCAAATAACATCAGCACTCTCCCGCTCCACCCATAATCTTGACGCCCAAAAAAAAAATTTAAAAAAAAAACGAAAAACTTGCAGAAAACGATATGGAATGCAAGAAATCAAAAAATATCTGCGCGAAAAAATCACATCAGTGCGCTTCTTAGAAAGCTTTCAACACCTTCCGTGCGCGGCACGATCACTGGCCACACCGCACCACCATCATCATCATCATCAACATCGCCAACACCAGCACCGGTGGCAGCCGCAGCGACGGCGGCGACGGCGGCTGCATTTCGTTTGAGCGCGCCGGAGGCCACTTATTTTCGCACCTCGACAAAATTTTTTCGCACTTCGTAGCTTCTAATTTGGTGGTGGCCAACACACGCTGCATTTGTGCCGCATGGTTGCTGCTGTTATTGTTATTGTTGTTGTTGGTGTTGCGCGTGCTGCCGCGCCACGGCCGTTGCGTTTGTGGTGAATTGTAGTCGAGTTATCTGCGCGGTTGCATCGGTAATTTTTTGGTGGCTTTTGGTTGCCGCCTGCTGATGTTGTCACTAGTGTTGTTATTGTTGTTGTTTTTTATTGTTGTTGTTGTTATGGTTGCCCTTGTTGCGTTGCTGTCTTTGCGTATCCTGTCAGCACTTTGGCGCTCAGCAGCAGCGCCGCACTTTCCAAGGTGTCAGTTGCCGCTCGAAATTATGATGAAGCGATTCTTCACACCATATTGAGGCAATTATCGCCAGGCCCTGTAAATTACCGTTATTATATGTGATCGTGCGAATTTAACATACAGTCGTATACTGCGTCACAGAATACTTGCAAAGCAACA